>CM037787.1:15246875-15277572 GCA_021229015.1 Solen grandis | reverse complement strand
GGAATGATTGATCAGGTGTGCTGGATCGTAGATCGTAGCTCAACCATTGAAAAAGTTCACGGAATGGTTGAGCTGGGTCGTAGATCGTAGCTCGACCATTGAAAAAACCAAAATAAATGGTTGAGCTGGATCGTAGATCGTAGCTCAACCATTGAAAAAGTTCACGGAATGGTTGAGCTGGGTCGTAGATCGTAGCTCGACCATTGAAATAAACCAAAATAAATGGTTGAGCTGGGTCGTAGATCGTAGCTCAACCATTGAAAATGTTGATGGAATGGTTGAGCTGGATCGTAGATCGTAGCTCAACCATTGAAAAAGTTCACGGAATGGTTGAGCTGGGTCGTAGATCGTAGCTCGACCACTCAAATAAACCAAAATAAATGGTTGAGCTGGGTCGTAGATCGTAGCTCGACCATTGAAAATGTTCATAGAATGGTTGAGCTGGGTGGTAGATCGTAGCTCAACCACTCAAATAAACCAAAATAAATGGTTGAGCTGGGTCGTAGATCGTAGCTCGACCATTGAAAATGTTCATAGAATGGTTGAGCTGGATCGTAGAATTCATTTGTCGGAAAAAAAATGCTTTCGTCGGGAAAAGAGTTTCCGTCCAAAATCTTTGTACTTGTCGGTAATATCTCATTCGTCGGAAAAGTTTCCGTCGGGAAATTTTCTGTTCGTCGGGAAAAATTATATGTCGGGAATTTAGTATAAGTTGTGAAAATTGCATTTTGTTAATATTTAATCTTCGTCGGGATTATTGTACTCGGCGGGAAAATTGCATTTGTCGGAAAAAAATGCTTTCGTCGGGAAAAGAGTTTCCTTCGAAAATCTTTGTACTTGTCGGGAATATCTCATTCGTCGGAAAAGTTTCCGTCGGGAAATTTTCTGTTCGTCGGGAAAAATTATATGTCGAAAATTAAGTATTAGTTGTGAAAATTGTATTTTGTTAATAATTTTATCTTCGTCGGGATTATTGTACTCGTCGGGAAAATTGCATTTGTCGGAAAAAAAAATGCTTTCGTCGGGAAAAGAGTTTCCTTCGAAAATCTTTGTACTTGTCGGGAATATCTCATTCGTCGGAAAAGTTTCCGTCGGGAAATTTTCTGTTCGTCGGGAAAAATTATATGTCGGGAATATAGTATTAGTTGTGAAAATTGTATTTTGTAAATATTTTTATCTTTGTCGGGATTATTGTACTCGTCGGGAAAATTGCATTTGTCGGAAAAAAACGGGATTATCTCATTCGTCGGAAAAGTTTCCGTCGGGAACTTTTTCAATGGTTGAGCTACGATCTACGATCCAGCTCAACCATTTATTTTGGTTTATTTGAATGGTTGAGCTACGATCTACGACCCAGCTCAACCATTCTATGAAAGTTTTCAATGGTCTAGCTACGATCTACGATCCAGCTCAACCATTCCATCAACATTTTAAATGGTTGAGCTACGATCTACGACCCAGCTCAACCATTCTATGAAATTTTTCAATGGTCGAGCTACGATCTACGATCCAGCTCAACCATATATAATGGTTTATTTGAATGGTTGAGCTACGATCTACGACCAAGCTCAACCATTCTATGAACATTTTCAATGGTTGAGCTACGATCTACGACCCAGCTCAACCATTTATTTTGGATTATTTGAGTGGTTTAGCTACGATCTACGACCCAGGTCGACAAAAAAATTAGTGTTGATTTACGATCTGCGATCTACGCGCTACCTTCACACACCTAATTCCCGACATTTAACTTTTCCCGACGAACAGAATATTTCCCGAGGGAAACTTTTCCGACGAATGAGATATTCCCGACAAGTACAAAGATTTTCGAAGGAAACTCTTTTCCCGACAAGCATTTTTTTCCCGACAAATGCAATTTTCCCGACGAGTACAATAATCCCGACGAAGGTAAAAATATTAACAAAATACAATTTTCACAACTAATACTTAATTTTCGACATATAATTTTTCCCGACGAACAGAAAATTTCCCGACGGAAACTTTTCCGACGAATGAGATATTCCCGACAATTACAAAGATTTTCGAAGGAAACTCTTTTCCCGACGAAAGCAATTTTTCCGACAAATGCAATTTTCCCGACGAGTACAATAATCCCGACGAAGATTAAATATTAACAAAATGCAATTTTCACAACTTATACTAAATTCCCGACATATAATTTTTCCCGACGAACAGAAAATTTCCCGACGGAAACTTTTCCGACGAATGAGATATTACCGACAAGTACAAAGATTTTGGACGGAAACTCTTTTCCCGACGAAAGCATTTTTTTTCCGACAAATGAATTCTACGATCCAGCTCAACCATTCTATGAACATTTTCAATGGTCGAGCTACGATCTACGACCCAGCTCAACCATTTATTTTGGTTTATTTGAGTGGTTGAGCTACGATCTACGACCCAGCTCAACCATTCTATGAACATTTTCAATGGTCGAGCTACGATCTACGACCCAGCTCAACCATTTATTTTGGTTTATTTGAGTGGTTGAGCTACGATCTACGACCCAGCTCAACCATTCTATGAACATTTTCAATGGTCGAGCTACGATCTACGACCCAGCTCAACCATTTATTTTGGTTTATTTGAGTGGTTGAGCTACGATCTACGACCCAGCTCAACCATTCTATGAACATTTTCAATGGTCGAGCTACGATCTACGACCCAGCTCAACCATTTATTTTGGATTATTTGAGTGGTTTAGCTACGATCTACGACCCAGGTCGACAAAAAAATTAGTGTTGATTTACGATCTGCGATCTACGCGCTACCTTCACACACCTAATTCCCGACATTTAACTTTTCCCGACGAACAGAATATTTCCCGAGGGAAACTTTTCCGACGAATGAGATATTCCCGACAAGTACAAAGATTTTCGAAGGAAACTCTTTTCCCGACAAGCATTTTTTTCCCGACAAATGCAATTTTCCCGACGAGTACAATAATCCCGACGAAGGTAAAAATATTAACAAAATACAATTTTCACAACTAATACTTAATTTTCGACATATAATTTTTCCCGACGAACAGAAAATTTCCCGACGGAAACTTTTCCGACGAATGAGATATTCCCGACAAGTACAAAGATTTTCGAAGGAAACTCTTTTCCCGACGAAAGCATTTTTTTCCGACAAATGCAATTTTCCCGACGAGTACAATAATCCCGACGAAGATTAAATATTAACAAAATGCAATTTTCACAACTTATACTAAATTCCCGACATATAATTTTTCCCGACGAACAGAAAATTTCCCGACGGAAACTTTTCCGACGAATGAGATATTACCGACAAGTACAAAGATTTTGGACGGAAACTCTTTTCCCGACGAAAGCATTTTTTTTCCGACAAATGAATTCTACGATCCAGCTCAACCATTCTATGAACATTTTCAATGGTCGAGCTACGATCTACGACCCAGCTCAACCATTTATTTTGGTTTATTTGAGTGGTTGAGCTACGATCTACGACCCAGCTCAACCATTCTATGAACATTTTCAATGGTCGAGCTACGATCTACGACCCAGCTCAACCATTTATTTTGGTTTATTTGAGTGGTTGAGCTACGATCTACGACCCAGCTCAACCATTCTATGAACATTTTCAATGGTCGAGCTACGATCTACGACCCAGCTCAACCATTCTATGAAAGTTTTCAATGGTCGAGCTACGATCTACGACCCAGCTAAACCATTCCGTGAATTTTTCAATGGTTGAGCTACGATCTACGATCCAGCTCAACCATTTATTTTGGTTAATTTGAATGGTTGAGCTACGATCTACGATCCAGCTCAACCATTTATAATGGTTTATTTGAATGGTCGAGCTACGAGCTACGATCCAGCTCAACCATTCCGTGAACATTTCTATGGTTGAGCTACGATCTACGATCCAGCTCAACCATTTATAATGGTTTATTTAAATGGTTGAGCTACGATCTACGACCCAGCTCAACCATTCTATGAAAGTTTTCAATGGTCGAGCTACGATCTACGACCCAGCTAAACCATTCCGTGAACTTTTTCAATGGTTGAGCTACGATCTACGATCCAGCTCAACCATTTATTTTGGTTTATTTGAATGGTTGAGCTACGATCTACGATCCAGCTCAACCATTCAATGAAAGTTTTCAATGGTCGAGCTACGATCTACGACCCAGCTCAACCATTTATTTTGGTTTATTTGAGTGGATGAGCTACGATCTACGACCCAGGTCGGCAAAGAAAATTAGTTATAATGTTGATTTACGATCTACGATCTACGCGCTAACTTCACACACCTATATTATATTAGGTGTGTGAAGTTAGCGCGTAGATCGTAGATCGTAGATCGAAACTATAACTAATTTTCTTTGTCGATCTGGGTCGTAGATCGTAGCTCAACCATTGAAATAAACCAAAATAAATGGTTGAGCTGGATCGTAGATCGTAGCTCAACCATTGAAAAAGTTCACGGAATGGTTGAGCTGGGTCGTAGATTGTAGCTCAACCATTGAAATAAACCAATATAGTTGGTTGAGCTGGATCGTAGATCGTAGCTCAACCATTGAAAATGTTGATGGAATGGTTGAGCTGGATCGTAGATCGTAGCTCGACCATTGAAAACTTTCATAGAATGGTTGATCTGGGTCGTAGATCGTAGCTCAACCATTCAAATAAACCAAAATAATTGGTTGAGCTGGATCGTAGATCGTGGCTCAACCATTGAAAATGTTGATGGAATGGTTTAGCTGGGTCGTAGATCGTAGCTCGACCATTGAAAATTTTCATGGAATGGTTGAGCTGGGTCGTAGATCGTAGCTCAATCATTGAAATAAACCTAGATTAATGGTTGATCTGGATCGTAGATCGTATTTTAGTCGTCGTCGGTAATTTTGTACTCGTCTGGAAAAATGAACTTGTCGGGAAAAATTATCTGTCGCTTTTTGTTTAGTATTAGTCGTAAACTAGTTATATATTTGTCTTTTTTGTCGGGATTATTGTACTTTTCGGAAAATTGCATTAGTCAGGAAAAAGTCGCATAATCAACCAATATTACATTTGTCGGGAAACTTTTTTTCTTCGGGAAATATGTTCTCGTCGGGAAAATTGCATTTGTCGGGAAAAAAAAATGCTTTCGTCGGGAAAGAGTTTCCGTCCAAAACCTTTGTACTTGTCGGTAAAATCTCATTCGTCGGAAAAGTTTCCGTCGGGAAATTTTCTGTTCGTCGGGAAAAAATATATGTCGGGAATTTAGTATTAGTTGTGAAAATTGTATTATGTTAATATTTTTATCTTCTTCGGGATTATTGTACTCGTCGGAAGAGTGTATTAATCGGAAAAAAGTCGCGTTATCTTTTTCGTCGGGAAGTTTGTCCTCGTCGGGAAAATTGCATTCGTCGGAAAGATATGTGTCCGTCAGAAAAAATTGCATGCGTCTCGAAAAGTGCTTCCGTCGGGAAATTTTGTAGTCGTCGGGAATCTACGACCCAGCTCAACCATTCCATGAACTTTTTCAGTGGTCGAGCTACGATCTACGATCCAGCTCAACCATTTATTTTGGTTTATTTCATTGGTTGAGCTACGATCTACGATCACGCTCAACCATTTATATTGGTTTATTTCAATGGTTGAGCTACGATCTACGACCCAGCTCAACCATTCCATGAACATTTTCAATGGTCGAGCTACGATCTACGATCCAGCTCAACCATTTATTTTGGTTCATTCCAATGGTTGAGCTACGATCTACGACCCAGCTCAACCATTCCATGAAAGTTTTCAATGGTCGAGCTACGATCTACGATCCAGCTCAACCATTTATAATGGTTTATTTGAATGGTTGAGCTACGATCTACGACCCAGCTCAACCATTTATATTGGTTTATTTTAATGGTTGAGCTACGATCTACGACCCAGGTCGACAAAGAAAATTAGTTATAGTGTTGAGCTACGATCTACGATCTACGCGCTAACTTCACACACCTCTAAATATTGTGGTGTGTGTTTGTGTGTGTGTTTTTTAGTGGGTTTTTTTTCAGTCTAGGGAACGAGAAATTATCATATGGGGCTAAGTCTGGGGAATCGGGTGCATGTGGAAAGAACTCGTACCCTTTCTTTATTCTAAAACGAGGTTACGACAGCAGCCTTATGAACAGGGCATTGGCATGCAGCAGGGAAAGGTGCTTAAGCCCGGTGTGAGGACGCCGTTTAAAACAATTTCTTTTAAGTTACTCCAACACTTTTCTTTATAGCATAACCCGGTCACATACTTTATAGCTGGTACAACAATTTGCATGGACCATGGATATCAGGGAAAATAACAAACAACAAACATTGCTTTCTTGGCACTCAACAATCCTTTGGCAATTAAAGTGCGGCGACATTGTTTGGTAGTCCATATTTTGTTGCTAATTTTCCTGGTAGGCTCAAAAATGTGTACCTTTGTCTCATCTCTTGTAATAATGTCACAAAGCTGCTTTATTGAATATGTTGGAAACAGTTTTGAGCAGTTTTCTGACTGTTTCAAGTCGAACACGTGTTTGTGTTTCCGACAATAATTGAAGGATCCATCTACCTGTAATGCGCCTCACTTTCAAACTACGTTTTAGTATTTTAATACTCTTGTGGCTGAAAGAAGCTTTCTGAAGAACAGTTATTCTTGCTTGACCACATCACATACTTTTTTACCATATTTCTTTCAGCGGCACTACAAGGACGTCCTTTTACGGGGGTTTTCTTTTGTGCATCACAAACAGAGTCACATCCGATTTTAAACTTCTTTACCCATCTCGTGACCGTGGCATACGATGCCTCATTCTGCCCATGAACGGCTCACAATTCATCAAAAAATCTCCTTCGCATATATGTCAAGCTGGTCTCGAGTTTTTATATAGCTGCCTATACATTTTTGCCAACCATTTAACTATAGAGTTGCGTTTGTCTCTCGTTAATGGGGTACACTGTTAATGTTTATCCCGTGCCAAACGAGGATCCACGATGATCAGTTGCATTACTTCTAAGATGACCCCTCATACATGTAGCACACTTAAAGCTTAGCGTTATTAACCAGAAACAGAAGAATTTTACCAAAGTGTATAATACAAAAGTTTTACGGACACCGATTCTTAAATGATGACAAAAGCAATAAAAATAGCAACAAATGAATACTACTTTGTTTTCAATCATTTACAAAATCAATAATTGTAACTTCAGAAAGTAGTTTGAGAATGGAATTATGAAAGTGAATGATTAATCTGACGGGATATATTATCTTATTTTTAGTTTTTATTTCATTCTGTAAGATTTTCTAATGCTGCATTTCTTATCTCCGCTTCAAAATTAAAAACAACCACCTTTACATACATGAATGTTTCCTGGGTTTTTTTTAATTTATTTATTATTATTATTATTATTATTACTATTATTTTGGCTAAAACTTTTGCAACACTTTTTATTTGGATTTTATTTGAGTTAAATTATCTAACGTCATTTTATGAAATCACAGGCTTACAAATGATCAGTTAATCTAACAACTCTTTCCTGGGATCCCGGCAGTACTGGATGATCCACTCGTATTTATACACGTAAAATATGAGAAATAAAGCTATGTCTAAACTAGTATTTGAGCACACATCTCCGCACTAACTTGCAACTTTCCTTATTAGAACAGCGGTTGAAGGAGAATGACGATAAAATATATGTAGGTTGTTCATCACGGAGACCGTACCCGATCCCGGTGAGGATCAAACCCACAAACCTCGACTTTACAGTAAAGCGATAAGACCCCTCGGTTCCCGAGTCCGGTTTTGTTATGTAGGTAGGGCACCGGGAAGAAAACAGCTCATTTCAATTTGGACGGATCCCAAATAGTAAATAACAATATCGCGATTTCACAGTCCTTTTCAAGTAATTTCGCATTGCTGAGGGTCCCTACATATAAATGGCGCTTTTTACATTACAACTAAAATTATAAACTAATAATTATGGTGCACTTTAAACATGTACATAGATAAAAGATGGTGCCAACATTTTCTTGGAACTATTATATATGTTGGCAATATATCTGCGTATGCGTCATACCTTACTTTTCACTTTTTTATACTCCGACATGGTGAAAAACCACATCTTTTATTGCAGAATTATGAGATTTATCTTTTCTACAAAAATATCTTCAGAGTTATCTGCCCCCGAAATCTTTTTATTTTTTTCTGAATTTTCAATATCAACAATTTTTCTCCATATAAATACATACATGGCATTATTCTATTGAGATAACATTCATACAAAGGTATTTAAATGTATACCAATATTTTTTATAAATTTTATTATTTGAATCACTCTGCTTGTGTTATCGTGTGCAAAGTGTCAGAAATGTTTAACCCCAAATAGCTTTAAAACTTTGAAACCAGTTTCCATGGTGTATGAACTATATATATACACTAGATTTCAAATCAAAATATATATTTTTAGTGACCATTTAATCCTCTGCTTTATGATCAGTTATGCAGAATTATACAATGAAGTATATCATTATCATTACATTGCTGCAGATTTGTACACTGTTGCATAAACCGTCCTGATTTCGGCATTATATGCGCACCGATTGCACTGTTCTTTTTTCAGTTTATTACTATGCATAAAAAGTAACCTTTTTGTCATTGAATAGTGAAATTCAGTTTCCTTTTCATTAGACATTTATCAGCAAACATTTTGCTTTTAGTTTGCTTAAATAAGTCTAACATTGTTATAATATTAATACTTTGGTCCGAATGTACCTATTGTTAGCTAAATATCTTGTCAGGAAACACATTTTTAGTTTGTGCAAAGAAAGATTCTAATTGATAACCATTAAATACTTCACATTTCAACATACTTGTTAATCATATTATTTAGAAATATTATATATTCAGCAAAATATATTCTGTAGTTCATTGAAGTAGGAACATTGTAATATTGGAACATTTCTTCCCGTTTTATAGTTGAATTTGTTGATAATTTTATACAGAAATACATTTTGTATTTCTGCCGCATACACGTTTTTACCCAATTATCCTTAGTTCATTGAAGTTGCTGATGGTACATACATTTATATCGAAAAGAGTGGCAACTATTCATTTCAGAGAAGATCTTTCTCGCTTCACAAATAACGGCCCTTGTTGAAACCAATGATGCTTGTAGCTACCGATGGTTATATTTTTGCAGTTCAAGGGCCTTATCTAGAAGATGGAAAAAAATCTGATGCAAAAATTACTGAACACATGCTAAATTGAACACCTGCAATGTCACAGACAGGTTTCAAAAGAAAGATATCCTTATTGTAGATAGAGGGTTTTGAAATGCTGTTGATATTTTAAAGTATTTTGAAATAAATTTCCAAATGCCACATTTTCTGATAAAATCAAAGAAACAACATACCACTGAAGAAGCAAATGAATCTCGGTTTGTTTCTAAGGTCAGGTGGGTTTTTGAATGGAAGGGTGAAAAAGTGGAAAGCCTTGTGTTACACTATGCCCAGCAGTCAGATAATTCATACCAGTGATTATCTGAGGATTGTGCAATGCATTTAGACCTTCCTTAGTAACAAGCTCAGAGTCCGATGAAATCATTGCAAAACGAAAGATTGCACTTGCTAAGAATCGTAATAGTTTACAAAATAAGGTAATTACAACTGGTTGGGAAAAGAAACAGAAAATATGGGTTAAGAAAAATGATGCGCATCTAGACAATTTTCTAGAACTCACTGAAAATGAACTCAGAGATTTGAAAATAGATATACATCAAATCTAACAAGCAAAATCATATACAGGTAAACATTTTGATGAAAGTTAAGCTTATAGTTTATGGATTATATATACAGCAAATGTTTACACCGAATTGTTGGGTGGTACTGCCAATATATAGAGAATACTAGGTTAGTGTTGGATAAAGATAAGTTTATCCTGCGAGGCCAAGAAAATATAAACCGCGAGCCTTGGCGAGCGGTTTATTTTTTCTTTGCCGAGCAGGATAAACTTATCTTTATCCAACACTAACCTAGTATTCTATTTATCCTATCATTCTAACTAATAATCTGATAATTTTAAATTAGACACGAAAATAAAAGAAAAAAATCTGGATTCTCCCAACTATCTGCCCTTTAGTATTCTTCCGCGTGTGCAAGCAAACAAACCGTTCTGCGTACACACCTAAGTAGTCCCAGGATTTAAAAAAACGGTTATAACAATTCACGAACTTTTCGAAACTTTTTATTAAGCATATGCGTTAAGCATTTTCAACTTTCAAATACTCGACAAGAAAAAATATATTTAAAAAGAATAGTATCTTACACGGTTGAGCCCAATACACAAAACACATTTGAACTCAAGAAAGTAGTTCCGATGACGTCAGAGTATATAAAATTTCACGAATGAGTATAAAGCTAAGTTTATTCGATAGGCAGTTTATACCACGATGTGAGTCTGATGATAGGATAAATAAGTGGAGCACGTACATTTGACTGTTGTGCGCATGTTGCTTCTGTGCTTTGGTATATTTTTTTCCACCATCAAAGAAAAAAATCAGACAGTAAAACTAATAGTGCTTTCGCAAAATTCGTCCAAGATGCTGCTGTTGACACCTGGAGTACTGCCTGTGACTCAGAGGAAAGTTACTGAAAATGATCATAATTACGTTTGGAAAATGAAATTTTGCTTTCCTTTCTGTGCAACCATATGCAAGGTATTTCATCACCTTCAGCGATACTTTTAGTTTCTCATTGAATATTTACCCGAGGAATATCCATGCTGATTAATCTAAAATTCTACCCATAGGCTTCAGAAATAATGCTATTTGGGATTAAGATGGTAATGACACAATGCACGTGATAACGTAAACGGAGTTATTCAAATAATTAAATCTATCAAAATATTGGTTCAGAATATCTGATACCATAACAAGTGGTTGTTAAAATTTAGTTGTGAACCGAACTTATATGTTTGATACTTCAAACAGAAGATGAAATAATGAAAATTACGGGAAAACGTCGACGTTTTAACATCATGATGTAGTCATATAAATGGTTGTTTATCCAACATGGCGTTGGCTCAAATATTTGCTGCTGAAGTCGTTAAGCTGTATTACTCCTTTTTTCACCAATAACAGTACTAAGATAGATGCAAAGAAGACATCCTTACCATAAGAAACTTACAACCTGCAAGTACATAGAATAATTAAGCGTTTTGGGCGAACTGTATGGGTTTTTAATGAACGACACAGCAATAGTGGAAGGTCACTGTATGTCCGAAGTTCAGAAGGCATTGAAGAAGTCAGGCAAGTGATTGCAGAAACACCTCAGACATTTGTTAGGAAAATTATATGTGACATTACCAACAATCCTAGTCATGCTAGTGTTCACAGAATGCTCAGGTTTGATTTAAAGTTGACGCCATACACCATATTACTTATGCAGCACCTTAAAGACGCGGATATTTTTAGTAGACTGCGGTTTGTTAATTGGATGAAGGAGCATATTAAAATCAGAGATGTTTCATGATTCTCGGATAAAGCTCATTTTATCTGAAAACACAAGTAAACAAGAAATATTGTCGGTACTGGTTTAGTGAAAAGCCGAACATTTATATTGAGAATCTAACTGTATAGGCAGCAGTGAGTGCTACTGGAATAATTGGGTCATTCTTCTTTGAGGACAGGTTAGGGGACCTTTAAACAATAAACAGTGAACGCTATTTGAAGATCGTAAAGAGCAAATTTATACCAGCCTTACGAAGGAAAGGCATAGCCATTAGTAATATGTGGTTTTATCAAGACGGTGCACCCCCCCACACACACACACTTCGAATAGTTGAGAGGCTTGAAAAGAAATTTGGAGATAATTTCATTCTAGACAAAAAATTAGTGGTCATCTCATTCTTCGGACCGGAGCCTTCTGGATTTCTACCTCTGGGGATATTTGAAAGACTGATGAACTGAAAATGGCAATTCACGCCACATAGGTATTTATATGGAGAACAGTTGTTGATATTGAAAGTTACGAGAAAAAAAAACTGATTTCAGAGGCAGATAACTTGAAAAAAATCCTCTTAATTCTGCAATAGAAATAGTGTCTTCTGTATAACTGCCAAATATCATTTGAATCGGTTGTAACAATAACAGATGTGTTTTTCGCAAAGTCTGGTGATAGATAAAAGTGAAAATTAAAGTTAAAAATTAAGACTCATACATGAATATATTGCCATATATATACTATTTTCAACAAAATATTGGCATCATCTTTTATCTTTATACATGCTTAAAGTGCACTATAATCATTAGTTTCTAATTTTGTGTTGCAATAAAACTAGCGCCATTTATATAAAGGGACCCTCAACAATGTGAAATTACCCCACCAACTTTACTTATGAACACAGCCTGTGGCACTTAGCTGATTAGAAAAATAGTTCATTGCATAATACCAAATACATTGCGGCATACGTTGGCAAAGTTTGAAAAGAATCCTAAGTGGCAAAAAAGCAGGCCTTAAAGAGACGTTTCCTTAAAAACTGTATATAATTTTATGTTATAATATTATCGATATAATTTACAAGAGGAAGGTGTGTTGTCCCATGAAATCAAAAGAAAGGAAGCGGTTCCTAAATTTGGGAACATTGAAAGTAAAAATGAGTGTACATCTAATGCTACAGTATGTAAATGGCGGATTACATGTATAGAGATATTCATTTTATATAAGTTGAGTATATGCATATGCATGTACTTAAACAATGGTTTAAAGTGATAAATTCAAATATTACGTCTGTAATATGTTGATGAATTGTTCATATATCTTAATAAAGTAATATGGAAAAAGAGAACAAAATGAACATCAGATGTTTAATAGTTGTTGTGTTTTAATTATTTAGTGGATAATCCAGACAAAGTCACATATGTTACAATTGTTATTTTTGGAATTAAGAAAATAACCTTTAATGTATATTTTATTAAATTTTTGGACCATTTCAACTGGCTTTTCCATATTATTTTTTTTTAATTTTAGAACAATGACAGTATCAATAATTCCAAACGGTTTCTCGTTTTCGTGTTTTAATGTTTTTCAAACATGATATGAGCGTATGTAAATTCATGCATACGATACGCCGAGCGTATTTATTACTCAATATCATAACCATACATTTCAGAGATTCACATCCATCTCCACACAGAAGAACAGGACTATGGCAGCACACCACTCACCATCCCGACAGACACAGTGTTCTACAGCCACACTTTTGTTTCCCCTGTCCTGGCACGTTATGTCACACTGGAACGATTTACTATTCAACCTTTCGTAATTTGTGAGATTCAAGTATACGGAGGTAATACAAATCACACGTTAGCTAAATAAATTCATATAAGCAATTTAATTGTTATTTAGAGTTTGACCCGTTTGCACATAATATCAATAATAACTGCTTACAATTCGACCCAGTTCATATAAAATAAACAATAAAGCTTCAGTTTGTAAAAGACGATACTAATAGCAGTATAAATTGACTTTCGTAGGCAATATAAATGCATGCAAATGATTTTTCAGGTGTGTTACAGATTTAAAGTTTTGTGTGGACAGGAAAAAGTAATTGTATTAAGAAAGAGAAAAAGAAGCATTGTTGCTACGCTTGGATATGATATTTAAGCAAAGACCTTCCTCAAAGTTGATGTATTGTTTATTTGGATTAGTATCTGCATTTACAGAAATGATTTTATCATCTCCGGTCGAAAATCAGGATGTTTAGTTACAAGAATACAAAATCGTGCCATGAATTTATCCCTGCTGTTGTAACTACTTCGTTGACATTATTACCAGTGTCATTATTATTACTGAAAAATAAGAGTGTCCGATTTTGGAGTTGCAAAGAAATAAATTTAGACTAATTTCTTTTTACGCAGTATCAAAAACAGTATGTACAACTTATACTCATCCATGTCGGAAGTTCCTGGGTTGGACTAGTACTTTGTGGTTAGGAATAAATGGAATTCTTGTCTCCCTAAAAAACTCCGTATCTGCAGTCATGTAAGTTAAATTCTGGAGCACGGCGCCTCGAAGTATGTCGACCGTATCATTAAGTTATTATAATACTCCAGTTTATAAAAATACTGTATATGTTGTATATATCATATAGTAATTGATATAGGATTTATGTTACCTAAATAAGGCTCTGTGTCATGCATGCAAAATTGTCTATATCGACATTATTTGTGGATTTTTTTATGATTGTTGTAAAAATGAATGTGATAAAACAACATAATCTATGTAAATCTCAGATGCGTGTATTTGTGTGTGAAAAAAAGTTACTTTCCTGCCTGTTAAACAAAGTCAGAGCAAGAAAGTAAAAAACTGAGAAATCCGATTTCTTGAAGGGCAATGAAAATTTCCACAAATGTAAACTCTTGATTTTTGTTGTTAAAATATATATGTCGGATGTTAAACCTAAAAACGAGAACTAGGAAATAGACTCACGAGACATCGGTTTTAATGTGTAGTTTTTGTAAACTCCTTTCAAATTTAAGCGTATTTTATAATAACACAGATTGTCCAGACGGAAACTACGGAAGCTTGTGTAATGGCGCCTGTAGTATGAATTGCAATGGGAGCTGTGACAAGGTCAGCGGTCGTTGCACACATGGGTGTAATGCAGGATGGAAAGGGGAATATTGTGATCAAGGTTTGTGACCTGTTCAGTACTTACTAATTCCATCGTAAATTCGTAAATGTTTCGCAATAGCCATTTATGAAGTTCTATGCCGTTTTCGGCTGAAAAATTGAAATACCTCGCAGATAATTGAAGTAAATTGTAAATTGCAAACTTCGGTGAATTTCACCCAGTGCACATCAATACTTTACCTTTTCTACAATCTGGCATATAGTTTTTGGAAAATAGTTTTACTTTAATTTTCTCACTCTATAATTATTCACCCTTAAACTAGTCTCGCCCTTGGTATCCATGATTATTACAAGTGAATAATATTAGTCAATCCCCTACACGGTTCCTCAATCGTTGTGTCATATTCTAATTTGGCCAATAACTTTGGAAAAGAAGATTATACTATTTTGTTTAATATCCCACTTTATACATTTCAAAACTGGTTAATCCCCTGTGGCCATATCTTTTTTATGGATAAAAAATTAACACCTTGCCAGAGTCTTTAGATTTTACAGATATTTGAGATCTAAAAAAGATACTGCCCAGACTCTTGATAAAAAAATAAAAGACGAAATAACTTGGTTTAGATGTGAATTTAGTAACTCACGAAACGTAAAAAGTGGCAAAGCAATGTTCTCATTGTTTATTTAGTCTATGGGTGAAAAAGTCATCTTACATAAAAGCTATATGTTGTTTTTCACGGTGTCCTGATCGGGACAGTTAATCCTCGCCTCTCAAATATGTGACAACATGATAATCATCGCGTTATCGCATGTCCAAAAAGTCATAAACATGAGATATTTAACAATACTCGCGAGGTTAGTAGGGCGATAATTATCGTTTTAATTCTCGCATGTCTTTCTAAAGTCTCGCATCGGGAGTTTGTTTCACTCTACAACAAGCGACAGAGCGACAATGGGAGTGTTTCACAAATCCTCGCGAGGTTTCACAAAGAAAAAAAAACTCGTATTGTCGCACTGTCGCCTGGTGTCCTTCGTCGAAATAGTCCTAGAGAACAACGCGACAGAGTGACAACATTTTAAGTTTATCCAAATCGCGAGGTCTTGTTTAAAAAACCTCGCGTTGTCGCGGTTTGTCGCTTTGTTGAATCAGGACACTGTAGTATTTGAAAATACTCAAGCGATGAGAAATACTCAAAAGCTTCACCCGTTATGTTGAGAAGGTTCGATCTCATTAAAAATCGAATAACAGTCTTGACAGTTCAGTCTTGATCAGTTTTGTTTTTTTTTTCAGATTAATTCAGAAATGTTTTACCTTTTCTATAAGTATAAATAATGGGAAATAAAATATAACCACTGTTTTCTTCAAAATCAAAATTATTATTTGTGAAAAGAAGGTTGATCCCCTTAGACATATTCCATTTCAGGATGTTTTGAGAGATGAAACATATTTTCCTTTCGTAATATCCAAAAAGATATCTCCGTCACAGTTTAGCGTTACTATCCAAAAAGAAATCGAATGAATACAATTTTAATATTCTCCGTCCAACCCTCCATATTTCCGCCCTTCGGTACGACCGCTTGGAACCATATTTGTGAACCTGTTTAGAACAATTATTGGCAATGGTATTGCATTTCACCTAAAATGTGTCCTTTTTGCAGGGAAAGTGATAAAGGATATAAATAAAGAAACCTCTTTCATTAGGATTGGCCATAGACATAATACTCCTTTGCAATAGAGAATTACTATAAATGTATGTAACGAAATGTGCTGTGCAAATTATATCTTATTCTGGGTTTTGAACGTAGGCAGTTTTGAATGGTTCACATAAGTTCTTATTGCAATATAATTGAATAAACAAATGCACCTGGCTAGGTATCTGTCGTTAGGTATTTTGAATTCTTCCCTGATAAAGTGATGAGAAATAAGTAAAATTTTGATCAATGAGTATCAGTGATATCTCGCCATGTATGTGTTATTCCTTTGCGAAATTCTTACACTTGTCCTACAGAATTGTGTTATTTAGCTGCATGCGATTTTGATTCATGTAATTTTGAACATCGTCGGAAACCATCGATTGAATTATTCGATTTCACTTTATGACACTATGCAGTGAGTAAAAAGGCAAACAAAATGTCGTTTTACAGGAGTCGTTGACTAAAATATCGGTCAATGAAAACGCACTTTATCAAATAAATACTCTTCGGCGTTGAGGCTTAAAAGTCATGTAGACTAATACAAAAGTATTGCTGTAAACAGCCGTATTGGTTACAAATAAGTGATGGAAGCAATGAAATGGCGTACTTAACAAACCCTAAAACGACAAACTCCTAAGATCGATAGATGATATTTCACGCATTCTCAATAAGCAAGTGCATTTGCGTCGCTGCCAGTTGGTGTTTAAATTACGATGATAAAATATGAAAGTATTATATTATAATGATGATATGATGTAACTTGTTAATTTCTAGTTCAATTAATTCATTTGTTTCGACTTGCTTTTGTTAATTGAGTCTTTATTGCCATAGTTGACATGTTCGTTACTGTCGCCGCCAGGAATTATTAAATTTATAATTGCAGTATCAGTTAATCTGATTGCTTAATGCAAAAACGGAATTATTTACTTGTACAGACCAAACATGTAGCAGTATGTTGAAAACTAGAAAAGCTCCCCGTTTCAAATAAATCATTAAGAAAATTAACTGTTATCGTTCCATTTTTCACATGTATTTAACTTGACTTAGACATGTTCGTTACCTTCATTGAGCTTGTTTTGGAAAACAGAGTAAGTACTTTATAATACACTTAATTGAGGTTAACATATAGAACATCGTCTTTTAGGTAAAGGAATTAAATCAGTTTGTTATATATCATTGTTCTGTCGAAACAAATCCTATTTATATCTCACTACCCTTTGTATTTAACTTGACTTAGACATGTTCGTTACATAGCATATTCATAAAATTTTAAAATTGCATTTGTTTTATTTGTTGTTTATTTAAAAGTGAGCCCAAAATGCACTAAATAGATAAAACAATATATCATTTTTATTCAAATATTAAATTTTTATGGTCCATTTTACATCAAAATGAAAGATTCCGTTACTGACTTGTTCATTACGACACATTTGAAACTAACAGAATGTGGTGACTAGTTGCACATATTTGCCCATAACGTAATTCTGTTTTATTCTATTGATGACGTTTGAAAGAAAAGTGATGATGTTTACAGTCTGGCATGTTTTTTTTTAAAACTTGAAGAAGCATTAGAAAAGACAAAAGGTAAGTTAGACATCATAGTTTTGACAAACAGTTTTTCAATATCTTTTTCTGTAATTTATCTTTTTGCTTACCTATTCAACGATTGTTTACACTGTAAGTTAAAGGATTTGGTATATTTTTATGCAATATACATCAACATGTGCATTCACTATGACTTCACAACTAAGACATGTTCGTTACTATATGGTAACGAACATGCCACGTTAATGTTAGTTTTTGTCACATAGTTTCTCTTTTAACATTGGCTTTAAAACATATTCTATTTGTAACGTTCGTCAATTAGTATTGCAAATTGCCATTCAATTAACTAGTCAAGAATAGACATGCACATGATCTGTAAAAGATTTACATTGAAAAGAGTTTAAGGTATCTTAAGGTCCATAAAATGCCAAATGTGATTTTGTACAGGCTCTTTTTACAAGCATGGTGTACTTCCTGACAAAATATAAGTTATTAGTTAACAACCTGACAATGGGGATTTTTTTAAGTAATGTAATATGGCTTATTTTAGTTAATAATTACATTTCATGCAAAAACTGTTGGTAACGAACATTTCATTTAAAGTATCAAACATCTCAGTCACCTATTTTCAGTTTGTTTTTTGTTTGTTTGTTTTTGTTTTTAAATTATCCTTACTGTTCAGAAATAGCAAAATCAAGGCCTGAGATACAGTAGGCGTACAGACAGAAACTACCTAGCAAAAGAACGTGAAAGACGTAGGATAACATATGTGCCAAATAATCAGCTCTCTAGAATTCAAAGATCTTTTCGAAATACAAAAATAAATAAATAAATAAAAAAGAATAAAATGTTATCCAGATTAACAGTTAAGTTGTTAGATTTGTGTTAGGACAATGTTCTATAGTTTATTAAGCCATAAATCGGTATTGTTTTATGCGTTTTAGCTAATGTATGATTGGTAACAGACATATCATTAGTTTAAGTGTGTATCATTATGGACATTATGCATCTCCATAATATGTAGAAGGTTAAGATGTCATGTAAAATAAACCTGTCAGTGTATGCTCTCTAGTATGTTTGCACAATGTTTTTGTATTTTTAATTATGTTCACAGGTTTAAGTATTTATCTTACAAATACATAAAAAAAACAAGTAAATTTAATTTTAAAGTGCAAAATCGCTAGGTGTTCATTGAGTTATACAATGATAATATAAATATATATGTGTGTGTGTGTATGTGTCAATATTCTGTTGATATGACATCCTTTAAATGCACCTTTTGTTCCTTATTTAATGTACTATCAACCCTTTCTTGAATAAAATGTATTTCTGTGACATGTCCGTTACTTTTTACCACTGTGTATCTTTATCATTATAACTACTTATTAACATTTACATTTGCTCTCAGTCTTGGATATTTTTAAAAAATGAGTCTATGAGGTATGCATTTAAAAGTAAAATTGTTAATAATATGCTATTCATAAAACTATGTTCTTAATAGAATACCTTGTAAAGAAACATTTTTAGTAATAAAAATAGTTATGAACTTTTGTTAATCAACAAAGACGTACAATATAGAAACAAAAATTGTATAATGACTTAAATTGTAAGGATACTTCCATTAATATGTCCTCTATCAAGATAACGTAATCTTTTCATATTGGGTTTTTCCCCATACTTAAATGAGTTACGGTTTTACATAAACCTCCTTGGTAACGTACATGTCAAAGGTTATTTTTTCTGTTAGTGGGTGAGTAATTGCCAGTATATCTTAACAAGTTTGTTCGTTAAATGATGTTCAAACAATTTTGCAAAAATGATGCTGATACATTATTGTTAATTGTCGCATAGTTAAATAAACAATTAAAAAACATTGACATTTTATATTTTCACATGGGTCAAATGCACCTGCTTTTTGAGAATGCGTGATTTATCAATCGGGCGTGGGAATCCGACCATGAATTTTGAGTAAATTACCACAAAATTTCCACTGTGATAGATATACTATTCCGATAAAAGGTAATTCAATGTATTCATAACCCTTTCAAAGCAGTGCCATGATGCAGATATTGTTTTGGTGAAATACTCTAATCACCTGTTATGGTGTGTACTGCATTAATTTTTGGGATCAAACTGATCCATAAATGTTAAGGAACACACACAATAACGAAATTCAGAGCTATAAGAACCACCATTTTAAACATTTTTTCTATATATAAAAGCACCAAAAATTATAAAAATTACAAAAAGAATAAATTCTATAATTTCAGAATGTGCAACCCCCTCATTTGGGCAAAATTGCTCTTACACCTGTCACTGTATGAACTACAGCGGGTGTGACATCATCAATGGTAAATGTGAGTCTGAAATGTGTAATCCGGGATGGCAAGGACCATCATGCGACAAAGGTACATGTTTACACTGACACTTCCTTCAACAGCTAAAGGAAAAATAAACATCATGAAAACCAATATACTATTTATCTATATAAAAAAAACTCCATTGTTATCCTTAAAGAAAGAAAGAAAATATCTTTTCATTTAGTTGCTTTGTATAAAGAAACAGCCATCGTCATATTGCCGCAGCCAATTTAATTGTATCGGTCAGTAGCGTATTCAATCAATGCGATTTTGCGCCGTCGAATGGATTATGCTATATAGTCTTTTTATCATAGCCATTCATGCTTTCAATGTGTTATTTTCTGTTTACAAGATATATTTTGCGCTGGAAAAAATCGTAACATTCATGAAACAGAACAACAACCCAATCTATATACATGAAGAATTACTCCTGGAAAAAAGTAGTTCATAAACATTTTGCATGATAATAAGTTTCAGTCTTCCAAATATTCAACCAGACTATTTCTTAACTTAGAAATAGGAAAGCAGGTAGGTTACAGCAGCGTTATTTGCAGTGAAGTAAAGTGATTACTTATGAATGAAATCAAGGTCAGTATCACCTGAGAACAGTATGCTGTTGTGTGTTGTAAATGGCCGGCATGTGTCGTAATTAGTATGTAGTATTTTAAACCTCATCCGTCGACTAACATTATTTTAAACGACATACTATTTCAACCTCACGACCCAAGTTTGATAGATATTGAGAGGATTTGTTTTATTTTTATGCACAAAATAGGATGGAATGAAAGAATGAAAATAAGCTAACACAAGTACTGACTGAATATGAATATGAAGGAGACTGTAAACTTCCATTTTTATTCCCAACATTTAAAATGGGGGATATAATTATGCCCTTGTCCGTCCTTCACAAAATTGGACATGTATCTAAACAGTTTAACAACTTTACAGGACAATCCACCAGCATTGAAAGTAGATCACTTTATTCTTCAAAACAGCTGATAGGTTTAGGAATTGTATGAACATAGTTCTAACTGTAATACGTTTTGTTAATTTTTCCAATTAGAAAATATCAATCATTTTTAACAGCTAAACTAACATACTTTTAACTACATATTTATTTCATTAACCAAGACTTTTACATCTATTTTAGACATCATTTTATATATTCAGCAGAGTATCGTTAGAGGATAACTTTTGTCCTATTTTGTTCCAGTAACTTCAAATTATTGTCTATCTATATTATATGTGCAGTGCTCACGTGATTCCTCATTGGGCGTTTCTGAAGATATACAATTTTAAGTTTGTTTAGATTCCTCGATCTCCGTGTCTGGTCCGTAGACATTATACTCCAGATATTTTGGTGCGATTCCTCATGGTTGGTACCAAACCTACATGTGTATTCTTTGTAACAAAATTCCCGTAAGCGACTATCTTTCACTGAGATATACATATTTGTGGATATGATATTGGATCTGTGACGCCTTTATCTAAATTAAAACTACTCAACTTGCATTCACGAAATAAACTATACTTCGAATCTTATAACTATATTTATTTGGGTAAAAGAAATAACTATTTGATCGTAAATTATCATGGAATGACGCTACTCTTAATTATAGACCCTCGGTATATGTCGTTTGTTTGTTTCTTAATAGCAACATCAGTTTTATTCTTTGATGAAACAAACTTATAACCGGTCACATATTTAGAAGAACAACGTGTTTATATTTGCACTTATCTCCATTCAGTCGTTAATGAATGCATGCATATGTTTATGATATGAGCGCAGGCTCTGCCACTTCGTATCACTTTTGTATACATGTATTGATCATGAATGTTTTGGACATTTTGTATAGTCCAGCGGCCGCTAGTCTAATCCTCAAGCTAAATACAACCATTTTCAGCGTGAACAAAATACCTGCGTCGTTTACAAAACAGAGTTTTAACCCAACTGGAGTACATGTAGATTCAATCATGCAATAAAGAAAAACAGTGCTTCACATAAGTTACTGTACGTAATTAACCCAAAGTTTCGCACAATAATGATACATTTCGTTGCATTTCTGTCTTCTCATAAACTCACTAGCCACACAAAAGCTAGAAAAGTAAAAAAATGCGGTCATATTTAAGTGGAATGGAAGATCACGTGCCCCAATGTTTTGAAGCGGTAGGCCTAAAACACGCAATGAAAATTTTATAGAGCAATGGACGCAATGAAAATATTACCGAGCAATGGAAATTTTATTTTCAGAATAGCAGTATTAAATGCCATTAAACTACTTTTAAACATCTATAACTGTTTAATTATATATACACATTAATTCTATTACAATTACATGCGAATTAACTTAGAGTTATTAATTTGAGATTATACATATAAGGAGCAATGGAAATGATTACGGAGCAATGGAAATTTTATTTTCAGAAAAAAAAAACATTATTAAATGCCATAAATCTATTTTAAACAACCTGTTACTGTTTTATTATATATAAACATTAATTTAAGACAAAAGCATACGAATTAACTTTGTGGAGTTATTAAATAGGAGATTATATACGTGTATATATTCATATAGGCTTTGGCGCAATGGAAAGTCCATTGTGCCTCGATAAAACACGCAAAGGAAGTTTCCTAGACACAAAGAGTTGAAATTTATTATATCATTATTGCATGGGTTAAAATAAGAATATAATACTAATGCTCTGGTATACGCTTTTTAATGTGTTCTCTTTAAATAAAGCAAACACACGTACGATGTTTACACTGCTAGCTCCACTCTCCAGGCCAGGTATAAAACAATGGACAGTGTATCCAGATGAACAGGCATCATATCATAAAATGATTATGATCAATATAATGCTTTTAATTTAATGAATATTATTAATTAGGTTATCTATATCATCATGATTTTTTCATATACCGCGCAATGTAAATAACAGCGAAATGGAAATTCCATTGCACCTTAAAAATACCACGCATATGGAAGTCATATGTTCACATGCAAACTCTTACCAACGAAAAGTCATGAAGACGTTATTTATATATATTAGATACTCCAAATTAAAACAGCTCAGTTCATATATATTTGTCATGTCAGAGACTTATAAACAGAGATTGGCAGCTTTCCGAAATAACGCGCATTATCGCGTGCCTCGAGAACGCGCCCACCCATTACACGGGTACCGGACATTTCGATGGAGCTTTGGGGAATATAACTTTCCAAATACTTTAAGTAAACCTACTGATTTAAGCTAAAGTGCGTTTAAATGAAGGATAGAAGAGGACGGATGCACGATTAGAGTACTATTTTTAGTTTAATTTTAATAAGAGAGAGAAAGGGGGGGGGGGGGGAGGAAGAAAGATAGATGCATAATTGGTCCGATATGACTAAGCGCAGAACGAGGAAACGTCGAGATACATAACAGCCTAGTGTACATGCAGGATTAACCCGTGATTTTTGCCGGTAATGGTATTTTTGTTCTTTTGACTGATGTTGGAGAACATGTAAAATGGATTACCTTAATTGCATCTTGCCGTGTGGTCGATCAACCTTACTGAAGTTTGTTTATTTCAAAAGTAATCAAACAAACAATTGACTAAACAAATATAATCATATCAATACTATATTATTTAAAATACTCATTTGAACTTCCCACCAATATTATTTGGTTTCCTATCTCGCCCCGGTCTCGTTGAAATATTTTTGTCCGAAATATTTTGCGACTTCAAAATATCCATATGGGCAAAGAATAAGCTGCCAATCTCTATTCATACGTCTCTTACCATGTACTATACTATAGACAGTGGATATATTTCAAGGTGATACCGGTATACCCATACCGCATTGGCTGGCGCGTGTATGCCACACTTCGAATAAATTGATCAAACACGCGCATGCTGGCGCAATAAAAGTATGAAGAAGGAAATTAAAGATCAAGTTTAGGCTTCTGTTCAAATCATCATCATCAGCATGTTATAATTTTATATTATGAAAAAAATGATTGATACATTTATAATCAATACAATTAAGAACTGTTATTTCTCTGTGTGTGTGTGTGTGTGTGTGTGTGTGTGTGTGTTATTGACACGTGCCATTAAGGGCCTTCTTCACACCCTATCAACTGGGAAGGGCGGTGAAACTGGCCTCATATCCCCTTTATAAACAGATATGAATGCAGCATATAACCTATTTGGATTATAATCTAGCGCTCTTGCTGCTCACCACGACCAACCCACCGACGTCTATCAGTGCCTTCGGCGCTTTGATTTCCATTAAATTAGAGAATTTAAAAATTTGTTTACATGTTTCAAATCAGTATTTACTTACCTCGTCTAATACTTTAGTAAAAACGTTTGAATTATTTCATGCAACTTATGTTATTTTATCGTTCAATAAATATTAAAATTAAAACGTTCATTATTTTATGTGAATGTGCTATATATGTTCTTGCAAGAACATGTCGGATATTTTTTTACATTTTTACATTTTTGAGTGAAATGACCTGCATACATCTTACTGATAAAGGTTTCTTTCAATTTAAGCTGAAATGACAAATGTAAATGTAATAATATTATATTGGTTACAAAAATATGAATGTAAATGTGCCCGCAAATTTTCATAAATTCATTTTGTGATCATAATCAAAATATAATGACATTCTTGCCATCAAACTATACTGCATTTTCATAAATAAACACGATCTATTCAGAAATCAATGTTCATGTAGAAATATTTAGAAAGAAATATGCGTACTCAATTTTGTGAATTGTTGCACTATTTCAACGACCTGACTGCATGGTCGTCCCCGATTTTTGGTTTATAAAAAGGTTCCTTACAAACAATCCCGTCAAATAAAGATGTGCCCTTGATAAATTCCATGTGATTTATGTAAATATGTTCAGTTGATATTTACGTTGGTGTAACATTGAATATACTTACACGTGCATCACTGTATGGTGTCTACATGTTTATTAAATATTTTAGAAAATCCATACAGGACTGATTTAGATGTAGCGCCGAATGTTTAACACCTCCATCATTGTCTGTGCAAAAGATCAGACTATCTATATGAAAACTTTAGAAACATTTGCCATTACCAAACATCATTCAAATTTGAAATACAATATGTTGGATATACAAATGTATTGCAGAATGTCCAGACGGAACCTATGGACGCTTCTGTAAAAGCAACTGTAGTAGGAACTGCAATGGGAACTGTGACAAAGTCAGCGGTCAGTGTACTCATGGATGTGTTGCTGGCTGGCAGGGGAACAAATGCTCCAAAGGTTTGGTGAACTTTTAAGTCTTCACTAAACACATTAAACATTTGATACCTCTTTCATGATTGATCATTCATGATTTACTTGATATAAGACAAGTATGCTCTGCTATGTTTTTGTTTCTCCTTTTTGGAAGACTTCAAATTGACGTTATCTAATTTCATTATGTATCTTAAAATTTGTTCCTATAGTGTAGATACGGATAAATTATATGAATAAAACTACCTTTTTATAAAATGAAACCAAGTGCGTCCCAATCGGATAATACACTACACGTCTTATATTCCCATAGATGATTGATTCATTTATGGTATACATCTAGGACATTTAATTTTACAGGACCTTGATTTAGTGTATAAAACATTTTCAATTTAAAATATTCATCAAATCGGAGGGGATATCATAATTCATTTAAATTGGATTGGTACTACAAATTTGAAAAGTTTTTGAAGAAGTGTCAAACATAAGATATTGGTCAAAATAGGTAAATACAAACAAAGGATTACTGATTTAAGGAACAGTCAAGCTCGAGTGAGTGTGAAATGTGTGCCGACTTCATAAAGTCTACTTTGTATATCTTTTGTATATTTGGGATAGAACCGATGACACCCCCAATCCGCGTGGAAGCATTAGTGCCCAGGGATTCAATTTCGGGTCACGACAATCCGTTTTTACTTTACTTTCCTAATCAATTTAGTTGCAAAACTAACCTCTCTGATAAAATGTGCCTTTTTGCCCAGGGAATCGATTTCGACTGTATAAATGGCAGCCATTGTGTTTAAATGGTATTTAAGATTATAAACAAATTCTATTAATGAATTTCAGAATGCACCAATCCTTCATTCGGACAAAACTGTTCCTATACATGTAACTGTATAAATGGCAGCCATTGTGACCACATCAAAGGTATATGTGACGTTGGACTGTGTGAACCGGGATGGCAAGGACTTTCTTGCGACAAAGGTCCATTCAATTAACTTATGTCTAAGGATAAACAAATTAAATTGTACACATTCTTTAGTACATCATGTACATCATTGCAGTATGATATTACATGTTCATCAAACATATGATTTTGGCTATTTTGAAATCAATTCATATTGCACCATCATTTTATACATTTATTTGAAAAAGTTTTTATGCTCACCGAAGGTGACGCATATAGTCGCCGCTTCGTCCGTCCGTCCGTCCGTTCGTCCGTCACACTTTCCTTGTCCGGACTATTTCTCAGGAACTAACGGCTTGAATTCAACGAAACTTTATGGGAAGCTTTATTACCAAGAGGAGATGCGCATATCATCAGCATGACCCGATTCCTAAATTTTTCACAGAGTTATGGCCCATTGACTTTTCGGCCTATAGGACATATTGCATGATTCTTGTCCGGGCTCTTTCTCAGGAACTAATGGCTTGAATTCAACGAAACTTTATGGGAAGCTTTATTACCAAGAGGAGATGCGCATATCGTCAGCATGACCCGATTCCTAAATTTTTCACAGAGTTAAGGCCCCTTGACTTTTTGGCCTATAGTTCATATTGCATTATTCTTGTCCGGGCTATTTCTCAGGAACTAATGGCTTGAATTCAACGAAACTTTATGGGAAGCTTTATCACCAAGAGAAGAAACGCATATCGTTGGCGTGACCTGGTTCCTCAATTTTTCACAGTTATGGCCCATTGACTTTTCGGCCTATAGTACATATTGCATGATTCTTGTCCGGGCTATTTCTCAGGAACTAATAGCTTGAATTCAACGAAACTTTATGGGAAGCTTTATTACCAAGAAGAAATGCGCATATTGTCAGCATGACCTGATTCCTAAATTTTTCACAGAGTTAAGGCCCCTTGACTTTTTGGCCTATAGTACATATTGCATTATTCTTGTCCGGGCTATTTCTCAGGAACTAATGGCTTGAATTCAACAAAACTTTATAGGAAGCTTTATCACCAAGAGTAGATACGCATATCGTTGGCGTGACCTTGTTTCTCAATTTTTTACAGAGTTAAGGCCCATTGACTTTTTGGCCTATAGTACATATTGCATGATTCTTGTCCGGGCTATTTCTCAGGAACTAATGGCTTTAATTCAATGAAACTTTATGGGAAGCTTTATTACCAAGAGGAGATGTGCATATCGTCAGCATGACCCGATTCCTAAATTTTTCAAAGAGTTAAGGCCCATTGACTTTTTGGCCTATAGTACATATTGCATGATTCTTGTCCAGGCTATTTCTCAGGAACTAATGGCTTGAATTCAACGAAACTTTATGGGAAGCTTTATTACCAAGAGGAGATGCGCATATCGTCGGCGTGACCTGGTTCCTCAATTTTTCACAGAGTTACGGCCCCTTGACTTTTTGGCCTATAGTTCATGTTGCATGATTCTTGTCCGGGCTATTTGGCCTATAGTACATATTGCATGATTCTTGTCCGGGCTATTTCTCAGGAACTAATGGCTTGAATTCAATGAAACTTTATGGGAAGCTTTATTACCAAGAGTAGATACGCATATCGTCGACGTGACCTGGTTCCTCAATTTTTAAGAGAGTTATGGCCCCTACTACCATGCTGTTGACTAATATTCATGTCATTTGCCTAATTTAACAGGAGATATAATTTAAACAAAACCCCACAAAATTCAATATGCTAGTAATGTCAATCATAATCATGTCAGCTAATTGTTGATTAGGCCATTATACACTATTTCAAATATCCAGTCATATGTCAAGAGTGTTGGTTAACCTCTTTGATATGAGCACACATTGAAATGTATGACTTAATTTTTAGTAGTGTAAAAACTTAAAAAAAATCAATGAAAGATCTGATGAGTAACACGTATTATCATATTAAATAGTAAACTGTTACTAAGTCTCCAAATTAGAGTTGGTAAACATCTCATCTGATGAGGAGAATAGATATGATTTAGGAATGGGGATTTCAACATATCCTCCCACCCATTGACCAAGGCCTTATTTGTAACGATGACGTTCTTCGGGGAGCATCTGTCAGTTCTACTGACTTTCTTGTTTTTTTATTTTACGAGCATGATATATTTCCTCAGCGGGAGCTAACATTAGAAGATTAGAAATACATATATCTATAACTTTCCAGAAATAAGGTATTGGTGGAATTGTGACTAGTAGGAGAATAACCAATTATTTAGGACTAAAAATAGAGTATTACTTTTTTTCGTTTTTTCACCTTATTTTCGAACCATTCCTTTTAAAACGATCATACCTGATCCTTTATATAACATGCAATTGTCAGTAGAATGAAATGTGTTTTTAAGATTTGTCGTTACACCTGATGTTTAGTTAAAGAAACCCCTTTCAAATTTTAGCGTATATTATAATTACACAGATTGTCCAGACGGAAACTACGGAATCTTGTGTAATGGCACCTGTAGTATGAATTGCAATGGTAACTGTGACAAGGTCAGCGGTCGGTGCACACATGGGTGTAGTGCTGGATGGCAGGGGGACAAATGTGACCGAGGTTTGTGACCTATCCCGTACTTTATCCATCGTAAATACCCAAAACTACTTTTCTTATACGATTTGTTTGTTCGGTTTAACGTCCCACCGACAGTATTTCAGTCATTTTGGAGACGATGTCTACTTGAGACAGATATAGTGCTGCCACACTGCAGTTTCACGTCGTAGACATTTGACATGATATCACACCCAGTCAAATTATCCTGACACCGGGCCGACCAGTCCTGCAACTACCCTTATTTGCCGAGCAAGCGAGCTATAACAGTACTTTTTTACGACTTTGGTATGTCGCGGCCAGGGATCGAACACTCGACCTCCCGCACCCGAGGCGGACGCTCTAACCACTCGTCCACCGGGGACGATCTTTTCTTATATGAATTTTTTATGTAATTTTCCTATTAAATGAATTTGACCATTAGTCCTCTTTATAGCGCTATCTTTATATGTATCAATTAGCGTATGTCTTATGATGTTACATTTAAATGTACAATTACCTCAGTACAAAATGTACATAATGCGGTATAACATATCAATCCAATTAGTAATTTTGAAATGGAATTATATTATCATAATAAATCAACATTTAAAACACTATTTTGTCGAACACACACACACATATATATATATTGACGAGGATATATCACCCACTGCTGGAGATATAAGCGAGCTTGGAAACACATATAGTTAAATTACATAATTCCCTTTTATACAATGCCAGAAACAAGGTGTTGGTAGAATTAGATAAAATGTGCAAAATCGGAAACTAACGAATTATTTAAGGATAGATCTACTGCAAACTGTTACTATAGTTCTTGTTTAATTTCTTTCATCTTTATTTTTGCAACGTTCCGTTACATACAATTATACGGGGACCTTTTATATTACATGCAAGATTCAGCGAGCGGAACGAAAATGTATATCTCTGCATGTCATTTTTCTGATGATTACATGTTAGTATGTTAAATAACGTAGTTAAATCTCAATAAAAATAACTGGTATATATAGGTTTACAATACGATAGTACTCTAAATGATAATATACAATATGAATAATATAATTGATACTATTGTTGTGGACAATTTCAGCGAAACCAGTCCAAGATGATACAGTTTATATTGCATCCATCATAGCTGGAACTGTGTTTGCAGTTGTTGTTGTTGTGATGGTATACGTAATACGCAAAAGAGCTCGATGCATGAGGTAAACTTTTTTTCTAAAAGAAATAAAAATAAAAAATAAAATGCTCTTAAATCTATATTCAGAATGTTAGACATTGTATTTGTATCGTACCCCACTAATATAACCATTGCTATGCACCGAAAAATGCACTGCACTCCGCATATGATTTAATCTAATCATTTGCAAATGATTTATTTGCATCAGGACTGAAAACAATGAAGATCAAAAACAAGACGTTATTGAAATGGTCGGGTTAGGTACATGGGATAGAGATTTACCTGGCCCTCCCGGTGCAGATGTAGAACCAGTGATGAACAATCCAGTTGGCAATGTAGATGTACACCAAGAGTACCAAGAACTGCATGTATATCATAGTGCCAATACAAACGGAACATACTCCCAACTTGACTCTGTTGAACCCGCTTCTTCCGATCCTGTTCTTGAGTCTGAATATATAATTAAAATATAACCAAAAGCTAACCCAGCTTTCTTCTGATTATGGTTTT
>CM037787.1:15196775-15246775 GCA_021229015.1 Solen grandis | reverse complement strand
TAAATTAAGTGATACTAGTACAGCTTCTATGCTAGGCTTCACATTAAGGAAATTTAACAATACATGTATATTCAACAGTTTACACGAAGACCTGAAAACCAATGACTATTCTGTCAAGACAGTGGATGTTAGATCCACTGATAATCAGGAATACAGAAAAAACAAACTGGCAGTGTATTTATTATATGTATTCATGTTATAAATACAAACATAAATCAATATTAACGAAACAATATGGTACCAACCACACACACTTAAGCATTTTTGACGAGCCACATCATGTTAAAATATACAATTTGCATGAACCTTTCAGTCAGCAAGTTTTAGCCCAATACTAGACCACTGCTGTTGTAAAATACAGCTGGACTGTCACCTCCTTATAACACGGTAGAATTATTTTACATCCATCTATTTTAGAATAATACATGGAAAATATAATCTATACATAATACAGAACAGCTACTCTCGATCACTTGTAACATGTACTGGTATACAAACTGATATGTTTAAAAACCATGGATACCACAGTTTTTAACAGTCCATTATTGTGCTGTATCTTTTGTTTGGACCCAAATACAGCATAATATCTTACAAATATAAATAAACAATTAAGCAGGAGAATGAGAAAATGATCACCACTAGTCAAACCTAGGTATCCTTCCAACTATTTTCCCCAATCTTGATGAGCACAAAAACTTACCTGTTCTACATGCAAAGATCTATAATTCTTTGAAAACCTCTGACAGACAATCTGTCAGTTGCTTCCAGAAAAATCTTGGTTTTGCATCACTCTTTCAGTGCTTTCCTAATCTTGTAATATGTTCGTGTAAAATTGCAGTACTTTTAAATAATCTTGTGGTACTTTTGAACAATAGTCTGACAAACTGAGATGAAAACCTCCTGAGCAGAGAAAGTCCTGGTTTAATGAGATAGTGAAATTTGCGCAGGTTTTGTTCCCCATAATAATTAGCAAAGCAAAACAGTGTATTATTTGATAGCAAAATCAAACATAGTTGACTTTATGATGCATTTACATGTTAAAAAAGCTTTCAATGATATGTGTATATACATGAAAAAAAAACCAATGCCAATTCCCCCGATTTAAAATATTTTAAAGCATGGTATTCATATCGAAATCTAGTTCATTAAGATCCAAGCACAACTCATGATTCTTAAAGTAGAGGAGATAAATAAGACGTAAAAAATAACTTGTAAACCTATTCACCAACCATCTTTTGATAATCTTGAACACGAGGTTCTCTCAGATCCATGATTCCCTATCAAAGAAAGTGGTTGAATTAAAGTCTTTCAAAAAACAAAACAAAAAAAAAACACAGTGTAGCACTGAATTTCCATTTCATAATAACATGAAAGCTTAGCATTACTGGTATTTTCATGTAAGATTTCAGACCCTAACTTATCTGCCATATATTCCATTTGACAAACACACACATTCAGTTAAAACAACACTTATCCAAACTGCTTCAGACTCGACAATGAGTTAACAATATTTCAACAAAATTAAACGAACACTGGGAAAAAAAAAGTAAAAACAAAAAGAAAAGAAAACATACAAAAGAAAGCAGGAAAAACCAGTACAAAAGACACTATCATGGATTACAGACCCTGTATATATTAATATATGTCAGCTTACACAGTATACATAACATAACATAACATACTTTATTCGGCATTAAATAGCATACAGCATATTCATAGCCTACAGTACATACAATGTGATGGTATTTAATTAAGTTATCAATACAGTGTTTTTACAGAGAATTATATAATTAGATCAAATAGAGTCCAATAATTGAAATAGCTAGCTGTTTCTTATCTTAAAAGCAAAATAAATATATTTAGAAAGTTTGTTAAGAATAGTATTAGAATTACATGTCATAATCGATATAAATTTTTTTATAATAAAGTATACAAAGCTGGATAATAGATCAAACAATCTCTGTACATGTACCAACTACTTGGATCTAATAACATTGCAAAACTTCCATACTTGTCTCTTAAAAGAAATATTTCAGAGCCCATGATTCTAAATAGGCGCTGTATATAAAGCTGCAAAATTTGTAACTGAAAAAAAAAAAAAAAAAAACCAATTTCTTCAGATAAATTTGCTTTTAAAATACCAGCAATTTATTTTGAATTTATATACAAAAGAGAAAAAAAATCAATAATTACAACAATTTTTTCTTCATTTACTTAAATTAATTATCACCATGCAATTCCAAACTTTATAACTTTATTCATGTACTATGTTAAATATGTCTAAATGGTTAAAGATAGGTAGGTTAAAAGTAAAAGGCCTGCAAAGACCAATTGCTATCATACTATTTATTAAAATGCCTATACCTTTACAAATATGGCAGTGGGACATTCACCTGCTAACATTTTGAACACAAATATATTTTTAATCATGTCTATAAAATATCTTAAGAATTTAGATCATTTGAAATAAAAAAAATGTCAAAAAACATTACTTTTTTTCTCATTTTTCAGTATTGCAAACAAAATAAATATCATTTTAACATGAGAATTTCAGCATTGAAATAATTTACAATATTTTTTTAGCATTTTACTTTATATGAATGCCTATAAAATAATTCCAGCATGATAATCAAAATAATAAGAGGATGCAAGCTGAAGTAAAAGCTGAGTGTAACTACAAGCAGTTTGCTTTAACATAGCTGAACTGTAAGCTCCAATATATGATTTATCTGTAAACATCCACAAACCTAGATTTTGATTTATGTCTCATGCAGGCTATGAGATGAAAAAGTTTTCACACTAAAATTATAATTATGAAAATATAATGTAAATTATGATAAAAAAAAGATGGAATGTTTGTAAAATTCTTTCTTATTACAGGTCACAATCTCACAGATCTTATAAATGATAAATGGCAATGCTGAAAAGAAAGACGAATGTAAAAAGACATATAAAGTGTTAGATTCTTTAATCTGTCCGACAGATCTTGGTCACAAATATAGTAAAAACATCACAACCATCAGGTAATTAATCAATAGCATTGAATATAGCTGAATACGAGATATGTTTACCATGACACAAACTGTGTTACTAGAGCTATCACTGAAGGGGATGGATATCCCTGTATCACTGCAGTAATAATATGGATAGCAATATGAACCAAAAATGAACAATTTGCTAAACAGGAGGAGATGATAATTAAGGGACATGTATAATTCCTAAACAGTCCGTACTCATTTTGTGGAGTGGGAGTATAGTAGAAATAGTCAAATTGTAATTTTAAAACAAAATGCTACAATTGCATTTCAAAAAGGCAAATGTGAATGCTAAGAAATGTACAAGAAGTCAATGGTTTCTCAAAACAAAAATGTGAAAATAAATTTCTGTTAGAATTTCCAAAATGTATGCGATAATGTTAATTTGTTTTGTCTAATTTGAAAAACTTCAAGATTACCTATGAAGGAAGCTTGAGACATCAAGGTATGTAAGCTACTGCAAATGAATGAAATCTTCCTGGAAATTCCAGGGGTCTTATTAATATTCTATTAATGAAATAATAACACGATTATGTGGACACTCCTAGAATAAATCTGTAGGAGTTGAAAAAGAAATAAGAAATAAACCTGTAATATTTATAAACAAAAAGTATTTCGCAATAAATTCTGGATACATAATATTACAAAATCATACTTGAGCAAATCCTGCACATAAAGTTGTTATCATCAAGTGTATTTAAATAATCAAATCTATGTATGGATAGTGGTCCAGAATCTTTTTCTACGGATATTATATCAATAACGTAATATCAATTTTCAGTTAAGGATTTCAAACCAGACATGACTTCAAATTGCATTTGAAATATTTTATTGCTTGTACATTTTACATGTATTTTATGTTGATATTAAAGATCTTTAACAACTTAAAACTCTTGATAAAACAAGAGACATTAAGAGACACTCCTTCCAAGTTTCCTTCAGGATAACTCATACTTAGCCAGTTATCACGGTTATCTCTCTCTTTTTATATATACAACTTTATATGGCCATGTTAGAAAAATGAACTATTAAGAATTCCCATTAAAAAATAAACCCAACACTTTCAGATCTGGAAGTGAAACCTGTGATATATTTGAAAATAGACTATGATTGACTTTCGGATAGTCTGTTAAGATGGACATAGCTCAAATTATTGCATGACTTTAACAACAATTATCAAATGTCTCAGTTAAAACAGGATATACTGAGAAGTGTTTCATATGCTAAAGCCACATATGACACTGAAATGCACTTAATTCTCTTTTCAAAGCAGGAAGCTGCAGAGTAACAATGGGTGTGTATTTAAAAACAGTAAACAGGGAACATAATATTCACCTCTTATCAACATAAGAAGCTGCATAATGCAAAATTATAAATTTTTCATGGGGCACTAATTTTCGTTGATTTCATTGAGACATTTAATGACAATTATAACCCCAACAAAAAACTTTTTTTTTGTGCATAGACCTCACATTTTCTAGATAATGAATCTACAAATAAAGGTACCCAAAGAATTCCCTTACGTACATAACCAACAAAATTTAAGGTCAACGAAAATTAATGATTTTATAGTAGATGTTTTTATCCCTTTATTTCCTTGTCATAGTCCTCTCTCCATCTAACAAGATCAACATACTTCTCATATGTAATAATGGATGAACACAGGACTTCCTCACCGACTGTAGACCATAGTACATGAGAAGATAATCAACACACTGAACATGTATTGCACACGCCTCTGACAAGTTATGCTGTGAAAATCTAATCTAGACTGGTGGTCAATAAATCTACGAGGAAAATGCAGGTTGATAACCCAATGCTTTTCCAGTATAGGTATCATACTTAGTATGTACTGATGTTTGTTAGTAAGGAATGTCCACAGCAAATAGTAGGAAATATCCTATATAAGGTCAAAAAATGAGAATATGAGGATTGAAGGTTGTACAGGGTGTTTCATAATACATGCTACCAATAATTAAATGAGTAAACCCTAACTTACTTAAGGATTTAAGGATGTTGATGGGCCAGATCCTGGTCCTGGTCAAACCAGAGTAGGAAATAAACATGGTGAAATGTTAAATAACAATGCGCTTTACATTAACTATTGTTTATGGAATATCCCCTTTGCATGGATAAAAATAACTAGCAATCTACTTGCTATGCGGCAATCTGTTTTACATGAACAAATGTTTAAATACAACTTTGAATATGATCAACTGTTCAAAAATACTTCCAGTAAATGAAGATCTGTTTCAAACAGTCTCCTGTGACAAGTAATTCATTGTACTACTACCCAGCAACTAATTTTACCCAAACCACTGAGAAAATTGACCAAATATGAAACATGAGTTGAAGTTTAAAATATTTATCATAACACATTGAATTTAAACTAGTAAAATATAACTGCTTACTTAAATCCTTAAGATAGAGCCCTGTCTTAGTTTACACACTATTCTCTAGTAAAAAATATCTATATGAAACATTAACAGTAATATCAAGATGATTTGCATACAATATATAAAAATACAACAAGTGTAATTATAACAACAAGGCCATGGTCATGTATGCACAACAAATTTCAAACCATGTTTTAAAAGGGAGTTATATACATGTACACCTTTAATGCAAATTGAAGAATTATGCCCCCTGTACTTCAAAAAATAAATATTTATATATGAAAAAAGGCCCTAAGTAAAGGCCATGAAGCTGTTTCACTGTCATGTCAAATGTGAAATGGAAACCAGACATTTTTTTTTTTTGGTGGGGGGGGGGGTTGGCTGGATTTTTTCTTTCTAATAATCAGTTTTATAAATCCTTAAATGAAGAAAACATACAAGATATACAAGATTCAGTGGTGGCATGCCTCTGATAAACTTAATAAACTGAAAATACTTTCTAATGAAGTTGCTTTTTTTCCCCACTTTTAAATCAATCTGGGGATATTTTCCCACTGATGGTTGAGACATTTTGTGAGTACCTGACCACAGGCCTAACTAACAACTGTACAAGGAAGACATGATGATGGAATGTAATGTACATAACAGTATGTCCCTACCTGGGGACATCTACAGTGTCTTGTAGATCAACACTCAACAACTTCAGGGGTACACTGACCTGCTTTTCATAAAACACATCAAATTGAAACCGTCCTCAAATCAAAATATGTAACATCTAGACATCCCTTGTTTACTTTCCTACAGAGAATAGGAATATTGCACACCTGCTAATTTTAACATGTTCTTACAGGCTATGGTCTTCAATTCATACCTCACAGAATTTCAGAAATTTTAATAGAGGAGAATCTCAAATTGAAATTTTCATGAACTGCAGAACTAAACCCAAGATTATAGGTGTTCTGGGCCACAGTTAACAAATTGGTATCTGGAAAATGTTATCGTATTTCAACAGTGAGTTTAACTCTACATCACACAAAAGTTATCAAAGAACTGACTTGGATAACCACTATGAAACCAGACCATCCTGAATTAACTTTAAAACTAATTGATGAAGATAAACATAGTAAAACCTGTTCAGAAGCAAAATGCTTTCAATCTGGTCTGGCTTTCTTATGGTATTCCTAGGTGTATAATATATACCTGAATTATTTCGGAGCACTTCTACACCTACAGGTCAAATTCTTGACATTTCCAGATACAATTGGCTGTTCTAATAAGGAACAATTAGAACTTACCAACAAAATACAACATGATACTGAACGCTCCCTAAGTTTACAAAATAAACTTCCTCCCATTTCATAACAGCAAATGGTGGCACACAGCCAGTGAAACTTTACCCATTTAAACTACATTATTCTCTTCCAGAGAGACTTAAACTTCCTTAAAAAGCCACAAACATGATCTGAATAAAAAGGAAATTTAGTATTTTATATAACACCCACCTGACATTAAAAAATCAATTTCAGATATCAATTTCAGATCTAAACAAAAATCCCCTGATAAATTTTGCTGACTAAAGGTTTTATACTATGTAGTTATCTAGTGTCAAGGGTAAATAAGCTATGGAAGAGTATTACTGAAATCTTAGCAAACTTATTAGTACATTATTACATGCTTACAGAAGTTGTTAAAATCAAATCATTAAAACTGAGTAGCAGTTTATTTTTTCTCCGAAAAAATGTCTAGCTTCTCAATGTACTCAGTATGAAAGTGTAAAGATACCAAATCTACCACATACAAGTAACCTGAGGAACTCAATGTAAGGCCCCGATGATACAAACCATGCTCTTTGGTAAATCTCTTCATTCTAAGGGGATACTGTCTGATCACTGATCACAATCAGTAAGAACAATATATTCAGTCTGCAGTTAACTTTTGTGTGTGACTTTTTCCAAACAGACCTTACAGTCTGACCAGTCTATCATTTACAATCTGATACCATTCTGGATGTCAATGTCATTTTGCTGCCGCTGCCATACATTGCATTACCCTGCCAGCAGACTGGAGGTGGGTGAGGTGCGCTAGAGAACATACAGCTTGGCCTTCTCGTCATCATCCTGGGCCAGTGCCTCTGGACAGTGGATCATACACTTGGCCACCAGCTTGTCAATATAGCCCTTCATCTCTACATTGTCTTTCTTTAATGCTACAACAGATATAAAACCAAAGTTTAACCATTTACATGAATATTCATGTACAATTTATGACTTGATGAATATTAATTTATTGGAACTATTGGAATTTAATGGCATATAAAATAAATCCATTTTTTTAGCCATGCAGACTGCGTAAAATCTGAGTTACAATTTTGTAAAAGCAAACAAAGGAGACCCTGATCAGACATTTCCTATAGAAGCTGACTCATCTGGGTCTGCTCTGTTTGCCTAGAGTGTCAAAATGAGTCTATATATAGTAAAGGGCTGAACACCTCAGCATTTTATTAATTATATGACCAAGGCCTTCCCTAGGTCATTGCGCTTGCTGGGGCGGTTGCATTTTCGTCTGCAAAAACCTATGAATTACAAATATCCTTTGATATTCCAATCATATGCGGACAGTGAATATACAGGACGTCATGTGGCGCTAATTAATAGTCCATAGCAGTGTAATAAGTATGTGTCTGGGTACTGTGCATGTATGCATATTGATTGACATTTGTACCACCCACTTTCACTGATTGACAGGCAATTGCTGAATACAGAAAGGTCTGGTGCCAGATAGTTACAGACTGCTGAAGCGATTGTACCATGGTTTATTTAGTTAAAAAGGCAAATATCTGAATTTATATTGGATTAAAATTGCTTGATATTTGAAATTTCAGACTGCAGTCAGATGCAATTAAGCATGGATGGTGAAATCCATTGTCCGACATGTCCGAGTTGTACATTTGCCAGCACGGACAAGTAAATTTTCACTGTTGACTTGTCTGTGGACAACCAAAACTCCAAATTCGTAGCAAAAATTTAAATTCAAAACTCTAAAATAATAGATGCATAAGACAAATTCTGCGGTGTTAAACAGTTTGATTGTTTAATCAGTCAATAAAAAATGTTTTTTAAGTTTCAGTGTGAAGGCAGTTAATATAATGTTTTTTTTACATGCCTAAATTAATTTATTAAGAGTAGTAATAAAATTTCAATTATTTCCGGATTTTATACCAATAGTTTTTCAAAAAGTGCGGACAAGTAGTGTTTTGCTACGGACAAGCAAAATTTTAATTTTGGTTGTCTGTGGACAAGTAAAATGAAATGAGATTTCCCCACCTCTGTTAAGGAAATAGATCTAGCACTGAAAAAAGTAAAATTCATGTAACCGAAGCAACAACAATGTCAGACATTATCGGTAAAATGTAATTGGCATCTAAACATTTTCACTACAATCGAGTACAAATGAATGAAAATAAAAGAAACAAACAACTCTGTCCATAACTATTCAACAAAGATACTTTTTTTCCCTCTCCTCGTTTTGTTCTGATCTTGCATTAAAAGTCAGCTTATTACCTGCCAGGTTTACAAACTTTTCAGTGCATAAAAATGCCAATTTTTTTTCTTCTTTTGAAACATTTCCTCAAGATTATCGTTAACCTACGAAGAAATGAAAGATAAAAACATCCTGACAGAGAAAATCAGTTTAACCTTTCTCAATATATATTTTTTCAATCTTGTATTAAAAACCTGACAAGTGTCATGTGTGCAAATTGTCAAATTTGTTTTGAAAAACAATTCAGGTAATGCATTGTTTTGTGGATAAAAGCGAAAAAAGACACACTTGTAGTAATTTGCCGAGTACTTTTAGTATTTTGCAAAGTAGATACACAACTTTCTCTGACTATGTAAATAAAGATAGCCAGAAAGGGGATGCATTTCTTAATGTTATCAGTTTTCGTGGATTTTCTTTCACTTTTGAAAACTTATAAATAAAAGGAATGTGAAATGATATCAGGATTTACGTACATTTTTGCTACTGATTGATATGAAACAGTTAATCATTATCAACCACTCCTTTATTTAATTTTATTCATATACATAAAAAGAACTGGAATTTTCTGCTGAAAAGAAACACAATTTACCGAAGGCAACAATTAACATATGTAAAGAATTATTTTTGTGAAACTATTAATCTTTATAACTCACTCCTCTAATTTTTTTTTCAGAAAGGAATTTTGGATATAAAAAAATGCAAATATAATACAGATTACAATGTAATGTTCACTTTTTTAAATATCTATGTGTATTTTAAATCAATAGATTATAGAAAATGAAAGATTTGAAACTTTTGAATTTGCCATATTTTGGAATAATTAGTTTGTAGATCATGATCTTGATATATCAGCCATCAAGCAAGGTTACTGGATGACTCATTAATGTATTTTAAACATACTTTTAGTGTGAAAAGAAAAGTATAATACTGATTTTATATGAGATAATATTATTGTTTTTATGTGATATTAAGCAATTAGAGATCATCAAAATGTGTCAATTAAAGGTGAAAATGTACAAAAAAAAATTGACACAGGGAAGGGGTCCAACCCTCCTGCACCTACCCCACACTGAAAATTGTGCCTGAGTTTTTTTCTGCAGAAAGCCCTGATAACATCATATCAAAACCTGATCAGATTCAAATCAATTTCACTCTGAAAGGTTTTATAGTGTCAAATCAAGATATCAAAAGTATTGAAGAGTAAGAAACAATATAAAAGATGATTAGCCTGTGGGCTGACCTGGTCCTAACTTGATCACAAGTAGCTCCCTGGTAGTAATGAAAGATAGCAAAATGAGAAGAATTTATACTGTTTCCTACTTATAAATAATATCATAAAGAAAAACAAGGAACCCTTAAAAGCTGATTTAGTTTCATTTGTTTGCTTGGTATTTAAGTCACATTTGGATTTTGTCTACATGAGAGAAATATAGTGCTGCAATAAAACATTAAATATACAAGTAGCATGATAACACAACCTGTCACATATATTTGACACCTGGCAAACCAGTCCTGGAACTACCCTTGCATGCTGGTTTAGACTGAAGCTTGTTTTTACTCTAGCAAAGCTCTGCAATGAATCAACATGGCACATAATGGTGCAATCAAGACATCATGTTAAATCAGGACATTAAAGGCCTTTCAATCTCCTCAAGGAAATAAAAAAACAAAACAAAAAAAAAAAGAAAAAAAAAAAAGAAAAAAAAAGTAAAACTGCTTGACATTATGTGCTTACCTGCATTTTCCACTTCAAGTTCAATTATCTTCTGCTGCAGTTGTTCTTTTGATACATCTGCAATGGAGTGCAATAACTTAGTAAATATCAGAAAAGCATTGTAATATAGATCTCATGTAAGCAGACGTTTTCATAAAACCTAAAACCTCTACAAGCTTGAGCCATCTCTCAATACTCCAGCAACACAACTTTGTCCAAGTTCACAACACAATTCCCAAACAGCTATGAATTCCAGTTTTCTACATCTAGTATCAGTGACCCTGACCTTTACTTCACCTATCTGACACATAAACTTACTCGATCTCAACGACACTGAATAATGTCCACCTATGGACTATTAAGATATAGAAAATTATTGGCACAAGATACAACAGTATAGGACAAGGCGAGGGTTTGGTGCAAAACTATCGTAACAACATATAAACAAGAGGGCCATGATGGCCCTGAACCGCTCACCTGATTATAAATGATCAACATATGTTGGATTTTTCATATTGACCTACTTTTTGACCCCACATGACCCACTTTCGAGCTTGTCCAAGATTTTATGGAAAAAGACATTCCGACCAAGTTTCCGACCAAGTTTCATGAAGATAAGGCCAAAAATGTGGCCTCTAGAGTGGTAACAAGGTTTTTCTAAGATTTGATGTCATGACCTACTTTTTGACCCCACATGACCCAAATTCGAACTTGTCCAAGATTTTGTGGAAAAAACATTCTGACCAAGTTCCATGAAGATTGGGCCAAAAATGTGGCCTCTAGAGTGTTAACAAGGTTTTTTCTAAGATTTGACCTCGTGACCTACTTTTTGACCCCACATGACCCAAATTTGAACTTGTCCATGATTTTATGGAGAGAAACATTCTGACCAAGCTTCATGAAGATATGGCCAATAAATATGGCCTCTAGGGTGTTAACAAGCCAAATAATTGACGAAGCATGACGCACGACTGACAAAGGGCGATCACAAAAGCTCACCTTGAGCATGTTGTGCTCAGGTGAGCTAATAAAGAAGGAGTTACAACAGTTTTTCACCAAGCCCTTGATTAGCATAATTCCAATATAAACCCCCTCCCTGATCTCCCCTTTCAAAATTTGAAGCATAAGTTTAAAAATAATTAACAGAGACATTTTACTCTTTTTTTGTAATTATCTATTGTAAATGTGAAAGATTTTGTTTTCACTAAGGAAGGCTGGTACAACCTGTTGCACATCTGGGACTCATTGATAGCATCACTCATACCCCCGCAGTAGTGTTTTTCACCAGTAGAATATTCTGCTGATTAAGTCTGTAGTATATGGATGAAAGCTCCAGATTAGCTTTTGTGTGTGAATTTAAGAAGTTCAGATATTGTCCTTAATGAATTAAACCACTAAAATGATTTTTCATCAAAATATTTTGTTTTCTTGGGTAAAGAATTATAAGAAAGGTCTTACGTTCTACAGGAGGTTGCTTGTTGATGTTGATGACGGATTCACTAGAGTGGCGGGCATGTTTCTTCTGGTACCTGGTGGGCGGGGTCGGTGTAGAGGTGAATGGGTTGTTGTCCACTTTTGGGGCAGGGGCTTTGATTCTTGGTAAGGTGTTTGAACCAGACTGTAAAACATTAATACAATAGTTCAGAGATGAACTTACACAAATTTCCTCACAAGCCTTGAATTCAGATTAACAAAACCAGCAAAGTCATAGTCAAAAATACAAAGTGTGGCACATTCTTCTTTTACAACAAAAACACCTAGTCTTGGTGTATTTCTCTACTATTTATTTATTTTCTTTCTCTTTCTCATACTTTTATTTTGCCTATAAAACTACATGTATACAGGCACCAACTGATATCTGCCATTAAGATATTTAATATAATTCTTTTTTCAGTTTTTGAGAGAGAAAAAAGAGAATGTTTGTTTGTTTGTTGGGTTAAGCGTTCCACTGACAGTTTTTCAGTCATTTGGAGACGATGTCTACTTGAGACAGATATAATGCTGTCATACTGCAGTCATGCTGTAGGCATGTGGCATGATACCACATCTATTAACATTACCCTGACATCGGGTCAACCAGTTCTGGAACTACCCTTATTATGTTGAGTGCCAAGCAGGGAGCTATATCAGTAACATTTTTTATGTTTTTGGTATGTTACGACCTGGGATCAAACCCATGACCTCCCGCTCCTGAGGCGGATGCTCTATTCACTCTGCCACAGGGGTACAAGAGTGCCAGTGATGCCACAATTTACGCCGCCACAAAATATAAAGACCAAGAGGGGTCTTTTAATTATTGCTTTTAACATTTCTGTAAGCATAAGCTCATAATGAAGTCTGTAAGACCAATTAATTTAGCTGAACAGAGATAGAACCCTAAAAATGCTTCCAATATGACAGTAGGTCAAATAGCAGTATCAATATGAATCCTTTTTTCTTTCTCCGCATAACTCTTGCAAAAATCACTGTACCAGAAAATCCCTGCTTTATGCACTTTTACCTGTTTAGAAACTTGAGTTGTGTTTTCAAGAGACCATGTTTAGAAAGGCATAATTATTGCAAATATTGATGAACATCAAAATCCCTGCTTTGTGCATATCTACCCATTAGTTTTAGTTTTGAAAAGATTAGGTCAGAAACATACAAGAAATTGCATTCACAAAGCTGAAATATCAATCAGCTAAAGAGACTAAGTTTCAAGGGACAAAAATCTTGCAAAAATTAATGAACGGGAAAATTGCCACTTCATGCACATCTATCCATTATAGTAATGACATTGACCAAGTTTTGAAAAGATTCATTCAGAAACGTAGGAGGAGTTGCATTCACAAGGTTGCAATATCAATCAGCTACAGAGACTAAGTTTCAAGGGACACAAATCTTGTAAAAATCAATGGACCTGAAAATCGCCACTTCATGCACATCTACCTATTATAGTAATGACATTGACCAAGTTGTAAAAAGATTCATTCAGAAATGAAGTAGGAGTTGCGATCACAAGGCTGCAATATCAATCAGCTACAGAGACTAAGTTTCAAGGGACACAAATCTTGTAAAATTCAATGGACCGGAAAATCGCCACTTCATGCACATCTACGCATTATAGTTATGACATTGACCAAGTTTTGAAAAGATTCATTCAAAAATGTAGGAGGAGTTGCGTTCACAAGATATGGAAGTAGGGATGTACAGACGTACGTACGTACGTACGGACAGACGGAGATGACGCCAATATACAACTGCCTCTGGTGGCATATAAAAATGAATAAAAATATTCTCAATAATATCAAGCTTCAATCTACCATATATTGGTTTCATAGACTAAACAAGCACCAGTGTTTCAATACATTAGACAAGTTTTCACTCTGTCTATCCTGTATGAATCTTTGGAAACAGAAAGTTATGCATTTGAAAGCTACAAAGAATCAGTCTCTACTAAAAATATATGTCTATGTACCCTTTACTTCAAACAGACTCATTTTAATGCATCAGAAAACAGAGGAGACCCTACAGAAGCTGTCTGGTCAGGGTCTCCTCTGTTTTGTAGGAGCTGTCTGATCAGGACCTCCTCTGTTTGCTCAAACAAAATTGTAGCTCAGATTCTACAGAGTCTGTGTGGCATAAGAAAAATCCACTTTTATATATATATCATTTATAGGTCAGTAAATAAATATTCATTAGATCATTAATTTATACATAAATATTCATTAGATCATTAATTTATACATAAATATTCATTAGATCATTAATTTATACATAAATATTCATGGTGTAAAGGGTTTAAATTACCTTTATTTCTTTTCCTCCAAGATCAACACCAAGATTACTGGTGTTATTTGAAATGTTGTCCCCATCTTCATCCACATCAAAGGGGTTTGTATTTGTATTTTCATTGGCATCCAACTCCTCATAGAATGTATATCCATCTTTAAGAGACCCTATTCCCCCAGATACTGTGTCAATCACCACCGGCCCCTTACACACCTTCCAGAAATGTGTTGTGCAGTAAATCTTACTTGATGACTCAAACTCTAGAGTATCGGTACAATCACAACCAGCGATTTTTAATGACAAGATGTCCGATTTTCCTATACCTAAATTTTTACCTTCTATTGTCAATCTACTGGGCTGGTCAATGGGCCCAGAGTTTGGAGTACAGCTTGTTATGACTGGGTCATCACCTGCACCGTCCAAATTACTTTGACTAAGGAAACTTAAACTAAACTTTCGCCGTCCTCTTGTTTTCTTAAAATTAAGATTTGAATCAAAAGAGTCTTCATTTTCTATTGCATCATCTTCTTGGGCCTTTCCAAAGGAAAACAGATCTTGAATTGATCGAGAGAATTTTTTATTAAAATTCGATAGCGAACTATTCCTTTTGTCTTTATTGGAGTCCTCCTTCTTAAAACGTCTTTGTGTTGATGGAGAAGCCATGCGTTTTTTAAGACGCTGAAATGCTGATCGTGGCCGCGTTTCATTTTGTGTGGGTGTTGAATTCATGATAATTGGAACATGTTCACCTGAAGTTTTATATTTTGACACAAAGCATTGATAGACCAGTTCGCCCTGGGGTCGGGGGCATTTCTTATGGGGTTGCAGTGGAACACGTTTAGCCTGTCCCTTTGTTGCTCGTAGCGATGTAACGGGGACGCTCAACTGTCCCAGAATGTCCTCTTTTTCAGTCACAATGAAAAACACCTGGTCCAGTACATTGGACACGTTACTGAAATTACAAGGAATAACAAATTAATATAGAGGAAACCCTTCAGAATGGTACTGAAATTACAAGGAATAACAAGTCAATATATAGGAAACCCTTCAGAATGGTACTGAATTACAGGATAACAATAATATAAAAATCCTCATGATGTACTAAATTACAGGAATAAAGTCTTTTAGGAACCTTCAATGTACTGAATTAAGAATTACAAGTAATATTAGATCCTTAAATGTCTTTAAATTACGGAGTAACAATTAATATAGGGAAACCCTCGAATGGTAATGGTGGGTAATGCTTCAGAGCAAAGGCTGTGTTGATATTGTGAAGACAAAAAAAAAATCTATGCAGTTTGTATTTTGCTTTCTTAATTTACTTTGTTCTGTAATCTTAAAGTGTAATTGGATGGGATACCTCATTATATAGTGCCTTCACTTAAATAATGAAACAAAAAGTTGGGCTTGTGTTTTAGATTCCAAGATCTAAAAGTCAGTACTTTTCAAATAAGGAAGTAGAAATATTTTCATATGTTATTAAAGCTTGCTCTCAAGGACTATATACAATTTCTTAAAAATTTTAATACTGTCATGATCAGACCATGAGATGTTATAGCTTTCTCAGATATTTCATGAAACACAAGCCTGTCACTATAGATGTATTGACTGACACACGGAAACTGTCTACATCATGTTAAATCAATACACCAGTACTAAGCTGGAGAGAAATACATGTGTCAGTCACACTATCACTGACAGTGATTCATACCCCTGACACAACCACGAGTCAATAAAATATGAAACCTTAATATTGCTCCTAGATGGCTAGAGGGATTTTGGTATATATTGGTACCCCAAATGATTGTTCTGAGTGTGTAATACATTTATTAGTGTTTCCCTAGGATCTGGTTGGGGCATGGAGAATTTTTACTCAAAAGGGCACTTCGGTCACATCACAATATACTCATACCCAAATGGGGGCACTGAAATGTTTTAATTTCAATTTTCATCAGTATCAGTATAATTTATTTACTATCATATATTTCAATTGTCTCAATACAAGCAATCAAAATAATAATGTCCTACAATTGAAAAATTAGAATTATCTAAACAACATAAATAAATTTCTAACAAAACTTTTTCCATTCTGGTATTTTTTTTATATTTTTTATAATAAATCTTTTTTTTTTTTTATTAAACTCTAGATAATAATTTTTTCTTCTTTTTTTTTTTTTTTTTTAAAAAAATTAAGAAATATTTTTAATATTTTTTTTAATCACTGTTAGATCTATAAATATAAGAGTCAATTACCTCCCTTTATTCATACCTCATTGCATGAAAATTGATTTTAGGCAGGTTTTTCAACGATCTGCGAAAACCCATAACATTATTGGTAAACAATGCACAGCAGAAACTTGTATTTTAATGATACCTACTATGAATAAGAAAGGCTGAATATTAACCTCAGTTAAGAATTCTTGAATCACATGATACACACAGTCTTGCCGATACTGTGGTGAAAAGGAAAATCTTTCAATTTCAACATCATATTTCTCAGAAAAGATAGTAGTAGTTTATTTTGAAAAAAACAAAAAAACTTTCTCGGCATTGATTTCAGTTATGTTTACACTTCCAGTTTTTAGCGACACTCATTTGCATAATGACCCAATTTTCATTAGAGATGATCTATTACACATATGTCTACATATTAAGTTGATAAGGCATATGCATGTCCGAAATCTGGTATAACCCGAATAAAGAAAACTGTTATAATTTTATTATATGATGCATACACGTACGTGTGAAAATATTCATTCTTGAATGTAAATAATGTAAATGGCGAACATGCACGAGAATAACAAGAGGGCCATGATGGCCCTGAATCGCTCACCTGAGTACCATTGCTTCAACTGATGTCAAGGTTTTTAAACAGACAAGGATTCTGATATAACTTAATCTAAAACATTTTACCCCTGACAATACTACACACCAAATATCTAAGCAATGGGCCATATGGTTTCAGAGAAGACTTGGGCGCAGGGTCATTTATCACCGTAGGGCCAAGACTTTGAAAATCTTTGTAATGAACCATTAGATGCTACTACATACCAAAAATCTTAGCTCTAGGCCTTATTGATTCATAGAAGAAGATTTTTTAAGATTTTCCTATATAACTCTGTGTAAAACAAGTGACCCCTGGTGGGGGGTCATTTATCACCATAGGGCTATGATTTGTACAATCTTGGTAGTGGCCCATAAGATGATGCTACATACCAAATATCTAAGCTCTAGGCCTTATGGATTCATAGAAGAAGATTTTTTAAGATTTTCCTATATAACTCTATGTAAAACAAGTGACCCCTGGTGCGGGGTCATTTATCACCATAGGGCTATCATTTGTACAATCTTGGTAGTGGCTCATAAGATGATGCTACATACCAAATATCTAAGCTCTAGGCCTTATGGATTCATAGAAGAAGATTTTTTAAGATTTTTCTATATAACTCTATGTAAAACAAGTGACCCCTGGTGCGGGGTCATTTATCACCATAGGGCTATGATTTGTACAATCTTGGTAGTGGCTCATAAGATGATGCTACATACCAAATAAAAAGGTAGGCCTTGTGGTTTCGGAGAAGAAGATTTTTTCAAGTTTTTCCTATATTAGCCTATGTGAAATCAAGTGACCCCTGGGGCGGGGCCAATTTTGACCCCAGGGTCATAATTTGTACAATCCTGGTAGACAGTCATAAGATCATGCTACATACCAAAAATCAAAAGGCTAGGCCTTGTGGTTTCAGAGAAGAAGATTTTTTAAATTTTCATTTTTAAAATCTATTTTTAGCTCCTGTGACCTAATTATGCGATGGACCAGAACCATTTATACAACTTTAGTAGAGCTTCATCCAAGGAACATTCCTGCAAAATATTTTTCAAATTGGCCAAGCCGTTTAGGAGGAGATGTTGTTTGAAGCAATTGTTGACGCCGGACGCACGCACGCACGCACGGACGCACGGACGACGGACGACGGACGCCGGACGCCGGACAAAAGGCAATCAGAAAAGCTCACCTTGAGCACGTTGTGCTCATGTGAGCTAAAAATGCAGGGTGTCATTGGCTTTGACCAGTCGTAGTTCATGCTACATAATTACAATTCTAACGTCATCTACACTGGGGCAGTGTAGCTGACACATGACGGCAGCATATCATAGAAGAGCGGCATATCATATAAAAGGTGGGTATATCATTAAAGGGCAGGAAGACAACAGGGTGATGTGCCCTGCTATTATACACTTGCTGGAGCACTGGTATTAAGGGCATGAACATAGTTCATCTGGATAAGGCAGAATCCATATCAAAGGGCAGCATGGCGTAATTCGAAACCCTAAAAGGGCGGCATGGCACAGCACCATGGGAAAAAGGCCTAGGGGAAACACTATATATAGAAGGAGTTGACTCTACAAGAGGTGACAATAGACAGGCAAACTGCTTAACTCGTGCAGTTATTGAACAACACAAAGAAAGGGACCTACACAACAGTTTCTTCATTCCAGTCTGGGTTCCCATTGGCTTCTCTCACCACCTCCGTTCTAAACTTGGTTCCTCCCAGTCCAAATATCACTGAAAACTTGTACCGGCCTGCGTGTAATAAAAGCAATAATGGTCACTGATAATTAGGCTAGATACACTGCAGATATAATATATTGCTATATTTGGGGTCCATGGGCTCATTTCACTAAAAAATATGATATCAGTCATAAGACTGTTGTCCGATAAAGTATCTATCAGTTTTCTAATTTTCACAATATAACAAAACAAGAGCTATCAGAGGACAGCACGCTCGACTATTCAAAATGCTTGTCGGTAAATCAAATGAAATCTATTTAAATTCTTGCCCTTCACATTCCCTGTACATAATTATAGTCAACAAGAGCTGTCAGAGGACAGCACGCTCGACTATTCAAAATGCTTGTTGGTAAATCAAATGAAATCTATTTAACTTCTTGCCCTTCACATACCCTGTACATATTAATAGTCAAAAAATATACCTTGATAGTCCGATACCCCTTAATATTTTTATGATGTCTAAAATCAATCCCATGCCTAGTTAATGAGACATAAGCACAATAACACTGTGCATGCAAAACTTTAACCAAAAATCCAAGTTAGAAAAGGGCCATAATTTGTATAAAATTCAGTCCAAAAGTTATCCTCCTTAGTTTTCTGATGCCCCTGAAGACACTCCTTAACTTTCTAGTCAATTCCACAAGCAATTTCTGATATATAAGCTGGAAAGTAGCTTGCATGCAAAAATTTAACTAAAATTCTAAGTAAAAAGGGGGTCATAATTTTTAATATATTCCATCAAGTGTTATCTTCCTTTATAGCATGATACCCCTAAACATATTAAAGATGTTTCAAATCAATCCCATGCTTAGACTCTGAGATATAAGCATGAAAGTAACTTGCATGCAAAACTTTAACCAAAATTTCTAAGTTAAAAAGGGCAATAATTTGTAACATATTCCATTAAGAGTTATCTACCATGAAAGTATGATACCCCTAAACATATTAAAGATGTTTCAAATCAATCCCATGCCTGGATACTGAGATATTAGCATGAAAGTACCTTGCATGCAAAACTTTAACCAAAATTTCTAAGTTAAAAAGGGGCAATAATTCATATTTAGTTCAGTCAAGAGTTATCAACCTTGGTTGTCTGATGCCCCTAAACATATTCATAAACTTTCAAGTCAATACCATGAATGGTTATTGAGATACAAACTAGAAAGTAGCTTGCACGCAAAACTTTAACCAAATTTTCTATTGCATGCAAAACTTTAACCAAAATTTCTAAGTTAAAAAGGGGCCATAATTCATATTTAGTTCAGTCAAGAGTTATCTACCTTGGTTGTCTGATGCCCCTGAACATATTTATAAACTTTCAAGTCAATACCATAAATGGTTATTGAGATATAAGGTTGAAAGTAACTTGCACGCAAAACTTTAACCAAAAGCTGCAACGCCAACGCCGACGCCGACGCCAGGGCGACTACAATAGCTCTCATATTCTTCGAATAGTCGAGCTAAAAATGATAAACCTTGATAGTCTGATACCCCTTAATATATTTATGATGTCTAAAATCAATCCCAGGCCTAGTTAATGAGACATAAGCACAATAACACTGTGCATGCAAAACTTAAACTAAAAATCCAAGTTAGAAAAGGGCCATAATTTGCATCAGTCCAAAAGTTATCCTCCTGTTTTCTGATGCCCTTGAAGACACTCCTTAACCTTTCAACAAACACATATTAGCAAACCTTAAAATTAACCAAAATTTCTAAGTTAAAAAAGGGGCCATAACTTGTAATATATTCCATCAAAAGTTATCTACTGATAGATGATACCTAAATATAAAGATTTTAAATCAACCCGCCGGCAAAATTTCTAAGTTAAAAAGGGCAATAATTTGTAACATATTCCATCAAGAGTTATCTAACATGAAAGAATGATACCCCTAAATGTATTAAAGATGTTTCAAATCAATCCCATGCCTGGATACTGAGATATTAGCATGAAAGTACCTTGCATGCAAAACTTTAACCAAAATTTCTAAGTTAAAAAGGGGCCATAACTTGTAATATATTCCATCAAAAGTTATCTACCATGAAAGTATGATACCCCTAAACATATTAAAGATGTTTCAAATCAATCCCATGCCTGGATACTGAGATATTAGCATGAAAGTACCTTGCATGCAAAACTTTAACCAAAATTTCTAAGTTAAAAAGGGTAATAATTTGTAATATATTCCATCAAAAGTTATCTACCATGAAAGTATGATACCCCTAAACATATTAAAGATGTTTCAAATCAATCCCATGCCTGGATACTGAGATATTAGCATGAAAGTACCTTGCATGCAAAACTTTAACCAAAATTTCTAAGTTAAAAAGGGTAATAATTTTTAACATATTCTATCAAGAGTTATCTACCATGAAAGTATGATACCCCTAAACATATTAAAGATGTTTCAAATCAATCCCATGCCTGGATACTGAGATATTAGCATGAAAGTACCTTGCATGCAAAACTTTAACCAACATTTCTAAGTTAAAAAGGGGCCATAACTTGTAATATATTCCATCAAGAGTTATCTACCTTGGTTGTATGATGCCCCTAAACATATTCATAAACTTTCAAGTATATACCATGAATGGTTATTGAGATACAAACTAGATAGTAGCTTGCACGCAAAACTTTAACCAAATTTTCTATTGCATGCAAAACTTTAACCAAAATTTCTAAGTTAAAAAGGGGCCATAATTCATATTAAATTCAGTCAAGAGTTATCTACCTTAGTTGTCTGATGCCCCTGAACACATTTATAAACTTTCAAGTCAATGCCATAAATGGTTATTGAGATATAAGGTTGATAGTAACTTGCACGCAAAACTTAAACCAAAAGCGCCAACGCCAACGCCAGGGTGACTACAATAGCCCTCATATTCTTCGAATAGTCGAGCTAAAAATGTGTATTTTTGTGGTCCATTTCATTGCATTATGTAAATCAAGGACTCATGTGAAGAAAAAAACAAGAGCACCGCATACAGATAACAATGCTAGTCTGATATTGACCAGGTAACAAATGTTAAATAATATGGCATCAATGAACAAATTTACGTTTTGGGGGCCACAGCTTACCGGTAAATCATAGTTTGACATCTGTGTAATAATGAGGCACAATATAGCTGACCTTAACTTCAGATGCTTTAAGGATGATAAGAGAACAAGTTACATAATGTTCTCTTTAAGGACAGTATATTAAGTTACAATGAAGGAGAAGACTGACTTCCACATTGTCTGCATCTTCTATCCTTACATAAGAAGTAGCAATAAAACCAGCATAATTGATCTGTCAAAGGGTGAAATCCTGTATCAACTGGACCATCACAATGTCACAGGCCTATAGTTTATATTCCCCTGTTTTTCACACGGTCATGTCCATAGTCAATGTGCTTTTTTTTATTGTTTACTTTGTAGGCTAATGTAGGCCAAATACACTCAAACACATTTTCTACGCTTGACCTACTTTCTCAAAATTTATCGCTAACCAGGGAACAATGTTGATAGTTTAAGTATCTTTACAATTTGCATCATCCGTAAAAAGTAAAAAGAGGGCAAAAAAAAAAAATTAAAAAAAATGTGACTACAATGTATAATTGTTAATTTAACTAGCCCTGATTTCAATAGCTGCACTAAATTCTGCTTTTAATACTTTAAAGCCTTGACTTATTGTATTATAATGCATATCTAGCTTAAGTGTCTTCAATCAGCTAACATGCACAATGGTGATACTGATACAAAACATTGTGATGGTGTTTGTGTTATTTACTGACATGTCTTAAAATGCTAATGAGTTCTTGGAAAATTAAAACATGTAATTAAATATGATACCCTAATACAAAGACATAGCATTATTTAAGGGAAGAAGCAGGGGACAAACCTTACTGAAATAATTCTGGTAAATCTAAATATGATGAAAATCTGGTAGAAATATCCCAATGTCCAAACATGAACATGTAAAAAGGGTTTTCATTCATAAATTCAACAACAGATTCTTTGGAAAAACAACTGATTTGGCCAGGGTCTAGGGGGATTTGAATGTTAACAGTTTCAAATATTGCTGAAAAATGACTGATTTTGCAAAAGGTGAAGGGGGATTTTGGATGTTTAAAGTTTCAAAATATTACTGAAAATGACTGATTTTTATGCAATTAATAACTGATGTTTCAGCTGGCAATCAGTTATTAATGAAAACCTTGAATGTACAGTGTTTTAGTTGTTGTTTTTTATTCAATTTATATGTTTCACAGATAAATAAAGGCATAGCTAATTTTGTCAATAATGAAATAAGTATATAAAGGTACATTAAACATAGAGAAAAAATATTACCTGGCTTTTTACCCTGAAGGTCTTTAGCACTATGCACTGAAAAAGAGATAAACATCTGGGTTAAAGACAATTAAAATGCATATATAGCAACATATTTTAGCTACCAAATGCCACAGGGGTTTCACATATATAATAGAAATATCTACATATTAAACAGATTCACAATAAAACATCCCTCCCCTTCAGCAATTTGTTGACATGTTTATTTTATCAATAAGATTTTTATCCATCCTCTGCATTATCAGTTGACGTTAAGTTTCTTTTTAAATTATGTTTAGTCTAATTAAAGTTGTCCTTATTTGTTAATAGAAGAAAATCTAATAAGAAATTACTTTTTTTTTCAATATGTACAGATCATCATTTTAAGAAGAAAGAAAATTATATTTCCCTTATCAAAGTATATACATCTATATGAATCAAAAACATAAGAAGAAGATATAACTGTCTGATTGTTTATTGGGTTTAATGTCCTACCAACAGTACTTAAGTCATTTGTAGACTACCGGTATTTCTACCTGAGGCAGATATAGTGCTACCACACTGCAGCATTACACCGTAGACATGCAGCACCCAGTCACATTATCCTGACATCAGGCAGCCAGTCCTGGAACTACCCTTATATGCCGAGTGCCAATCAAGGGAGCTACATGCATACCAGTACCAATTTTTACGACATTAAAGATAATTAACATCTTTCTTATTCTATCACTTATGATGAACGATACTCATAATAGTGTTTTTATTTAATACCGATAAGTAAACACATTTTTATAATCCGTATTAGCTAATTGATTTAATTTTTTAGATTACCGTCGCTGCAACAATATCATATAGCAACGCCCAGCTAATTACAGGTGGAGGAAGACCCCGAATGCACTGAGGCATCTGGGCAGAACCACTGACCTACAGCAAGCCAGCTGGAATCCAAATGACCCTGCTGGGACTCAAACCCACATGGTGAGGGTCTGAGTGAGTATTAGTCAGCGACTTTACCCTCTTGACCACGGACGCCCCTCCCCTAATAGTGTAATGTATATTACAACCATTGACTGAGATATTTGCATGGGTAATTTAATTTTCAATTCACTGATCAATGAAGATTGCTAAAACATTAAAAAAATATTTATAACTGTAGTGATCATGTTAACTGAAGATAAAAATTAATGTAAATGTTCTCTGTATTTTTAACATTAACTATTAGCGTAATGTATGCAAGTGTTCAAAAATACAGAAAAACATATACAGTTAACTCTCATTACAATGGCAGTGTCCGTTGCCTATAATATCACTGTATAACGAATTGCTGTTGTAAAGAGCTGAGAGAATAGATGGATTATGCACTTTTGTCTTCAAGACTCCTTCTGTTTAAATGTGAATGTTGTTGTAATGAATGCTGCTGTAACAAGGTTTCACTGTACATTAATTTTGATTCTTCAATTTACATGATCAGTGTTTCTTCCAAAGCACGTTTTTGATGCTCTTTTTTGGGCTTTAACGCAAAGAAATTTGGTCTGTGCATTTTCCATGACACAGGCTTTTATTTGTCGCATCGAAACTTTAAAAGACTGAGAAAGATGTAAGAAACTTGTTGTGCAGCAGCATTGGTCAAAAGGCATGTGTCATGTGCAATAGTCAAATTAAAAATCATAAAGTCACATCGTATTTTGCATTGGATGCGCCCCTGTCGCATTCTGATTTTTGGGTCGTTTATAGTCCAAGCCCGAAAGAGGGGAATTCCGTTGCTAAATATAAATAGAGAGAGATGAACATTATTTATTCATCAAGTCATTGGTGTATCAACCAATCAGAGTTTTTTCTTTACGGAAGAATCTGAGAGGGATACGCAGTGGCATTGGTACTGGGTGCTTTGTATTTACATGTAACAAATGTTTTCGAGTCTGCAAGTCAAATGTAATGCACCTTTTATCAAATATTATCTTCTTGCAATTTCATTGTTAACTTGATGTTTATAATAGCCAATAGTTTGAGTAATATTCTTGAAATGCCGACACCTTGTTTTTTGTTATTTTTATTTTATTTTGCAAATCTCTTTCCAATAGGTACATGTATTTGAAGTACACAAAAACACACCATTGTATGGTTTCTAGACTATAGTTTTTCATTTGTTTCTGTGACAGTCATTTTTTGTGATTATACATGTTGTTCTGCAACTTTTCAATTAAAATATTATTTTACCATTTCATATATTTTCTTAAAAGTTTCAATTTTATGATGGTTTGAGTTTGTTGTTATTATTATGCACTTTAGACTTAGGGTCACTTTAAAAAGCAAGTTGAAGTTGCTTCATAAAATGTCAAATTTTATTTTGAAAATGTCACATTGATTTTGTCTCAGAAAGACCCATTATCCTATTGAAGAAAATCTTTCCCAATTACTGCTTTAGGGTATGACCCTCTAAAATTTCAAATGACCCCCAAATTCTGGTACAGGGGATCAAATATGACCCCCTAAAATTCAGAGCTGGAAGAAACACTTATGATCGCTACAATTATAAATATTCTTTTTTTAATGTTTTTAGCAATCTTCACTGGTCAATGAATTGCAATATTAAATTACTCATGCAAATATCTCAGTCAAGGGTTGTAATATTTTTCACACACATGAATGAACTGTAATCTAAATTTACACAAAACCTCATTTACAGATAAATTAATGTCCAAGATTGGAATAACGAGCAATCAATAAAGGACACATTATCCTGGCTCTGATGTCCCTACTAGCATATTAACAGGATATGCCATTATACACTAAAATGGACCATTTTAAGGCCAGACCAGACTGAACATTATCTTTAGTTTGAATATTTGAACATCCCCCCCCCATCTGCAAGGCAATATCAAGCAGCAAACAGCATAAAACTTGATCAACCTGCAAATAATGTTTTTTATATTAAATACACAGCATCCATTGTGACCTCTTGTAAATATAGTGACATAGTGACTGTTAAATGTTAGGGTTGAAAGACCAGACCAGGATATTGTAATTCTATTGCACAGGATTTACCAGCTGGGATGAGAATCAGTTATGAAAATCATTGTCAATCATTAGTAGTTCCATCAGACCAAAGATTGATTGATTGATTGATTAATGAGGGCAACCTAATCTGAGACCATCAATAAGGAAAGGTACAGTGACTTGGTTTAATTTGGAAAGGAATGTAAGTACATGTACTAATACATGCATTTATACAGTAAGGGAAAAAGCATCTTGATTACCAATGATTGTGATTTCCTCTGGATCCGACGTGTTTTCCATTTTGACTTCTGCTGCTACTGCCAGAGTTAAACCTGTCCCTTATAATTTCACCATACTCCAAGAATCAGGTCCTCTCTCTAGAATGAAGATAAATTTTCCTTATTAACCATATCAAACAAGTAGATATATGTAAAATGATTTTCCATGTGAAATCTAATCCATGCTACAGTTCAATACTGTTCATTGAGACATGTGTCATCTGATGAAAAGTGTGACAGACAGATAGATGACAGAGAAGTGATCCTTATGTGTCACCTCTGCTTACAGCATGTGACACAATAACCTGATCAGCCTGCAAGTATCTTGGACGACTGTTTTCTTCTCATCTGTAAACATAAGAAGCGAAGGAAACAAAGGGTAGCTGTTGAGACCATGAACTCCTATCATGTCAGTGGTTATCACATGGTGTAAATGAATATCAATGTAAAGAGTTCTAGTCTATATGTACAAGCTGAAGAAGTTTCAATGATAGCGATGCTACATGTAAAAATATATGAGATAGACATTTTATGACATCTCAAATTTCAAAATGGCAGCTATTTAGGATTCAGGAATCTTAGAAAAGATTCCAGATGACATTTTATCTGCATTTAGCCATAGCAATTCTTGATATTCTAGGACTGACTTACAAACAAAACCATTCTATTACTGGCCATTAATCACTTTAACCCTTTCCCTCATAGAGGAAACCATGAAAAGACCTATGCGAACAACATAAAACCAGATCAGCCTGCGAGTAACTCGCAGGCTGATCAGGTTTTATGCTGTTTGCTGCTCCTCAGTGGTCTGGAAATGAGGATTTTGTAATTAAATTTGGTAAGGTTTAACTGTGGTTTTCTACAGATCAGGCTTTATGTGGTACCTATTGAGTGCGTCAAAATGAGTCTATATGAGGGAAAGGGTTAGGTAACCCATCATTAAATTATAATCATGGTACTTCAAATGCTTAAAAAGACTTCAGTACAGATGCAAGCATCGTTGACTTGGAGATAGGATATTTTGCTCAAAGTTTATAAAGGCTTACATTTACTATAAAATCCCACAATCACTTGATGGACCATGATCACAATTTAATGGTGGATGGAATACCTTAAATGATCATTAGAACCCTTCTGCTAGCTAAACTATCTTTAAACTTAATACAGCAAATGTTAAATATTACCAATCAATAGCCACTGTGTTATTAAAACTTTAAATTACATACTGGTACATTTTATTTTACTTTCGGTAGTTTTTACTTACATACTGCCTTCAGATGAACAACATTCCATATCTAAATGTAATCAATACCTACATGTATGTATGAGTAGATAGAAGTATTTAAACAACCATTCAATTTATACACAGTTTTAAGTGAACTTCCTTCAACCATGTGTGTCATAGTGATAATCAAAACATACTTCACAACATGCAAATTTACCACAATTATACACAGTCATATTATACACAGTCATCTGCACTTGAAATACAATCCTCTCTATATTTGTTTTGCCAGTAATATACAAGCAATGAAAAAACAACACAAACACTAGTCTTGTAATATTACCCTGAAATCTTATATTGTATTTCCATAGCAATAAGTACCTTAGGAAAATCCATACATTTGAAAGTGTACCAGTTAATATCTGATAAGGTCTAAAAACACAATTCCATTTTTTGTACATTGCACTAGCATGACATACAATGAATGACACTGGGCCTCAGATTTCTCTGCTTCTGATGAATTTTGCTATTTGACCCTTATCTCTAAACAAATAGAATACATAGAAATACATGATGGCATTTTGGCAGTAAGCAAATCAATATGCATACATGCATTATACTTTATAGATATTCACAAGTTGAACTGTGTTGCAAGAAAGATGTTAGACAAAACAATACTTATTTTTGATTCTTAAAAAATGATAATAAAATCTAAAGGCTAGTTGTGAGACTGTTGTAACAGCTTCCTTATTTATATCTAGTTATCACAGTCATGCACCAAGCCTCCAAATTACTACAATTACTGTACATAAAAGCATAAATTTTTATCTACATCTTTTAGACACCATATACAGTACAAAGTGCAATTTAGTGCTACTACACTTCTATAGTGTAGTGTACAATGGTACTTTCTTCTTATTTGTTAATTAACAGTACACTTATGCTGATAAATTCCCATGGAAACAGGGGACCTATTCATTAGTGTTCATTTACACACCAGACTAGTGGCTGTACTTATAAGCATCTGTCAAAGCTTGTCCACATACAATTGTGTCATTATATGTTGAATGTAGACACTATGTAGACATTAACTTAACCCTTTCCCTCATATAGACTCATTTTGACGCACTCAATATAGGGTACCACATAAAGCCTGATCTGCAGAAAACCACAGTTACACCTTACCAAATTTAATTATAAAGTCCTCATTTCCAGATCACTGAGGAGCAGCAAACAGCATAAAACCTGATCAGCCTGCAAGTTACTCGCAGGCTGATCTGGTTTTATGTTGTTCACATAGGTCTTTTCATGGTTTCCTCTATGAGGAAAAGGGTTAATTTCCATTATAAAGTCAGACCTGCCTGAGAACCGTTTGCATGCTGATCATGTTTTACCCTTTACCTTATGAATAAATGACTTGATGATTATCCATTTACTAATCTTTTAACACTTCAAGAAACTATGGATTTTTCTTTCCCATACAGACTGTGTAGAATCTGAGCTTTAATACTATACGAGCAAACAGAGGAGACCCAGATCAGACAGCTCTTAAAAGGAGCAGTCTGATCTGGGTCTGGTCAGTCTGCCTTCAGATCTAAAATGTATCAAGGTAAGGCAAGTAAAATAAACTGACATCAAGTCTTATTTATGCAAAATATTTTAATCAAGCCATTTTTGTATGATTTACAGAAACGAGGAAAGATGTTTATCCAATTTTCTTTGGCCATGATTAAAACCCTTCCTTTCAAAGAGACAGGAAAAAAAGCTATAGACTATATCAAAGGCTAATAATTTTTTTTATAAAAATTACATAAATGCAAACATCATGATTGAAGTGCAGCTATGCAAGTTGAATACTAGAAAGGGACCCCCTTGACTTCTGGCTTAGAGCACATTCATGTTGTTTGTATCAATTTATACACACTGCAAACTCAGCTGATGTAAAATGTCTTTTTTTAAGTCTGTAAAATTCCTTTATAACACTGTAAGGAGCCAGAAAGATACAATTGGTCTGGTTCTCACAGACAGATATATTTATAGTAAGCCTTCCACAAGCCTCTTATGTCAGAATAGGCCCAATCTCATCACTGAGTACCTAGACATTTCTGTGTCGATAGGTTTTCCTTCACTACAACATGTTAATCAAACAAGTATCCAAAAACACTGATTCACTTTGTGACCAGGGAATATCCTGTATACATGTATTTGGACATACACAATAAAGCTCTGAACTGTGCACCAAAACAAGAGGACACAAAAAGTTTGTAAGAGAAATGTAGAGTTCTGTATTATTTAAAAAAATAAAAAAATACCATACAAATTTCAATGAAATATGAATGACAGTTACACTGTTGTTCACAGAAACATGTATACCCAGTACTTCCAAGTGACGATCTTATACACCTCCAAAAATGGTGAAAACCCCAACTTAAACAATGTCTTAATTTGCATATATACATGAATGCATCTCATTTGTAACTATGGAAACTTGACTTATCCTGCATATTAAACTTGCAAACCATTGAGTGAACAATGTAAATGTAGATGTAAACTTGATGTAGTATCGGTATATCCCTGAAACCAAGGGGAGCATCTAATCAAGGGCAAATATAGATGTATATATGAATATCAATTAAAAATATATGTGGTACATAGGTCTAATGTTTAATTTTAAAAAATAATCAGTAAGTAATCCATCAAAGTACACATGTACTGTACCTACCAGTAGTAGGATATGTCAAATACATGAATGTATGAACAAAAATATTGCATGTCACATGTCTAAGCCACTTTATGATAACGGAAAACTGCTGAATTTATTAAATCTTACTCAATGATAATATAACAAACTGTCAAGCTAAATGGAATTCATGTACTTTTCCATTCATGTACATGTTCAGAAAGCTTCAAGACCTAGAAAACTAAATTAAAAAAAGTCAAATTTGCAATGCCATAGTTCCCTGTCATCTCTGATGAGTCCCATGTTCCCTTGAAAAAAGAAATTGTATGGCAAACTACAAAAGGTCAACTATGACAAATTTGCAAGTATAGGTGTAAATCAACAACCTGTACACATTCTTACATAGAATCCTATATAAATACATAAAAAAGTATGTGTTGAAACAAACTCTCACTAGGTCACATGCCTACATGTCATGACTGCAGCAATGTTCACCCTACATGATGCGACACTATCAAGTTTTATGACTGTGTCCTCAGTACAAATGTGCCTGTATTATTAATTATTAGTACAATTCCCTGCAATCACCCCTGTCAGATGACCAGCCGGGTCACCACTTAGACCACAACAGGACAGTTCACATGTACACATGTAGCTGGACATCACCAGGGTCACCCCTGTCATGTACAAGACAGGGTCTAGAGCCAGTTATAAGGTGAGAGAAGGTATGTTCTACAAGGACATACCATACCTGTCCATATGTCTTTACACATCTCATATGTGAATGAATCTGGATAAAAATCTAATATTGCAACAAAATTGAAACTTAACAAGAACTATTCAGTTCTATAATGTACTTTTTACAAAAAGCCCTATATCTAGCTCATTTGCTTAGGAAATACTTGTCTCTAGGTAAAATGCACATCAAAAATAAGTTGCAAACAAACCAACATGTTTTTTTCTTTCATGAAAAGTAAATAAAACAATCCCTGAGTAGCTTTGAATGTATGCCAGCTAATTTCAACACTTAAATATATCTGATTTTAAATCAGTTAAATACTGTAAGATCCTATGAAGTAAGCATTTCTTTTTTACTCTTATATAGCTGTCTTACCTCACTTTTAACCTACTTACAGATGATGAGGCAAGATACTTGAATGAATTTGTTATTTGTAGCATATTATTTACAGATAATAATTTGTATATTATGTAACTGTTCTACATTCACCATTGTATAAATTCCCATCAACACCGTATTTCTTTCTTAAAAAGATATTCTTGTTAAAATTTGCTACAGAATTTACAGATATAACGGTCAAAATGTCATTAAAAAAATATAATGTAAAAATTTGTTTCACAAACACTATTCCTATTTTTTTTTTCTCAGATGTTTAAATTTTAATCAATCATAATAAAACTGAGTAGATAACTCAGTCAGTCAGAGATTACAAGTAATAATTATAAAATTCCAAAACATTTGCATTTATCTGACATTCTCAAGTATTTACCACGCCAATTTTACAATGTCTATGTATACAGAAACACTGCACCTATACCGTATCTATAATATCAAACTTCAAAAGTCTGTTATCAACTCTTCCACATGAGCTTGTGTATCAAATTGAATATCACAAATTTTATAAATAACACAAATTCTGTCAATGTACAGGTAATTAAAATATACTACCAGCAAAATTGTACCTGTTTTGCACCTATTCTGCTTTCCAGTTCCCTAAAACAACAGCTTTGCAGTACATGGACATCTATTGAAAGACCACAAATGGCGTCTACATGACTCATCAAAACTTCCACACTTCTGCCTTTAATTAACAGCTAATTAACTTGAAAGCACTGAGGGCCATGTGGCAGTCTTCACAAGAACCACTATGTGTCAACAGTCCCTGGTGGGAGCATAATGGCACCAGCTCTTGTTATCCATGTTCCTACCCTTCATCACTCTCATAGACACACAGTGACATACAGCAGAAAAGCCAGATCAGATCAGACTGGAAGCAATTTTGACCATGACCATGTTTAAAGTATATATTCCTTATCTTAACCCTTAACTTCATAATTATAGACTCATTTTGACACATTGACAAACAGAGCAGACCCAGATTAGACAGCTCATGGAAAAAGGCTGTATGATCAGGATTTCCTTTGTTTGCTCATAAAATATTGTAGCCCTGTTTCTACCCAGTCTGCACAGCACTGAAAAAAATCCTATGTTCTGTAAATTGATATTCATCCAGGCATGAATTTGAACATGAATATTCATGAGGTAAAGATACTGAGGAGAGACAAACAGTGTCAAACCTGATGAGCTTGCAAGTTACAAAAAAATTAATAGTACTTGAATACTTGAGAACACATTTCATCAGTGTTCTTCCCTTGATAAAAGTATAAGTACCTTAATATTTTGATTTCTGAACAAATATCATTAGTATGTAATTATCTATTTTATTGGCGGAATTAAAGTATGGTAACACTTTGTAACCCTGGCCAGACCGAAAACAATCTGGAGTTTGGTCTAACTTTTCATGGTACAACAATTATAAGTAGTGTAAATCTCTTGATATCAAAAGACCTTTGTCATGAGGATAATTAGGTGATTTCACAACAAAAGTAATCCATACTTATAAACCAGTGCATTTTATAGGAGCAGGCAGAAATTGAATGAATCTATAAAATATATATATATATATATATTGCAAGGTATTTTCAGAATTTATTTCCTAGGTGACTGTACATATAATCTTGATAAACTGTCACACATTATTACTCTTTTGGTATCAAAAAACGTCCATCATAAAGAGATTGCTAGGCCACTGCTATAAATAAGCTTGTACTACTTATCTGGTAAGTATTTTGAGGGTTGTTCAAAAAACTATTACTGTATAAATGCAAGGTATATAGAAATAGAAAGAGATGGTACAGTTTCGTAGTCAGCCCTCAGTTTGTAGTCAGCCTTCATTTTGTTATCAAAGTTGTTAAATGTAGTAAACACAATCATATTTTAACTACAAAATGAAAAAGTATTTTATCTTTTTATCAATATCAGTAATTCATGGGTGCTTTAATAAGAGAGAAAGTAGGTAACTGGTAAAAAAGAATTGAGAGTAAAATCACTTCTCACCATCTGCGCCCATTTACAAGATGAGATTTAAAATAACAGATGAGGTTACTGTAAATGTTTATTTTATTGAGGAACGGCCATTCTTATTCAATAGAGCATGATTACTTCCACTCTTAAACAAACAAAAAAACAAACAAAAAAAAACACCAAAATAAAAGAGAACTGATGATCATGATTCTGATATTCCCAGGGCTTTCCTTAAGAATCAGAGTAGAGGGATAACTTTAAACTGTAGGAGGCTGAAGAGATCTGGGGGTCCTACGTTCTGTTTTGTTTATTGGATTTAACATCCCACCAACAGTATTTCAGTCATTTGGAGGCAATGTCTACTTGTGACAGATAAGGTGCTACTAACTCTCTGCAGTTTCACACCGTAGACATGTGGCATGATACCACACGGTCCCTCAGTCACATTTTCCTGACACCTGGCCAACCAGTACTGGAAGTCTACCTTTGTAGGCAAGCAAGAGTGCCAAGCAAGGGTGCTATACCTGTACCATTTTTTGGACTTTGGTATGTCGCGGGCAGGAAATGAAATCACAACCTCCCGATTCCAGGGCGGATGCTCTAACCACTTGGCCACCAGGACTGGTCCTATGTTTTCTTGTAATTTTTTTTTAAATTATTCCCATTTTAGGCAAAATTTGAGCAGGCCAGGAAAGGATTTAAGGTAGTTAAATCTGCTGCCAGCCGCTTCACCCTGTATTTCATTATTCATTTGTTTTAATCCCTTTAATTTAATTCCTCATTAACATTCAGCAGATAAAAAAAGCTTGGAACTTCATGAATTCTCACCAAAACAAACAACAATTATCAACTTATATCATATTCATCATTTTCTGCTTTTTACAACAGGCCACAAGCAGCAGGATTTTTCTTCTTAATGATTTCATGATTAACTGATTTGTCCTCCATAATGGTTAGTAATAGCCAGGTGTGTATTCAGTATGCCAAACCATATGCAAGCAGTCGCGGAGTTGTCTTGGAATCATATCATGCTGTTCACGTGCACCTTATTCTGTATATCGGTATTTGTGAACATTGTGGTTTTTGACACAGAGATATAGCTCTATAGCTGACTGTAAGCGCACGGTTGCATACAGTTCGGCATACTGAACACATACCAGGTTAGTACAAATGACTGATGATTTCTTGTGCAAATGAAAATACTACAAAAACGTGCCAGTTCAAATATGCCCACCACTCTCACACTAACTACCTATCTTATACATTATTCATACATGGCTTCAGGATACTGTTTTAAAACCAACACACCTGATGTCTTCGTTAATGGTGATGAATTACTCAAGTCTCCTTCATATAACATATAACACTCTCACTAACTAGCTAGTGGAAATTTCACCTTTGTTCAGAAATAACTTACATCCTGAATTTTATGTACTCTTTTCTAGATTATAACATCACATAATAAAATGCAGGCTTTTAAATGTTTGGGGAAAGTTATATAATCAATCATAAAGTTGACTTGTTTTATCTTCTTTTTTTTTCTTCAATTTTACATCTTTGACTGTAAAATCAAAAACAAAAACAACAAAAAAACAACAACAAGAAAATGTGTGTGAGGCACTAATGCCCCCGCCAGGATGGTCATAACCAAATATTTGCTTGTATTTTTAAAGTTAATATAATGATGTACATTTGTACAAAGTTTCAGGATGATGTGAAGTTACATTTACAGAAAAAAGTAACTTAAACACAGAGGTAAATCTGTGGCAGAATAACCAATTTTACCAAGTCACAGCCATAAAATTAAATAAATACTACCAGAAAATAATCCATATCATGATGTACATGTATGTCATGTTTCAGGAAGATCTTAAGTCATCTTCATAGAAAAAAAGTTTAAAAACCATGCCAACAATCAATGTTTACCATTATTCATGTCCAATCATGAATAATGGTATCATGCAATATAATTTTATTAATATTAAATAGATCTAATCAATTGATTACAGATGTACCTAGTTTATCAAAGATTGTGAAGTCATCAATTTTTATATGAAAAAAAAATCCAAAGGATAATCTGAATTGTGGTGCACGAAAGATGATTAACTGTACGAAGCACACACATTAGGTACGCATCAACCGAAAACAAAATTGCCACCGAACAGGAGTTGGCAGGAAGTAAAAAAAACAAACTTTTTTTAATTTGGCCCCCATTCTTCTTTCTTCATTTTGAACAATTAAGTTGTTCACCCTGAAGTTTACAAAATCATGCCATCGATTGAAAGAGTTGTTCAGAAAATTTCTATATGGTATATAGTGAACAAATCAACAAAGGGCCATAATTCTGTTAAATTTGGTCGCCGCGAAAATTCCTTTCTTTACTACCATCTACACATTAAGGTTGTTCATCCCTGGAAGTTTAAGCAAAATCTGCCATCCGGTTTAAGAGGAGTTGCGTTCACAAGATTTCGGGACGTACGGACGGACTGACGGACTGATGGACTGACGGACTGACGGACGGACGGACGGACAAGTGCAACGCTATATGCACCCCACTTTGTGGGGGCATAAAAAGTTTAAAAACCAATGCAGAACAATCAATTTTACCATGTTCATCCAATCATGAAATAATGGTCACAGCAATAAATTTTCATAAATATTAAATACTAATAAATAGATCATATCATGATGTACATGTGTACCCAGTTTCATCAAGATGTGAAGTCATCTTCATAGAAAAAAACTTAAACGCAAAGGTAAACCCTAGGTGTGGTGGAAGGATGGATGAACGGACGGAAGCACAGACATATGGACGCACAGACAAAAAATATATATGCCCCCAACAGAGTTGGCAGGGTATAAAAAACAAACTTTTTTTAATGTATGCTCATTCTTCATGTTCATATCAGTTGTGAAGAATGTACAATGTACCAGAACTTTCCTCAATCAATATACATGATCGCAAAAAGTATTTGTCAGAATGTTTAATCAGCTGAAAAATATTAATATGTAACAAACAAAAATCAAAATAATAAATTTTTTTAAAAAAAAAATACATAACAATTAATTTATTTCTTAGGAGACCAGAGTAGTCAACATCCTTGAGGACAATGACTTCAAAGAGAGAATCAGATATACATAAAGGTTAATTAAATGACTGATCCAAAATCAATAGAAAATCTTTAATGAGTGTTATTATTGCCTTTTGGGTATTAGTGTCACTTAAAGCACATAAGTTTGAAAAAGTGATTTATTAAAAAAAAAATAAGCCCTGTTTGTAATAAGAAAAACAAGAAATGTTTGTGAAACATATATGCCCCCCTCATATGCCATAATATGTATATAGCTATATTACATGCAAGGAGTTTGCCTTCATAATGTTGGCTTGTCACAAAAAATTCTCAAACTTCAAAATTTGAGTGAAAATATAATGTGCTAAAATGTGAATTAAACATTACTGAAATAAATGGGCTGGAGAAATATTTACACAAGTCCACAAGGTTTAAGTGAAAGAACATTGTCATTCCTATTGATATGCAACAACTGTAAAATATTGAAGCAAAGGTTTTCAGCTGGACAATGCTTCCTTAACACAATGTATGACCCTAAAGTCCATAGAGGTCTTCTTTATTAATTACTATTAAGTATATTAAAACCAGAGCAAATGAGATTTTGAGTTATTATAATTATATAAGTCAGACAGTGCTTAAATCGTACAAAATATTTATAAAATCCAACTTATTAATTTGAAAACAGGTTTTCTACATTTATAGCAACAACTACATGAGTTAGGACCTAAGAGTAAAAATAAATAGAAGTTACACTTGGGCAAGACATTTAATAATGTAAATATATCAACATGTGACATTGTGAACTTGACCTTTGGATGTTGACACCCAAATCAATAGAGGTCATCTACTCATTATAAGGAACACCACATATATCTGAATAGGACTAAAATTTTATTTGGACAAGGCCAAGTCATCAACATATATACAAATGCAACCTTGTGACCTGACCTTGAGGTATTGACACCAAATTGATAGGGGTAATCTACTAATCATAAGCAACAACCACATGAAGTTTGAGACTTAAAGGTCAAATAGAGCTTAAGTTATCACTCGGACAAGGTCTGGTTTACCAACAGACTGACGGACATACGGACTGACCGACCGACATGAGCAAAGCAATATACCCCCTCTTCTTTAAAGGGGGGCATAAAAATGTTTTCTTACTATATAAACGGGCCTTATTTTCTTACTATATCATTTACTTGTGACCTTGACCTTTGAGGTAATGACACCAAAATCAATAGGGGTCATCTACTAATCATGAGCAACAACCACATGAAGTTTGAGACTTAAAGGTCAAATAGAACTCAAGTTATCACTCGGACAAAGTCTGGTATTATACATACACAACATGTGACCTTGAACTTTGAGGTAATAACACCAAAATCAATAGGGGTCATCTACTAATCATGAGCAACAACCACAAGAAGTTTGAGACTTAAAGTTATCACTCGGACAAGGTCTGGTATTATACATACACAACATGTGACCTTGACCTTTGAGGTAATGACACCAAAATCGATAGGGGTCATCTACTAATCATGAGCAACAACCACAAAGAAGTTTGAGACTAAAGTCAATAGAACTTAAGTTATCACTCGGACAAGGTCTTGTATTATACATACACAACATGTGACCTTGACCTTTGAGGTAATGACACCAAAATCAATAGGGTCATCTACTAATCTAGCAACAACCACATGAAGTTTGAGACTTAAAGGTCAAATAGAACTTAAGTTATCACTCAGACAAGGTCTGGTTTACCGACAGACCGACGGACATACGGACCGACCGACCGACATGAGCAAAGCAATATACCCCCTCTTCTTTAAAGGGGGGCATAAAAATGTTTTCTTACTATATAAACGGGCCTTATTTTCTTACTATATCATTTACTTATTGATAGAACTTCAAACTCCTGTGCTTTCAGACAATGTCTACTTTTTACTGAATTCTAAAAATAATAGCACTCTGGTCACATTATCTTGGCATTGAGTAAGGTCTTACCCTGCATTCTGTTACCATTAACAGTCTCTAACGCGAGTGGTATTGTAGTGTTTAGAGTGTAAGCAGAGATCCAACTTACACAAGCAGCCTATAACACTAATGGCCATCAGCTGTTATTGAAGGCACTGCTGGGACTTCAGTTCACAATATATATGCTTATTTGCAAGATATTTTTTAAACTTAAGTATGACTTGTATGTATATATTGTGTAATTAATGCATGTACTACTATAGTAGTCTAATATAGCCTGTATCATAAAGTAGTGGTGCATTGAAATCTTGACTCTTTAACATGAATTAGGAAACATTATTTCTTTCTACAACTTAAGATATTCCTCTCCAAAGTTCCTGGGTTGGACCAGTACTTTTCACTTGGGAAGGGTAGGAAATAATTTAAACTTTCTGACCCAGAGCACTCATTTTTTCTATTAAAGATAAAATGACAGTAATATGCATTTGATGTATATAATATTAAAGATCTTATAGCAATTACATTGTCATGATTCAACACATTAACCAATAAGGATACTAATCATAAATAGCTGTAACATAAGTCTTACATTAAAGTATATCTACAAAGGAATGTTTGTGTCACATCTTCAGTTTAAATTATGCTTGTCTGGTCTCATGGGAAAGTCCCATCTATCTGCTCCACCAAGCAGATATCACTTTAAGGTATTTAGGACATGCTCATCTGTCTCCAAATTGTTCAACAACCCTTTATTACACAATTCCTGTCCAAAATGATCTATGTGATCAACATAAAACCAGATCAGACTGTAAGTAAGTTGTAGGCTGAGTTTAGCATTATACTGCTTAACTTATTCGTAGTGACTTTCAAACGAAGGGAGAGCAATGTAAACCTTGTTCAGAAAATGAACAATTGTTTTTAGTAAGATCTGGTTTCTCACTGTTCATGCTGGTATGAAATGGTTATGGGTTGACTTGCTCCATCCAGATGGTATCAGCCCAAGGTATTCAAGGCACACTTATCTGCCTCCATGTTTAATAGCCAGGTGTAGTGAGACATAATTGGTCATAAAATGTGCAGATCTACTTGCCTTCAGCTGGTCAGCATGAGGAAATATAAACACATTGCCATTAGCTTCCTTGCCTTGATATTTTGTTAAATTACATGTTTTAAATAGTTTATACAGCTCAACATTTGAAAAGTTACCATCCCAATTTTAAGATACTTGGAGCTGGGGCCTCAAACTAACCCCTCTTCCCCCTCTGTTATGGTGCAATGTTGGAACCACATAATACATACAGACATAACACACACACCTTAACAACATGATAAACTACTGACTAACAGACTTGGTCATGACATCTTTTTACAACTTATTATATATCCCCCTTCGTTCCTGTGTTGGACCAGTACTTTTCACCTTGGAAGGATACCAATTGCCCGAGTTCTACATACTTCTACCTGTGTTATCTTTTAAAGCACCATTATACTTTCCAAAGCTACAAAATATAGTCAGAAACATTAGATAACCTGATCTGTGAAAACCAATATGATGCCTTTGTCCTTTGATGTTTCCTTCAATGCATTCAGTGCAGGAAAGAGTTCTAAAGGCACAACAATACCATGCTGAAATCTAATAGGTTTATTGGCTCCTTGTTGATCTCCATACAATATTGACACACCCATGTCATCAATAATTTGTCCTAAACCCTGAAGGGTTTTATCTAGCATGAAACTAAACTTGTAAAGTATGAATGAAATGGATAAGATGTCAACCATAAAACTAATCAGGAAGTCAACAAATTACTACTTATATCACTGGTACTGTATTGACAGTTTTAATTTCACACTGAAGTCTGGGATAAGACTTAAGTGGTAATCAATTTCATGTTTCTTGGGGAACAAATGGTGTTGTTACAGTATGAAGAATAACAACACCTGCTGACACATCTATTGTCCTGATGATTTATCATTTAGAAGAACAGATAGTTAATCTAAAGGAGATATACTATGGATTATTTTAAAAGCAAAAGATAAGCACCTGTACCTTTCACCAGCTGCAACATAATTTGTAAGCTGTCATCAATAAAACTAGAATATGCGCCAGAGAAAATTGGAAATACCATTCTACAGTAACAAGTTAAAAATATAGAAACAAGAGGGCCAAGATGGCCCTTGGTCGCTCACCTGAGAAAGATGATTGCTTAAGAAATAAAGATGCTTGAGTGTAAAAGTGAAATCTGGCTTTTTTTATGGTGAAATGGGCATAACTCCCCATCTCAGCCACAATTGAACTCAATCGAGACATTATGGTCATTAACAATGTCATAAAGTTTGAAGATGATTGCTAAAAAAAGGAAGATGCTAGAGTGTAAACAACGTGAAATATGGCATTTTTTTATATTAAAAGGGGCTTAACTCCTGACCTAATCAACTGATCTCAGTCATAATCAAACAAAATCGAGACATTATGGTCATAAGCATTGCCATAAAGTTTGAAGATGATTGCTCAAAAGATGAAGATGCTAGAGTTAAACAAGTGAAATTGGCATTTTTTAATATTAAAAGGGGCATAACTCCTGACCTAATTGATGAATCTCAGCCATAATCGAACTCAATCGAGACCTTATGGTCATAAACATTGTAATAAAGTTTGAAGATGATTGCTCAAAAGATGAAGATGCTAGAGTGTAAACAACGTGAAATCTGGCATTTTTTTATATTAAAAGGGGCTTAACTCCTGACCTAATAATGATCTCAGCATAATCAACTCAATCGAGACTTATGGTCATAAGATTGCCATAAGTTTGAAGATTGCAAAAGATGAAGAAGGTAAACAAATGAAATATGGCTTTTTTAATATTAAAAGGGGCATAACTCCTGACCTAATTGATGAATCTCAGCCATAATCGAACTCAATCGAGACCTTATGGTCATAAGCATTGCCATAAAGTTTGAAGAGGATTGCTCAAAAGATGAAGATGCTAGAGTATAACAACTTGAAATATGACCTTTTTTTAATATTAAAAGGGGCATAACTCCTGACCTAATGGTACGATATCAGCCATAATCGAACTTGGCCGTGATTTTATGATTATAAACATTGATATACAGTTTGAAGATAATTGCTCATGAAATGAAGATGCTATACAGTTTGAAGATAATTGCTCATGAAATGAAGATGCTAGAGTGCAAACAATGTGAAATCTGGCTTTTTTGAATTTTGAAAGGGGCATAACTCCTGACCTAATGTTCCGATATCAGCCGTAATCGAACTTGGCCGAGATTTTATGGTTATAAACATTGTTTTAAAGTTTGAAGATAATTGCTCATAAAATGAAGATGCTAGAGTGCAAACGAACAAATTGTGGACGACGGACGGACGGCGGACATTCATCGATCCTAAAAGCTCATCCTGAGCACACGTGCTCAGGTGAGCTAAAAAACAAACAGATGTCACTTTGGAGCAGTAATGGTTACCTGATAAGAATCTGACACCACCCACCCCTCCCTTCCCTTCGTTATCCCTGAACATTTACTGTCAACAATGGTCAGCTGCCTGCAATGTCAGCAAAATAATATCCCAGTGTTTAACCTTTCCCCCAGAAATTGAGTCACTAATTCAACCCTGAACCTTTTTTCTAATTATGAAGAATTGATTATTTTTATCATTTGGAATGTTCTCAATCTTGTGAATTTGTCATTAGTTTTCCAAAATCTGTGAAACCAATCCTCTCTCAATCATAAATGTGCTGTAAAAAATTCATGAAAATTGATGGCATATAAATTATTTTTGACTTGACAATATTTTGATTTTTATCAAAATTATAAAGCAGTTGAATATACTAGAGCTAAATTACTAATATGTCAATCGAAGGTGCCAGAGAACTCAAAGTATGTCTCTGCTGTAAGCTAAACAATGAACAGAAGATGGAACAACAGACAGATGTGCAAATAAACAAAACAACACCTCTATGCACATCTAAATATTCCATATTGTAAAATGAAGTCACCATGTCTTTAGGAATTCCCCTATAAAGCCACCTGAATCAATGTCAAATCTATCAGTGTTTGTTTCCTTCTTTTTAGCCAGGTATCCCGACAGAACAATTGCTTTGAAATTCAGGAGTCTCTTCTGAAAATTAGGAGTCCCTGTCATGTAATTTGGATATTCTGCAATAAGACAGCTTTAAAATAACCAATGATCAAAAAGTTGTGAATATTAAAGAGGGTTTCTGATTAGAATGTTTCATGAAGATGATTATATTGATTTGCAACTAATATTGCTGTTCAATTAATTTTTAATTTGGAAAAACATGTCTGTAACGAAATTCAACATTGAAAATGGACCTGGTTGTGTTTTAGATGCCTAAACCTGAATGTAATTGATGTAGTTTTTCTCTTAATACAGTTATATCATGAATTTATTGTTCCAATCAAGCTTGACAACAGCCGGGGAAGGCTATTTCCGGTTTCTTTCATAGTGAATATAGAGGTAGGTTTTTATTGGTCAATCAAAAATGAAAACGAAACTGACATTTCCCTGGAAAACTTTTGAGTTGCGGAGGTCCAGAAAACATAAATAATGTGATTGACGATGGGCACAATGTTATCAATGTCGGACAACCTGGTATAGGGAAGTCATATCTGCTTACACAATATTCAATTTTAATATATTAACAATAAGCACTTACCTTTTATTCACTGCAAAAGCTGTTGTCAAGCATGATTGGGACATTAAAAACATTTGTCCGTTATTTATACGAGTAAAAACAACATGGGAAAGGCTCTATTCTTTGTTTTTATTAATTTCAAATGTAAATGAATCATTTCACTGATTGATACTTGCCGAAAATGCGATATTCAAAAATCAGATGAAAATAGTGTCCTCCCTTCTTATTTTTGATATTACCATTAATTAGATACAAAATGATTCGCCCCATGTTACTTCAAGCCCCTGTGTTTTTTATGCCGATTTTGGGGCCAATATTGAGCCTATTCCTCATAAAAAAGTATGCTTTTTTCCCTCAATTCAATCTAAAAATTACCTTGACAAAAAATGTATTTTGATAGAGAGACGTTGATGTAATTATCAACATCTTGAAGGAAAGCAATAGAGACATATTATTGTAAATTTAATTATAAAACGAAATATAAAAATAAACAAGTGTGTTTCAGTTAAAGCATAATATGTGTGTTTTGTTAAAGTTTCGTCACAGGGTTTGTAACAGGTAAGGTGCGTACTTGTGTAATTACTCAAGTAAAGTAGGTGAAAACCCAATTCTTTTAAAATATTAGTGTATCAAAAAGCAGTTAAAAATGAGGTTACTCAAATACCCAAAATACCAAAGTGTATTGGTATGCAACAGTGATGTTTACGAACACTCAAACATGTTTGACTGGTTACTTACGAATCCAAAAAATAGACAGCTAACAATTTTTGGTAATTCCTTTTTTGGGTTCCATTCCAATAAAACATAAATCCAATCTGTCTTATTCGTTCATCGGACGCTTTCCTATTCATTTGCTTCAAATTTGGCTACACAAGGCAGGAAAAAACAGGTAAATGTTTAAAAAAAAAAAGGGGGGGATACCTAACACTGCATGGGAACCAAACATCAGACATTTGTCGCAAAATAAATCAGGATCTGGTAGATGAAATCGTCTGTAGCGACACAGAGGCTGTCCGGGGTATTTAAGACAAAGTTTTAGACCGTATTTACAAACCAAAAACAACAGCCGTAGAGTCTTTATCATCCAATTCCATTATAACCGAACATGTTAACCAGTTAACAGTATGTTTAAATTTAATAATTAAAAGTACTAAATATTTGGATCAGGAAGATCAAAAATGATTGATTTTTTTTAAATTAACAATGACTGTTGAGAAGCTAAAGATAAATCCTGCATATGATAATAAGTAATTAGCCATTGTTGCATACAAGAAAAGCAGGCATATATATAACAAGCAAGTATATGTACTGTTATTTCAATTCCCAAATTTAGTTGAGGAAAAAAGCAATTGACCCAAATTTTGATGTAGTAACTATTGGCATATGGCATATTTTCATTACTCAATTAAAATTGTGAAAACCCAATTCTCTGAAAAGTTGATGAGTAAATACCAAATTGATCTAAAACCTTATATGTAGCCCTGCTTCGTAAGTAAATTTTCCCTTGATCAACATATTTTCCCCTCCTGAAAGGACCCACTACCATTCCCTAAAAACACCAAAATGCCCACTAAAATTTCTTAATTCTCACAAAAAATAATAAAATCAAATTATCATCAAATATGTTACTTAGTATAACAAACAATAACTAGTATCTGTGATTTGCTTATCTTATAATATTGTCAAATATACTGTTGTGTTGGGAAAGGTTTGGTTTCCAGTTTCTTCGATGATGTGGTGATGACCTTTGAGTGTGTGGAAACAAAAATAAATAAGTTAGTTGAAAAAATATTTTAATATTATGATAAATGACTTTGATAAATACCTGTGTGTGTTGTGTATACTTTAAGTTTAAATCCAGTTTAATTTTGATAATTGTGCTCCAAATTTCTAACGGTGCATCACTATACTGTATAAACACAATGAATCGTTTAAATATTTCAAAATATAACAGATGTTTAATATTAGATGACTCAACACTTGGTCAAATTCTTGTAAATGTTTATCTTGCGTACACAGTACTCTATGCTATGACGTACACCTACCGTACCATTGTAAACAAAACAATGACAAGTCTCAACATTTATAAATGCTGCACTTCTACCGACAGGAAAACACATTACATGAATGACATGTTAAAAATTTTAAGCCCCGTCGTGACAATGTTTGTTTATCATGTGTTCTAAAATGACCTTTCGTCGAATACACGATTTTGTCACCTCAGGGCACAGTCGTACAGCAATGACAAATTTTAGTCGAGTTTGCGTAACACACTGAATCGTCATATAGCGTGACAGGATTATTAACGACAAAAAAACAAGACAAATGTGTCTTAACGTAATACAATATAACTTAGGCCCACATAATAGTATGGATGATTTTTGTCGAGTTACCTTTGCCAGTTAAAAGTCCATTTTACGAGAGAAATTTCCTTGTTTTGTTCCTTGTTTTGTACCGTGCACCTGTTATTTACATCTGCTGACTATCGAGTTTATAGTGTCTTGTTATATCTAATTTGATTGGCTAGCATAAAAATAATCATCCAATGAACGATAACTTATGCCCAACCATAACATGCTTGGCCTGCTATGGAGCCCAATAAAATCCAAATGTATACGAATGTGACATTCCTGTGTTTATTTTTTCTCTCTATCCAGCGAAGAAAAAGAAAAGTTAGAACTAATTGCATTTATTTTTTTGTTTGCCAATTATTTTATATCATTTTCGTCATGTTAGGACACTTTCTTTTCTTCTAATATCAAGGGTTGTTTCGTTGTGGTATCCAATGTTAATTAATATTGTTTTGTACATAATATCGCGATACACATATCATATAAAATACCGCGAATGTTGTATATAAACTATACACCAATAAACTCAGTCCAAACATTCGTTTTCGTCAGTATTTTTTAAATTGCATATCTGCAACAGTCAAAACATTTAAAAATATATAGCCAACTCAATGACTATTTTTTATATCAGCAGTATAAATAGGTTTCCCCATTATTTATCAAGTCTGACACGTTTCCCCATATTTGTATCAAATTTGTACACGAAGCTGATAAAAAAGATAGATTTTCTCTCTCTCTCTCTCTTGGATTTAACCACGAAGCTGCATTAGAAGTAATTCAAATCTCTGGTTTAACGCCCCACCGACATCATTTTAGTAATTTAGGGGACAAATACATCAAAAGTAAGAATTAGATCGAAAGTAAGATCGAAATGCATATAGAGATCTTCTTCCGTTGTGGATTAAATTGCAGCTTATTAATTGGTTGTTTTAATATAACATTAAGAAAGTAGGTGCATATAGAAAAAAAATAATGAAAAATATGAAAAGAAGTGAAAAAGATATATCGGACAGGAGTGGGAAATATTTAAACACGGAATTAGGAGTATATATTTATAACAACAAAATATAATTGTTATATCTGGAAGCAACAAAACAAAACCTAGCCAAACGTGTGAGTAGAATCAATATGTTTGTAAATCAGAGAGAGAGAGAGAGAGAGAGAAGATAAATGTGTTGAATCACTAAGGGCGTTGTTCCCATAAAGCAACAGTTTACAATTTATTGAATCTGTAAAGTTTAAAGAGCGTAAGGAGTTAAAGAGAGCACTACGTTGGTCATAAAAAAGAGGACAATTTAATAAGTAATGCTTGGCATTTTCAATAGAACCACATGAACAGTGAGGACTTGTTACAATATTTTTCCTATGCAGATCTGCGTTTAGTGAGCTACAACCTAATCGAAGCCGCATGTGGAGAACTTGCAAATGTCTTGGACCAGTAGAAATATCCAGGTGTTTGCTTTCGCGAAGGAAGAACTGACATTTTAAAACGTATTTAATGTATCAGCATGTCTTACATCAACAAGAAGATTGTTCCAGGCACGAACAGTAGATGAGACAAAGGAGTTGTAGAAAAAGGAAGTATTGCATTTATGGAACAGAATAAGGGCAAAATTACATCTTGCCATCTTACAAGTCCATGTTTACACGTGACAGTCTGACTTTGCCATACTGACAAGTGGTATGCTGTATTATGTTAAGTGCGTTTACCAATGCTGTCTACTGACTAATGCTCTTGTTTTATTTTGCATCAGTTAATGATTTGGCTTTCATGTGTCATAATTTGATGCTGTTATATTTTAAAGTTTTGTTTAGCAACCATCAATGTGACATTTGTTTTACATTATACTGCTTCATTTGGGACAGAATGATCAAAGAGAAGTTAATTCCTGCATTTCGTTTTTACCCAAGGGAGGAAACTGAATACTCGGAACTTCGGGAAAGTACGGGATGATCGTATATCTCCGTAATATGACCATAACGGGAGCTGAAATATAATAAATGTATAACAGTTTGACTTTAAGAAAAAAAAAAACTAAATATATTTATCATAAAGTATATAAAACCCTTTTAAGCAAATATATTCTGTGATACTCTGGCTCGGATTCAGAATTTTTCAACACAAATGTTTAATGTCAGTGTTGGGGAGGTGAGGGCTTGGAACTCCGGATAAAAGACGGAGAATGACAGAAATGCAATCTTAGTGGTATCTGAGGGAAATAAAGCTAGTTATAACAACGCTTGGAGGTTGTTGCATTAGGCCGGCAGTTAATCTATTATCACTCTCAGGAAGGACCAGAACCAGTCCTCCGTAAAAAAATTCGCATACAAAACCATGGTCGGTAGCCGCCGGGGCTTGAACTCACAGCCCGCTAATTCAATATATAGATCGTAAAAATATTCTTTATGATTTATAGTGATATTAATACGAATTTTATGGCACTTACTGCAAAGCTAGGTTGCGAGTTCTGGTCCAGCTTGGGGACGTTTTTGTTATATTTATTAAAGCTTATTAATAATTAAAAAATGAAAATAAAATGTATGTTCAGCAATACTAAAGGATTCAGATTAAAGCAGACACAGTTCCGTTGCCATAATGACAGCGGAGATAAGTGACAGCACATGCTCTCTCAGCAAAGGTCGGCCTGGGTGACTTGTCATTTGACTAACTTTATTCCAGTAAGGGGCTCACGATGGGGATTTCCTTTTACCCAATCAAGGGGGCGGGGGGCCTAAGCCGCCCGGTGAATCTGGGACTGAATTACGAAACTACGAACAGTATGTAGATCGAAGAGATGTGCTCATATATAAATTTTTGCGTGACGTTCATTATTTAAATATTCATCTTTGTAAGCCTGAGCTCATATTAATATCTGAAATGTTTGGCCTACACTTAGAAAAGCACTGGAAAGTATGATGTGCAATGCAATTATGTCTTTAAGCAGTGGATCTACTTAATTTCAGTTTCAAACAATTTGTTTAAAAGAAATAACTTTTTCGAATTTGGAAAACAGCCACAGTTTCGTACTTTATTTTGTCGATTCTTCTCGAACCTCCGAGAGCGAGTTCAGTTGACCAACTATAGTTCTACTCGAGTTATAGAGCGTCCGCCTCGGGTGCGGGAGGTCGTGGGTTCGATCTCTGGCCGTAACATACCAAAGTCGTAAAAAATGGTACTGTTAAAGCTCCCTTGCTTGGCGCTCAGCATATAAGGGTAGTTGCATAACTGGTTGGCCCGGTGTCAGGATAATGTGATTGGGTGTGATATCATGCCACATGTCTACGGCGTGATACTGCAATGTGGCAACACTATATCTGTCTCAAGTAGACATCGTCTCCAAATGACTTAAATACTGTCGGTGGGACGTTAAACCCAACAAACAAACACTACTCGAGTTAACTCGTATTGATGACGTAATAAATATACTCTAGTTAGCAATCAACTGAACGCATAAGGTTTACCCCTTATGACGTAATTTGTAAACAGATATATGATTAAAACAATAGATCTTTTATTTATGACTCTTGAATAAATTAGCTGCCAGCTTGTTTTAAGGCTACTTGCAGGCTTATTCAAAGACAGGATATCACAGATATCTATACTTTTATATAAATTCCGTCCGCCATATTGCTTTCTAGTCTACCCACCTACCTCGCTGGGTTGAACTCGCGTAAACCTACAGAGTTCGTAGGGTAATTATTGCAACTCTGGTAACTCTAGTTAACTAAACTCTAGTAGGTAAACTGAACTCGCTCCGAGTCAAACCGGAAAAGCGCCCTCCAACGTCATAATGCTAGGTGCACATTTTGACAATTGTCATTCTGCTTGCGTACATGTGTTATTTTGCTTAGTTTCATGTGTCATTCATCGAATCGTTAAACCGACGAAATAAATTCCATTTTAATACGAATGCAAACTGGACTATACACAGTGCTATACAGTGATGAAACGGGAATAAAAGCAGATGCATTTTCAGTAGTTTATTATGATGTGAATGAATAATGAATGTTTCATGTAAAAAACAAATAACGCAGACGATGATTACGCAGTATATGCTTGTCACTTAGACAAATGAAGCAATAGACATGTCAAAAGGCAAAATGTATTTTTTTGCCCGAATTCTGTTCCATAGCATTGAACTAAGGATAGATCGTTAGAATTACGAAGGTTATATCTGGACGGTTGAGAACGAATAGGAATTAAGCTGTTCATGTTGGAACGTGCTAGATTAAACGAAATACAGATTAAATGTACATTTCTTTTTGTTAACTACTATAATTTTTGTTTTTCTATATATTTAAATTCTGTC
>CM037787.1:15141137-15191137 GCA_021229015.1 Solen grandis | reverse complement strand
GGAAAAAAAAGTGACGGAATGTTTAAACATAAAGTCTGGAAAACTTGAAACATATCACAAGCAGATGTGATTTTGGAGATGAATGCTTGTGATAGAGCAATCTCGTGAGGGGCTCATTTGTTTATCAGATCCGGAATGTTCAAGATGGATTTCACATTCAATAAATATGTATTTCTCATCACCATCAAAAGATTCTGGCATAATAACTTTCTAATAATCCACACCTGACATTGCTGCCTTGTGCGTTTTGGACATATCTCTGGAAAGCTGGAAACACCTTGAAAAGATTTTAACGGGCATTGGAGTTTCTGGCCAATGTCAGACTGCATCTTAACCTTTTCTATGCTAAATTTCTTTATTGGACTCATCCTTTCTTCATTTGGGACTGTACTATCAGTGGTTAATGGGGGTGCTTGCTGAAAATTCATTGACTGAAGAGGGAAAATTGCAGCAAACTAGTCGCAAAAGAAGTCAAACATGCCTATAGGGTTAAAGGGTACATTTGTTAGCAAGTAACAAATGGGAATTAATGATGAAGTAGAAGCAAATACTGTACTGACAAAATAAAGAGTATATTATTGTGTAGGTTGTTTGTATGGGAAACTTGCTTGAAATACATTAAATACTTGCTTTCAAGGTTGATAGCTGATGTTGATATTTTTGTTTGGGAAAAACCCAAACATTTTGTATTGTCTTTGCATATTGAATCCACAATCGGTAAAACATTCAGCATTTATTGATTTCGCAGTAGGACTTGAACTCACAGCTTTGAGTTCTGTTTTGGTTTTCTGTTTTCCTTTTAAAATATGAACAGACGGTACACTTTGGTTTCAGTCAACATGTGCTATTTTCAATCAGGTCCTAGATATCAAAACATATGGGATATACAAACATAGGAGAATCTCACATGAAAATGGAGGTTAGCTGATTATTGCGTCACTGTCAGCGTCGCTGATATTTCACTTCCTGTGCTGGGCATGGTGCTTACAGCCACTTCCTGTGGGTGCAAGATTTGTAAGTGGCGGGTCAGACATGCAGACCCCCTACAGAGATGCACGTTGTGCAGCGGCAAGGCTGTTGTACCTTAGGCAAGTAGAGGTAAATTACCACGCTCAGGTTGTTCATAAATCATAGGGTGTTTCAGAGATGGTAATAGGATAGCACTGATCAAGTCTTTAGTTTTATGGGTTTGGTATATGTTTCTGGTAATTCAAATACAGTGTATATTTGTCTTGCATTCATTATTTATAAGTAATGTTTTCCTTGTAGTTTACTGTCACTACCAAAAAGGCAATATAAGGGTGGGTCAATGTCTAGTCCTTCTGCATTATATCCCCATTTTAAGCTTGTCTGTATTTCAAAGGAAAAAAAAAATGTTGTCATCGTAGGCGACATTATGAAAAACATTAACCTTGGCCATAACTTCTAAATTAATGAACCATTTGTCATCAAACTTCATATACTTGTTCACTATCACAAGGGTTAGATTCTCACCAAGGGCCATAACTCTTAGGTCAGTTTTGATCCTATTTATCTCTCCCTTTTAAACAAAAAACAGCAACCTTAAACATACAAGTGTTAGCATCTGCATGTGGATCTCTTGTTGTACTTGGACTGTATTTGTGAAACGTCTCTACCCTGAACCTCATAGCTGTTCATAAACTAACTTCATGAATATTAACCCTTTCCCTCATATAGACTCATATTGACGCACTCAATAGGTACCACATAAAGCCAGATCTGCAGAAAACCACAGTTAAACCTTACCAAATTTAATTACACAATCCTCGTTTCCAGACCACTGAGGAGCAGAGAACAGCATAAAACCTGATCTGGTTTTATGCTGTTCGCATAGGTCTTTTCATGGTGTCCTCTATGAGGGAAAGGGTTAATTTACTTGAACTTTAAACGTTGTATTAGACACTGGATTTTTCTTTGCCGTGTAGACTGTGTAGAATTGTAGAAGCAGAGAAAACTGTGTTCCTGTCTGATCTTTTTAGCTCACATGAGCACAACGTGCTCAAGGTGAGCTTTTCTGATCGCCTTTTGTCCGGCGTCCGTCGTCCGTCGTCCGTGCGTGCGTGCGTCCGGCGTCAACAATTGCTTCAAACAACATCTCCTCCTAAACGGCTTGGCCAATTTGAAAAATATTTTGCAGGAATGTTCCTTGGATGAAGCTCTACTAAAGTTGTATAAATGGTTCTGGTCCATTGCATAATTAGGTCACAGGAGCTAAAAATAGATTTTAAAAATGCAAACTTTGAAAATCTTCTTCTGCAAAACTGCAAGGCCTAGAGCTTAGATATTTGGTATGTAGCATCATCTTATGGGCCACTACCAAGATTGTATAAATCATAGCCCTATGGTGATAAATGACCCCGCACCAGGGGTCACTTGTTTTACATAGAGTTATATAGAAAAATCTTAAAAAAATCTTCTTCTATGAATCCACAAGGCCTAGAGCTTAGATATTTGGTATGTAGCATCATCTTATGGGCCACTACCAAGATTGTACAAATCATAGCCCTATGGTGATAAATGACCCCGCACCAGGGGTCACTTGTTTTACATAGAGTTATATAGGAAAATCTTAAAAAATCTTCTTCCATTAATGCATAAGGCCTAGAGCTTAGATATTTGGTATGAAGCATCATCTTATGGGCCACTACCAAGATTGTACAAATCATAGCCCTATGGTGATAAATGACCCCGCACCAGGGGTCACTTGTTTTACATAGAGTTATATAGGAAAATCTTAAAAAATCTTCTTCCATGAATCCATAAGGCCTAGAGCTTAGATATTTGGTATGTAGCATCATCTTATGGGCCACTACCAAGATTGTACAAATCATAGCCCAATGGTGATAAATGACCCCACACCAGGGGTCACTTGTTTTACACAGAGTTATATAGGAAAATCTTAAAAAATCTTCTTCTATGAATCCATAAGGCCTAGAGCTTAGATATTTGGTATGTAGCATCATCTTATGGGCCACTACCAAGATTGTACAAATCATAGCCCAATGGTGATAAATGACCCCACACCAGGGGTCACTTGTTTTACATAGAGTTAAATAGGAAAATCTTAAAAAATCTTCTTCTATGAATCAATAAGGCCTAGAGCTAAGATTTTAGGTATGTAGTAGCATCTAATGGTTCATTACAAAGATTTTCAAAGTCTTGGCCCTACGGTGATAAATGACCCTGCGCCCAAGTCTTCTCTGAAACCATATGGCCCATTGCTTAGATATTTGGTGTGTAGTATTGTCAGGGGTAAAATGTTTTAGATAAAGTTATATCAGAATCCTTGTCTGTTTAAAAACCTTGACATCAGTTGAAGCAATGGTACTCAGGTGAGCGATTCAGGGCCATCATGGCCCTCTTGTTTTAAGTGTCAAAATGAATTATGGGTTAAATTTGGTTTACTTTGGTATGATTTTGAATATTCTGTATCCCTCTAAAACTTCACACTTAGTTTAGCAGATTAAGAGATTAAATATCTAATGTTTATACATTTTTTTTTAGATAAAATTTACAACTGTTCCCAGTAGTCGAGTGGTTAGAGCATCTGCCCAGGGAATGGGAGGCTGTGGGTTCGATTCCCGGCCGAGACATACCAAAGTCATAAAAAATGGTACTGTTACAGTTCCCTTGCTTGGCATTCAGTATATAAGTGTAGTTGCTGGACTGGTTGGCCCAGTGTCAGGATAATGTGACTGCTGGTGGTATCATGCCACATGTCTACGGCATGATATTGCAGTGTGGCAGCACTATATCTGTCTCAAGGAGTCATCGTCTCTGAATGACTGAAATACTGTTGTTGGGACGTTAAACCCAACAAACCAAAAAAACACCAAAAAACAAACAAACAAATTTATGAATGATAAAGCAGAAACACTCTCTATCAAAAATAACAATTTAACTTCAGTTGCCCCAGTATTTCATATTGCTATCTGTATTTCTGATGAATCATAGTCCCTATTTCTCTGCCTTGAAATTAAATGATTTATTTCAGTCCATGAATTTCAGGTGTATCAAAGCTTCCTCATTTATACATTCACCATTCATATCCCCACGGGACATGAAATACTGGTTTTCCTGCATTATTAAAATTTTAGAATATCGCTTATCAATTTTATTTGAGCGACCAATATGAAAGTAAAAACACAGCTTTGATCACTGTGGGAAAATTAAGTAAAGAGAGACATTAGCTTGCTATAGAGGTTACCCTTGAGTAAATGAGGGGTACTTAAAGTTCATATATTTCTCCTTTTTTTTTTTAGTTGGAATTTAAGAGATTTGAATGTTTTGCACACAATATCTTGGTAATAAAATAATAGCTGATTTTTTTGGTGTATATTCCCACCACTTTGTGGCTCTATTGTTAAATGGCGTATCTGAGGAATACAGATTGATGTTAAGAGTAGGTGCAGCGTTTTTTGCAGTTACAATGCATATCATATTTTAATAGCTGATAACAACCTATAACCCTCAGAGCACATTTTGCATATTTCAGTTTCATGCCAATAATTTCACTCAGGGTTGCTTCATGGATTTAGTATTATCTTTAGGAACTAGGATAATGTAAGAACACAAAGAAACGACTGACAGTGGCACCAGGATTGTGACAGGGACACGGCTTTCAATAATCAAGGCCATAACAAAACCTACCACTCCAGTACCCCTGCTCAATACATGCACACTACTGTCTGTAGTGCTGAGAGAAAAATCCAATAACTGAATGTCAGCAATACATTGATATTAGGGATTCAGTTGTCACATTGGACTGCATCTCACTTCTCAAGTCTCCATAGACTTCAAAAACAGCTGTATCTGTTTCATTACCTGCCTATCCTCATGATCCTCATATTGGTTTATATGTTTGGACTTAAATAAGCACACTGTTTAACATCCTTTCATCTTAGTTGTAACATCCTTGTCTGTGTCAGTTGCAACATCCTCCACTGTGTCAGTTGTAACATCCTTGTCTGTGTCAGTTGTAACAGCCTTGTCTGTGTCAGTTGTAACATCTTTATCCGGTCTTAGTTGTAACATCCTTGTCCATGTCAGTTGTTACATCCTTGTCCATGTCAGTTGTTACATCCTTGTCCGTGTCAGTTGTTACATCCTTGTCCGTGTCAGTTGTAACATCCTTGTCTGTGTCAGTTGTTACATCCTTGTCCGTGTCAGTTGTAACATCCTTGTCTGTGTCAGTTGTTACATCCTTGTCCGTGTCAGTTGCAACATCCTTGTCCGGTCTTAGTTGTAACATCCTTGTCTGTGTCAGATGTAACATCCTTGTCTCTGTCATTGTAACACTCTTGTCTGTGTCAGTTGTAACATCCTTGTCTGTGTCAGTTGCAACATCCTTGTCCGGTCTTAGTTGTAACATCCTTGTCCATGTCAGTTGTTACATCCTTGTCCGTGTCAGTTGTAACATCCTTGTCCATGTCAGTTGTTACATCCTTGTCCGTGTCAGTTGTAACATCCTTGTCCGTGTCAGTTGTTACATCCTTGTCCATGTCAGTTGTTACATCCTTGTCCGTGTCAGTTGTAACATCCTTGTCCGTGTCAGTTGTAACATCCTTGTCCATGTCAGTTGTAACATCCTTGTCCATGTCAGTTGTTACATCCTTGTCCATGTCAGTTGTTACATCCTTGTCCGTGTCAGTTGTTACATCCTTGTCCGTGTCAGTTGTTACATCCTTGTCCGTGTCAGATGTTACATCCTTGTCTGTGTCAGATGTTACATCCTTGTCTGTGTCAGATGTAACATCCTTGTCTGTGTCAGTTGTAACATCCTTGTCTGTGTCAGTTGCAATATCCTCCTCTGTGTCAGTTATAACGTCCTCTGATGATCCGTGTCAATTTTAACATGCTCATTATTCTTTATGAATTTATGAACAAATTCATAATTTGATGAATATTAATTTACTGAATGCAAAATGATATAATGGATTTTTCTAAGCCACACAGACTAAGTAGTGTCTGAGCTATAATATTGTAACTGCAAATAGAGAAGACCCTGATCATGGTCTGCTATATTTACCAATGCGTCAAAATGAGTCTGTATGAAGTAAAGGGTTTATTAGAAATCAGGAATGTGTGGTAAAATTCTATGTCTGAGAATCAAATCACCCACATAAACTAATTTAGGATGTGAAAGAAAAATGGACGATCAGCACGTCTGTCTGCATGTCAAGCAAGGTCACCATGCCCTAGTAAAGCCGTGCAAATATTGTAACAATTTGGCAGTTGTGTTTACTGTCTGCAGATATAATATTTGTTGATTGTTGGCAATGCTTCAAGTATGCCTTGACTTCCAAGTCATTTTGGTGTGTAAAATAAAAAGCCTTTATTTCATGCTTTTTTTTCATTCACTCTACCTTAGGCCACCCTTAAGGTAAGATACCTATAATGGTTCCGCTACATTTCAGACCACTTAACCTTTACGAAGATAACCAAGGTACCCTAATAAAAAATTAAGAAACCTTGGTTATCTCCGTGAAAGGCCATAAGTCTGAAATGTAGCGGAACTGTTACAAGTATCTTAACCCTTTCCCTCATATAGACTCATTTTGACGCACTCAATAGGTACCACATAAAGCCTGATCTGCAGAAAACCACAGTTAAACCTTACCAAATTTAATTGTAAAATCCTCATTACCAGACCACTGGGGAGCAGCGAACAGAATAAAACCTGATCAGCCTGCGAGTTACTCGCAGGCTGATTTGGTTTTATGCTGTTCACATAGGTCTTTTCATGGTATCCTCTATGAGGGAAAGGGTTAACTTAAGGAATTTTTGCTTTCCACCTACATACCCTGTACCTTCTTTTGTTGGTTCAGTAGGTAGGTTTATTTAATCTTTTTTTTCTGTTAGACGCACATAACTCAAAATAAATACATGTCTAGTGATAAAACATGTATACATTTCAATACTGCATTATAATTGTTTACTGTGGACATGTTTTCATCATGTATATTCTAGTCTTTTCTAGAGGATACTAAAATGAATGGAAAATACTCTTTTTAAAACACAGAAGTATTTTTTAGCCAAAAAATATTTTGGACAAGTAGTTTTTGGATGGGTAAGTTGAAAGTGGCAAACAAACAATATTTATTTTAAGCCATATAGAACCATAAATTTTTAAGTGCTAGCTCCCTATAACAGATGTGCGCAGACACTGAATCTGCTTTGAAAGTTGCAATGATTGCTTTGTAATGCTATTTGTCTGGATTGTGGCCGTGTGAGGAGATTTGTTCAGGATTAGCTTTAAGCATGTTAACGGTAGTCTGGATAGCATGAAAGTGGGCAATCCCAGCTTTTTCCTCTTTCTGTTTTTGTTTTTATTTAACGATCCCCAGAATATTCATCACTAGATCCTAGGTCATGTATAGGAATTTTCCTTATCGAATGTCTATATCCACCCATATTTGTTTCTCACAAATTTATTGGAAAATCAGGTTTGGATAGCAATTCAGTCTGAGTAAACATAAGCAAGTAATTGCAGAATTTATGAGGATTTTGCCCGTTTAGTTTTTCTCTTGGTATGAACCCACCAAGCAAGCAGAATGTGAAGTTTCTTTATGAATACATAAATGCATTAACCCTTTCCCTCATAGAGGACACCATGAAAAGACCTATGCGAACAGCATAAAACCAGATCAGCCTGAGAGTAACTCACAGGCTGATCAGGTTTTATGCTATTCGCTGCTCCTCAGTGGTCTTGAAATGAGGACTTTATAATTAAATTTGGTAAGGTTTAACTGTGGTTTTCTGCAGATTAGGGTTTATGTGGTACCTATTGAGTGCGTCAAAATGAGTCTATATGAGGGAAAGGGTTAACAAACACTAACCTAATTTTATTCTTATATTATACATAGAGTTTTTTTTTTTTTTTTTTTTTTTTTTTTTTTTTTAATGCCACCGTAACGATAGAAAATTTATGAATTTGTCATTGTAAAAAAAAATCTCATTGATGTAAATTTTTTTTGTCAGATTTATAAGCAATGGAGATGTGTACAGTTAAACGTTCAGTATGACAAACCGTATGCAACTGGTCACTAACATTCATCTATGGAGTTGTCTTAGGACCATTCACGTGCACCTTTTGCTGTACGTGGGTTTACGTCAACCTTGTGTTTTATGACACTGAGATAGTTTCATAGCTGACTGTAGGCTTACAGTTGCATATGGTTTGTCATACTGAATGCACGCCTGTTTAAGCAGCCTACCTGCTTATAGTGGCTAGTTTTACTACAACCAAATCAAATTTTATTGTACATTTAAACTATCACCTGGGCTAAATGGACACTTTTTTCTGTTTCATTGACTTGGACCACTTAAAACAGGTTTAACTGTATATAGTAAATTGATAGCATAGTTGCCATTGTTCATGCTCTCAACCTCTTATTGCCAAAAAAAAAATGTGACCTGGGTAAGTGGGACTGATAAGGTTTGATTCTGTAGGAGCAGGGCTGGTTCCATTTCGGATACATGTTCAGAATGAATTGTTTTCAGTCTGATCTGGTTTTCTTCTGGTGTGAATTGGCAAATCTTGGTAGTTTAAGAAATTATTGGTAAATTGTGTTCAACTTAAAAGTTTATATTTGCAAGATACTTTGGAATTACTTTGGCAGACAGGTTAACTGCAAGCACCCTGCATATTGAGAGCAGTAAAAACCCTTTTTTAATGAAGCCTTTTTAAGCATCTGAAGAACCATGATTATAATTTAATGATGAATGGATTACCTTAATTTTTGATGTTGAATATTTTATTAGCAATATTCCTTAAAATTATACAATCAAATATTAATGACAATTGAAAACAAACATTAACGTTAAATGTTTGTAACATGATCGTTATCTCAGGCTCTGATATTATGCATGATTACTCAAAATTGAGATATTAATACAAGTTGATACAATACTGATACTTTACACATCCCTTGCAATGGTGAATAGATAATGAAATATAATACAATGAAAAATGTAATTTTGAAACTGTCCAATGGGCACTGATTCCGTTGACACCCATCGTTTTAATGCTACATTCCATTTGAAAGAATGAAGTGGGAACTGTTTTGGAATTAGGTGTATTGTTTGATCTGGTGACACACCCTTTGCCGTTTTCGAAAAGTTAAACATTTCTTCATATTGGTTAGGGCAATGAAGGAGGGATATTCATCACCTCCAGTACAGGGTGAAGGTCATAGCATTGAACTACTTTTTCTGTCACCTGCTGTTAGCAGAGGTGACACATAGGGATCATTTCTCTGCCTGTCTTTCACACTTTTTTCATCACACTTCTTTCAGCTGGTGACACAATGTCATTTGTTCCAAGGAACACTCCTTGTTATTTATTATCATTATTATTTTATTTTAACATATTTATATTAATAAGCATTATAATTATTTTGATAAAAATCTTATTGCTAATTGTCACAGTTGCTTCAAAACAAGGGTAGCATGAATTAAATGTTGTGCATGTTCTTTGTTGACATATTCTCTTATCAATTTCTTGAAAATAAGAATTTTTAAGCGCAGGATGTATAACATGAAAAATGCAATGATATGCAAATTTAAATGGACTCCTGATTACTTTGTCTGGTTGCAGGTCTCCAAGTTGTACTCAACGCCATATTGCGTGCGATGGTGCCTTTACTCCATATTGCTCTCCTTGTCATATTTGTTGTCATCATCTATGCTATAGTTGGTCTAGAACTCTTCTCAGGGAAGTTACATCAAACATGTTTTATTAAAGATACTAGTAAGTATAATGTTCCTCACGTTTTGTTGTTACCTTTTATATAATGATTGTAGGATATAAAATTGTTAATACTATGTTTTGCTTATCAAATTGTCTTCAATATAGTTTTTATTGACAAATGAAAATATCCGATATTAAATTTCTAGAAATTACTCGCTGAGAGAGTGCTTCTTCTGCTGTTTCTTTTATGGTAATAAATTGCCATGGTGATTTTAGATAGTTACAAATCAGCAATGGGACAGTTAAGAAAGACTTGTATAAATTGAGAAAAATGTTTCTTGTCAATGTTGGGGAGAAATAGTACAAAAGAAAATCAAAACAAAAAGTGTTTGTTTTGTCACAAAATTGGCTCTAATAATAATTACATGTTCAGTTTTACATGTTTGTTTACTTGTAAAGCATTTTTTCTTTAAATAAAATAGCCCACAAGAGTCATATAAAAGCTTCACGTGTATCTTTCCTCCTTTTCAAGATGAGTTTGCATCCGAGAGCCCGTCACCCTGCTCTGTCACAGGGGATGGGTACACTTGTGGGGAGGGGCTAGAGTGTAAGCGTGGCTGGGAAGGACCCAACAATGGCATCACCAACTTTGACAACTTTGGGCTGGCCATGCTTACGGTGTTCCAGTGTATCACCATGGAGGGCTGGACCGACGTCTTGTACAGTGTAAGTAGGATCTGGCTTCACCATGATTTCCTGACCTTGACACTTTATTCTCTAGCTCAGTCATGACCTTGCGGCCTTGACTTTTTCTCTGGCTTTATAATGACCTAGTGACCTTCACCTCATGGTGGTGATTTTTTTCTTAGTTTCTATAATGACTATAATGACCTTTTGGCCTTAATCCTTTTCAATGGCTCTGTAATGATCTCTTGCCATTGACCCTTTTTCTGTGACCTTGTGACCATTATTATGACATTGTGACCATGTCCCCTTTTTAAATACATCCAACTACTCCAAATTTTCTTATTTAATTTCTTATTGCCACATAACCTCTTTCTGCCATTTGTTACAGGATTCCCCAAGATGTCATTCACTTAATAGCCTGCACAAATCCAAATCAGCCTTCAAATAATTCACTATGAGATCAGGTGTCCATATTGACCTTTCTTTCTCATATATGAGATTATAATATTGTAAATGGGTATTGAATGACTGTGATAGCTAATTGATATGAGGACAGTTTGTAACCTGAACTGGCATTTGCCTGTTACAGTCATATAGGTATAAAAAAATATCTAAGCTCACTGTTCATGATCATCAGGTGTGTTATAGGTCTAATAATTGAAATCAGCTAGGTTTTTTTTTCTTCAATTCTGTTTCAAAAATAAACTGGGAAATGAAGGGGAAGCTGATCACATTCTGGTCCTTTGATCTATTTATTCTTGCAAAAATAGTTCATTTTAAAATAAAATATGACCTAGATATATTATAGCCCAGATATAAATTATATTAAAATTACAAAAATAGTTCATTGTAAGATGAAATGTGACCTAGATATAGGCCTGATATTAATTTATATTTGAATATTTTAGATAGCCTTTTATAGTCATAGTTTATTGTTACTGCTAATTCTGTCCATCATTTGACCTAACAGGAATCCGATGGGCTTTGAAAAAATCAATGTGTCACCCTCAAAAAAGGCACTCATTTTTCTATGTCCAAGAATTTCTCTGAATTTTCTCCTCAAAGAAATAATCATGAAGACACCAAAGCAGATCATGAAAGCTGCAATTACTTAATCAAAAAATGTAGTCACGAAAGCAGAAACATTCTTTTCCTTCTACGCAGATCTGGTGATTTTGTTAATAACCAAAATAGCATTGCACCAGTTTTATTATACACATCAAAGTCTGTTTTGAAGAAGTTTTAAGATTACTTATAAACAGGCAGACAACTAGGTAAAGAATCCACCCCCACGGAATGCAGGCAGGGTCAAACATTCCACACACACCCCCTATGGAGTAAGCAACCAACAGTTATAGCCACATCAGAAAGTTTAAAATTCCACTTCTTTTGTACACTTGAAGCGTATTATGCACTTTGATGCACTATCTCAAATAGTGTTTATGCTTGCAACCAGAGAATGTTGTTATCCTTGATACAGCTGAACGATATTATACTTTACTCTCATTTTATGTTGTTTCCTGGTATTGCCTTGCAGATTAAACTACATTGTAGTGATAAAACAGTAAAGCTCACCAGGAAGTTGTGAAATTCTTCTAGCAAGTTTTGCAACAATATATTTTGTTGCATTCAGATGTGCTCTAAATCATGGTGTTGTTTCTCATTTCTCATAGATGACCCATACTTGGGGCAAAAGGTCAAGGTCATACAATCAAATGTCAAGGTAGCATTGCATACTTTTAACTTGGGACAAAAAGGTCAAGGATATTATTAAGGTTAAAATAATGTGGGTTATTTGAGATGATAAAACCTTGAATTAGTGAGAATTAATAAAATAACATTAAACAAAGAGATGAAAGGAACAAACACTAAATTGTTTTAAATCCTATTGTTTTCCCTTTTTTTTAAATCATATTCATGGATGAAGAGGCAATGTTGTTGTAACTTATATCTGCCTGTTTTATTTGGTTATGAAAGGGATGCATTGTAGGTAATAGGTTACAGATTATATTGCTAGGTTTAATCTGTAGCTGATTGTATCCATTGTTTGACAAAGACTGCCAGTTTTGATGCGCTTGTTGCAGACATGGATGTGTTTCCAATAATTATCCAATGCTGCAGACATAATCGGAACATTAAAAATTATAAAATTATCATCTTAGATTTCGTAATTGGTTTAAGGTAATAGAATAAATTTTTGCTTTGTAAGCAGAAATACAATCTGTAGTTAATTTTTTTTTCAGGGTAAACATATTAATCAGAACATTGATCATTCAGAATAAAGAATACATGTATTATTGTTGTGTATTTATAATATTCTTCAGTTCTGCAGTTTCTTGGTCTGTCTGTGCAGAGGGGAAAATGGTGGTTATACAGTGTTTAAGGTCCTTGATGATTTTGTTATTTTTCCTGTATTTCACATGGAAATCAGTAATCAGTTGTTGATTTATTAAAGAAAAAGGGGATATATATAAGAACATGTGATTGGCATGTTATGTCACTCTATTTATGTTGCATTCGCCCCTACACTCACATTAAAGGGTGCCCACTGGGGGGTACAAATTGCTGTTGTTCCTTAACATTGAACCCCTTTGTATAAAGATTACCTACAATTTTAGGGGTACATTGTCAATTTTAGGGATACAAAAACCCTCTATAGAAGGTAAATGGGCATGTTGATTACATGAAGACAAGGTTGGATAAAGGGGTATAAGCAGGGATCCTAAAATTTTGGAATCTCAACCGGTCGACGGCAAAATCCCCCCCCCCTTTAAAACAATTCCGTCCCCCCCCCCCCCCCCCCGAAAAAAAACATAACCGAAAAAAAACGAAAAAAAAATAACATTGATATTTTCAATCAACATACCCTGAATCATTTGCAGTGTGAAAATAGATCTTTTATTATATTTCAGCATCCTGTTGGCATAATAAGGTATTTTTTCTGCAATATTTACCTCTACGAAATCGAAAGTTTGTTTACCGGAAGTACATGTATATGACGGTCTGTATATGACTCTAACGAATCAATAAATTGTTGGAAGCAGTCGTTTTGGTGTTGTTTATTATGTGCCTTTGTGTTTATATATTTTTTTTGTCAATAACTTTTATTTATTTGTGATTATTTTCTAAACATCGCAAGTAAATTGCGCTGAGCCATTTCAACGAAATGCAGCCTTGTCACTGATACCATCCCCTTATATACCAAATATAAAGTTGAGTAATAACACCAAACAGTTATCAGTTTTTTTTAATTCTTTTATTTTGTTCTTACAAATTACAAATTACTAAGGAGATCAAACATTTTGATTAGCCTTTGATATTGTCATTAATTACCGCATTTAAAAGTCGACCGGTTACAGTTTGCAAACAAGCAATGGTCCATTATTACGGCATAGATAATTACACGGCACCGTCCAAATAACCGCTAAGTACAAACCGTCAATCCATTCATCTTAACTGCCCAATAATGACTTAGACGGGTGTCCCTGCCTGACCCCCACTGACACCTGCCCCGAGGGCACACCGGAAATTCAAGAAGTAGGTCAATTGGTGTGTAAGAGAGACTATTATGAACCGTTTGGACCGATTTTGAAAGTTTTAGACGAGGATTATGGATTTTTTTTCGACCGATTTTTTTGGTACTTTTTGAAATCTGAACCGGTCGATTGAGATCAAAATCGGTCAAAACCGGTAAAAAATCGGTTTTTAGGATCCTTGGGTATAAGTCACATTTAGTGATAGTACAAAGTTTTCATATTTTTTTTGGACTTGACTTTTATAACAGGATTTGAATTGTTTGTTTTTATACTTGTAGATTTTAAGGCTTCTTCTGTCTCTGTGTTTCAGATAAATGATGCAATTGGGAGTGACTGGCCATGGATTTATTTTTCTAGTCTCATTATTATTGGATCCTTTTTTGTACTCAACCTTGTTCTTGGTGTCCTTAGCGGGTAAGTCATCTCTCCTCTCTATTTAGTATTTACAATGTACCTCTCTTTCTCTCATCATTTCTGCTCTTTTTAGCTCACCTGAGCACGTGTGCTCAGGATGAGCTTTTAGGATCGATGAATGTCCGTCGTCCGTCCGTCCGTCCGTCCGTCCGTCCGAGCTAACATACAAGAGTTATGAGCTTCATTTTGTAGTTGAAAAAAGAACAAAACCTCTTAAAATTTATTTTAGGAGCTATTTTTGCCATTTTAGGAGCTATTTTTGCATACGGACTTTGGCCCAGGGAAGGTTTAAGGGTTAGGGTTAGACTTAAATATTAAATGTTGGTACGTCCGTCCGTCCGTCCGTCGTCCGTCGTCCACAATTTGTTCGTTTGCACTCTAGCATCTTCATTTTATGAGCAATTATCTTCAAACTTTATAACAATGTTTATAACCATAAAATCTCGGCCAAGTTCGATTATGGCTGATATCGGAACATTAGGTCAGGAGTTATGCCCCTTTTAAAATTCAAAAAAAGCCAGATTTCACATTGTTTGCACTCTAGCATCTTCATTTCATGAGCAATTATCTTCAAACTTTATATCAATGTTTATAACCATAAAATCACGGCCAAGTTCGATTATGGCTGATATCGTACCATTAGGTCAGGAGTTATGCCCCTTTTAATATTAAAAAATGCCATATTTCAATTGTTTACACTCTAGCATCTTCATCTTTTGAGCAATCCTCTTCAAACTTTATGGCAATGCTTATGACCATAAGGTCTCAATTGATTGAGTTCGATTATGTCTGAGATTCATCAATTAGGTCAGGAGTTATGCCCCTTTTAATATTAAAAAAATGCCATATTTCACTTTGTTTACACTCTAGCATCTTCATCTTTTGAGCAATCATCTTCAAACTTTATGGCAATGCTTATGACCATAATGTCTCGATTGAGTTTGATTATGACTGAGATCAGTTGATTAGGTCAGGAGTTAAGCCCCTTTTAATATAAAAAAATGCCAGATTTCACATTGTTTACACTCTAGCATCTTCATCTTTTGAGCAATCATCTTCAAACTTTATGACAATGCTTATGACCATAAGGTCTCGATTGAGTTCGATTATGGCTGAGATCCATCAATTAGGTCAGGAGTTATGCCCCTTTTAATCTTCAAAAAATGCCATATTTCACGTTGTTTACACTCTAGTATCTTCATCTTTTGAGCAATCTTTTTCAAACTTTATTACAATGTTTATGCCCATAATCTCACAATCGGGTTTAATTATAACTGATATTGACTTGTAAATTCAGGAGTTATGCCCATTTCACCATAAAAAAAAGCCAGATTTCACTTTTACACTCAAGCATCTTTATTTCTTAAGCAATCATCTTTCTCAGGTGAGCGACCAAGGGCCATCTTGGCCCTCTTGTTTTTCTCTCTCTCTATCTCTTTTTCTTGTTTCTTTTTCTCCTTGCCTCTCTCTGTCATTCATATACAGTTATGGTCTAGTGCTGACATACCAAACTGGATTTGAAGGTTGTGGGTGGGTTTGAACCCCTGTTGGGGGCAAGGATTTTTTATAACCTTCCCAGGGGCAAAGTCCTGATCTAATCCAGGAACCATTCAGAAGCATTATTATAAGTTATCAAAACTTGTTTCTGTATCCCCCCCAAAAAAAATGAATAAATTTAAACTAAACCTGATCATCCTTAAAGACTTGAACTTTTTTGTCTTTTTGCTGCTAGGATAATTAACACAGGGAACATTTTTGGATATTTAATTAGGCCTGTATTAGCTGCACCAGTTATTTTTGTCAGGTGTTTCTGTGGTAGAGGTTAGCAAAGCTTCAACATTCAGTTCTTTACGATTAAGATGTGTGTTTAATTAAATATTCTTGATAGACATAGCTTGTATCACCAGCCTCTCAATTATAAGAGCAGTAATGGCAATATAGGCGTGGAAAGTTCCACCCAACAGAGGTGGTTCACCTTGCTGTAATCTGTGAACCTGATTTCCCCTTCATATTTAGCTCATTAAATGTTTGCTGAGGTATCCAGGTAGTTAGAACTTTCTGGAATGGGTTTTAGTATTTACAAATATTTATTGACCTGAAAAATCTGTGATTTCTGTTTTGTTATTCTTAAATTTTGATAAATATATCTGTAACAGTACATGTATATATATCTTGTCTTCTTCTGAATAAGGGAAAAAAAAGATGATTTGTTTGAGAACTTGATATCTGAGAAGAAAATAGTACTTGCAATATGTTCACCAAAAATAAAGAAATGCCTTAACCCTTAATCTGCTGGAACCGGAAGTGCTGACCTTTGCCTCCAGTAAAGAGCTAGCCAGGCCAATAGTCTGCACATCGGCTCTTTACTGTTGACAGACCAACTACAAGTTTTCATCTTGTTATCCCTAAAATTAATAATGGACAATTCCAAAAAAAAATTGCCAGCTAAGTCCATTTGAGAAATTCAGCTGGTTAATGGTTATGAAGTGTCATGAATACAACCTAGAGCTTTGTGCAGTTTTAATAATTTGCATGAACACAAACAGGCAAATAATTATTTATCCAATGTACTGATAATGCCAGATCAGCAAGTAATTTCACATTGAAAGATCCAGGATTTTGAGCTCTTCTTTTTAAAGAATAAGGAGAACTGTTCTATTGAACCCATTGATTGCTTTGAATCTATGACTATCACCTCCACCTGTAGGAAGGAGTGCATAACTGTCATGGATTTTGACAAGTAATGCCCTTTTTTGCCTTTTGAAAATGCAGAGATTCTTGTTTTGCTTTTTACTGCAAAAGTTTTTTTTTAAATTGTAAGCACCAAAACAGTTTTTTTTACCTGTCCTTTTCTTAACAATACATTAGAGATGAGGTCATAACAATGTTATGTCCTTCTAAGGGTAGAAAAGATTTCAGTTTGATTGAGTTAAACATAGGTCAGAGCATAGGTCTGAAATGGTTTAGCCATCTAGAACAGAGTTAGGTTGGCTGTTATTTAACTTTTAGCATAATATAGACTCATTTTCATGCGGATCCAGATCTGACTGCTCTTGTAGGATCTGTCTGATTAGGGTCTCCTCTGTTTGTTTGTACAATATTGTATCTCAGTTTCTACACAGTCTGCATGGAAAAAAAAAATCCATTATTTCATATCTTATTTCAAGTTCATACAGTTTATAATTCACAAAGTCATTAATTTGTACATGAATATTCATGAAGTAAAGGGTTAAGTTTCACTGAAACTAAGAAACAAAACTAAATTATCCAAAAAAAAATTCTGGGGGAAACACACCTCCTAAAACTGAAGAGTCTGTTACATGGTTACTTAATCAGAGAAACCAAAATAGTTGTCTGGGCAACTGTACAAAATGGCTGAAGTTTGTTTTTGGTGGAAATGCGGAGGTAAATATGTAAAGAGATTTGTGAGAATAACATAAGACTGTTTCTACACTCAGAGGCTCGCTGAGCTTTCCTGTGATTGATTGAAGTTTTGATGTGTTGACTTAGTTTGGTTGTAACCTCTTTAATTTATTTAGGGCAAAGTCTGGGACAAGAAATCCTTGCTTGTTCAAATATCTGGCATTGAGCTAGATTACTTTTTGGTGGGGGGTGGGGGGCAATGAACTGAGGTTATTGAACTTATACTGGCATCTTTTTTAATATATTTCAAGTAATTTTATTTTTGTTAGTATTTTTTTCATGTAATTAAAGTGTCTTGCATCTTGAATGTATTTGGATTTTCAAGAAAGTAATGCTTAAGAGTTCTTTATTGAACATAAAAAATATTAACATTATATGGATATTTTTAATTTTGTATCATATTTTTTTTTACATTTAATAGGAATAAATATTTTAGCCTTGCCCTGTATAAATCGACAGCAAATGTTTGCTGGAGATCAACCAAGCCTTCCTGATATTGATCAAGCATCTGTGTGACCTTGATTGTCATTGTTATATTAGTTCCAGTACGGCTCATTTGGACTTTGTTGATTGGATTGACCAAACATCCTCATCCGTCTCTTTCTCCTCAGCTGACCTCAGTCATTGTCAAAATAAAATGAAAGTCACACATTTATGTCAGTCCCCACCTCATCATCCTCTGACTAGGGTTGTCATTGATAGGAATTTTCATATCAATATAAAACTCAAATATCAACAATACATCAATATATCAATAAATTGTTTATGTACTTTCAAGTGATCCTATGCATCAAGAAATATTTCACTTGGAATGTCTAACATAAAGTTTAAACCATAAACTGCTTGAAGTGTTATTCATATTTATTTTTACTTTTTTTTATATTAAAAGAGCATTATTTTTTCATCAAAACTTTTGCAGTTACTATCAAGGGCAGTAACTCTAATGGTTGTACAGCTTAAATGATATTTTTAGTCTTTATAATGAACTTATGCAAGTGTATCGTTATATATGAATTTGAGTGTCATTATGAATTCATGAGGGTGGCATTGTGTGGATTTTGATCATTTTCAGAGATAGCTCGAGTTCAAATCTGTTTTAAAGGCCACCTGTACAGAAGAATCATTCTATTTTAAGCAGCCATTTTTTTTTTATTTTTTTTTTACATTATCTTTGTCACAAGCCATCTTAGTTTAGAAGCAATTTTTCTACTGATTTACCTTTTTACAGGACAGGTTTTAGTACCCTCTGTCAGACTTGCTCAATTTTCAAATACATTTCAACTGATGTCAACATCCACCCTGTACTAAGCAGCTATAACCTGATGTCTGCAGCCAACATTGAAAAACAACAACAAAAAACCAATTATATCCTCACTAATTGCAGAATTGGGAACTACAAAGGAATAACACTTGTCTGTCCTGTCATGTAACGTCCCATCCTACACTCACATTTTATAAAGATATGGTTGGATGGGAAGGGTATCAAACATCTTTTGTAATAGGTCAAGTTTTTATATTCGTCCTCAATTTAGAGGTCACCTGTGCTTAGCAGTCAATGTTCATTATTCCCTTTACTGACTTCAGGAGACAAGTGCAATTGTATTTACAAGAAATAGAAAAATAACTGATAATGCAGAATACTTGTATGATAAAGTAAATTTCCCTTAATTCGTGAAAGTCTCTTCTATGTATGGTATGAAAAAAGCTGAGATGAGAATCTGAGAACTGTAGGGATTGTAATTGAAGGATTTGTGATGAGCATGTCGGGTTCGGAGACTGGAGTCTGCCCTGTGACCCAGATATCGGTTCCTCTCCCATCCTATTGATTGGTCCCCTGCCCCAGTGATTCTCCTGTACATATTGCTTGATTGGCGGCATACACGCCTGATTGGGGAATTTGTTCTACACATTACCAGGGAAATCAAGGCTCGACAAGGTCACTCGGGGAGGAAGTACTTTATACCAGTTCTGATGTCAATTTGGCTGTATTGATTTCTGTTTTTCCCTCACTTTCAAATCAGTATCATACAAACTTTCAGTTTGATGTCATGACAATGATGATGCATATACCGTTGGTTATGGTAGTCATGATGGAGGGTATGATGATGATGATGGTGTGGTGGTTGTGGGTGGGGGGGGGTACTATTCTTTTATCAAAATGATATAAATATTATTTTCTTGACATTAAGCATTAAGTTATTCATAATGTACGTTCTAGACAAAACTTAAATCGTGTGAATGATTTCATTTCCCATCTAATGACATGTTTCTTCACTATGGAAAGACTGTGTGAATGATCCTTACATGTACTCTATTCCTGCAGCAGTAACAGACACTGTGTAATGGTTCCTCTTGGGAGAAGAGGACAACTTAATCTTTTAACCAATACTTAACACATTTTCTGAAATATTAATGCGTGTTTCCAGAACCAAGATGTTAGCTTTTGACTGCTTTCCAGCTCATATGCAGTAATTATTCTTCTGAAGTCAGAAAAATATTCTTTGTTAATTTGTTTGGTTCATGTGCATAGTTACCTCATGAATATTCATGTATAGGTTAATGACATGATGAATATTAATTGACTCATCTTTAAATTGTATATGAAACAGTGAATTTTTTTATTGCCATGCAGAATGTGTAAAGTCTAAATTTTTTTTTTAGCTCACCTGAGCACATGTGCTTCAGGATGAGCTATTAGGGTGGATGATTGTCCGCCGTCCGTCGTACACAATTTGTTTGTTTGCACTCTAGCATCTTCATTTCTTGAGCAATCATCTTCAAACTTCATGGCAATGTTTATTACCATAATCTTTGATCAAAGTTTCATTATGGCTGATATTCGCCAATAAGGTTAGGAGTCATGCCCCTTTTAATATAAAAAATGGCAGATTTCAGTTTGTTTGCCATCTAGCATCTTCTTTCTTAAGCAATCATCTTCATACTTTATGACAATGTTTATTACCATAACCTTTCAGCCAAGTTCATTATGGCTAATATCGGCCAATTAGAATTAAATGAGAAATTAAATTATTTTTTTTACCAAAATCAAAATCAGCTGTAACCCGCTGAAACATCCTAAAGCAATAATCTTTAAGCTCTATGACAATGTTTATAGCTATATTCTTTTGGCCAAGTTTGATTATGGCTGATATCAGCCGATTAACTCAGGAGTTATGCCCCTTTTAATATTTAAAAAAAAAAAGCCAGATTTCACTTTGTTTCAATCTAGCATCTTCATTTCTTGGGTAATCATCGTCAAATTCAGGAACAATATTCATAGCCATATTCTTTTGGCCAAGTTTGATTATGGCTGAATATACCAGCAATTAGGTCAGAAATTATGCCCCTTTTAATGTTTAAATTTGTGTGTTTAAAGCCATAATCTCTCAGTCAAGTTAGACTTCAAATATTGACCGCAAGCACTGTTTAGTTCATGGAATTGATATGATCTCATGGATTATGTATTCAGAACAACTATTCTATAATTTAGTAACTTGTACAGGCAATGAAGGCAGTTTTTCTCAGGTGAGCGTCTTTAGGGCCATCTTAGCCCACTTGTTGTTGTTTTTGCAGTCAAATTCAGAATTTAAGCATTTCATGTATCCTGATCAGCCTTGAAAATACTTGAGTACAATCTCAGGCATAAATTTGAGCATCATATTCAAATTTTAAAATGAACAGGTATAGTTTGAGTCTAAATATGAAGATCAAATCATACTTTCAAAAGAACCATTTTTATTTTTGAGAACAAGAGACCTGTTGTTGTTGTTTTTTTAGTTCTCAATCATTGCAATTATTTTTTCTATATTTTTGCATTATCTTAGAAGACTGACTGACACTAATCCTACAGCTTTTGATAGTTATTGGCTTTATCTCATAAACCGAACTGTCGACCTATTTTTTCACAATGGCAGTCCCCTGACAGTCATTATAATGTGGAGATAACTGCTTTTTTATTTTAATGGATTCCAGAGAATTTTCCAAAGAAAGAGAAAAAGCCAAAGCAAGAGGAGATTTCCAAAAATTACGTGAAAAACAGCAGCTTGAAGAAGATTTGAGAGGGTATTTAGACTGGATCACGCAAGCAGGTATGTATGTATGTGAGAATAACCTTGACCAGGTGACCTTACTTTATTGTTCTTAATCTAAGTCAAATCAGTCAGTATTTACAATTTATATATATTTCTCTCTCTATATATAAATATAAAGGGACATATGTACTGAGGGGGACATGTAGGAATGACCTTGACCCGGTGACCTTATCTTATTGTTCTAAGTTTAAATCAAATCAGTCAGTGTAAGCAGTAATTTAAATATGAATGATGTATTATTTTGTTTATAAATGTATCTGAAAGAAATGTATATTCTTAAATCTGTATCAGTAGCCACCTGTTTTAAAAAGCCAACTTGTTAAAAGCAACCTGTTTTTAGGGCCATACTTATGTTCTCAAATTATCCATTCCTATTCTATATTTGATCTTCTTTTGCAGCCATCCTGTGGCCTCTTTTCCTTGTTATTTTGTATGTTGTTTAAAACAGAGTGGACAATTTGAAAAATGTTTTCATTACATCATGTCCATGTGCTTTTTAGCTCACCTGAGCCCTAAGTGCTCATGGTGAGCTATTTTATCACCCTGCTTCCGTCATCGTCCGTCTTGCCACATGTGTCATCAACAATTTGCTTTAAACGACATCTCCTCTGCAAACGCTTGACAGAATTTGATTAAACTTGGCAGGTATGATCCTTGGGTGAACCTTCACAAAAGTTGCTAAAATAAACTTGATCCATGCAGAACTTTGATTACCATGGCAACGAAAAGAAAAAAAATATGAAAACTTTAAATATCATCTCCTTCAAAACTACTGGCCAGATTTCAAAATGTTTTGGTACAATTGTTCCTTTGGTAACCCTCTACCAAGAGTGCTAAAATTATTCCAATCCGAAAAAAAAAAAAATGGCCGCCAGGGGTGGTGCTAATTTGCCTTATATGTGTATAGTAAAATCTCTAAATGACATCTCCTCCGAAACCGCTGGACAGAATTTGATTAAATTTGGCAAGGATGATTCTTGGGTGAAGCTTCACAAAAGTTGCTAAAATTATTCGGATCCATGAAAAAACATGGCAGCATGGGGCAGGACTTATTTGCCTTAAATGATATATTGAAAACTTAAAATGACCTCTCCTCTGAAACTGCTGGACAGAATTTGATAAAATATTGCAGGGATCATTTCCTTCAAAACTACTGGCCAGATTTCAAAATGTTTTAATACAGACTGATGTTCCTTGGGTAACCATATACTCAGGTGAGCTAACCAGGGCCATCATGGCCCTCTTGTTTGTTTTTAGCTCACCTGAGCACAAAGTGCTCAAGGTGAGCTTTTGTGATCGCCCTTCGTCCGGCGTCCGTCGTCGTGCGTCGTCCGTCGTCAACAATTTGCTTTAAACGACATCTCCTCTGAAACCGCTGGACAGAATTTAATGAAACTTGGCAGGAATGTTCCTTGGGTGAGGCTCTACAAAAGTTGCTAAAATAAAGTTGATCCATGAAGAACTCTGGTTGCCATGGCAACAAAAAGAAAAATAATTTGAAAACTTTAAAAATCATCTCCTTCAAAACTACTGGCCAGATTTCAAAATAATTTGGTACAGATGTTCCTTGGGTCAACCTCTACCAAAGTTGATAAAATTATTCCGATCCGTAAAAAAACATGGCCGCCAGGGGCGGGGCTTATTTGCCTTATATGTATATAGAGAAACCTTTAAACAACATCTCCTCTGAAACCACTAGACAGAATTTGATTAAACTTGGCAGGGATGATCCTTGGGCCAACCTTCACAAAAGCTGCTAAAATAAACTTGATCCATGTAGAACTCTGGTTGCCATGGCAACAAAAAGAAAAAAAAATGAAAACTTTAAAAATCATCTTCTTCAAAACTACTGGCCAGATTTTAAAATAAATTGGTACAGATGTTCCTTGGGTCAACCTCTACCAAAGTTGCTAAAATTATTCCCCTTTAAACAACATCTCCTCTGAAACCACTGGACAGAATTTGATTAAACTTGGCAGGGATGATCCTTGGGTCAACCTTCACAAAAGTTCCTAAAATAAACTTGATCCATAAAGAACTCTGGTTGCCATGGCAACAAAAAGAAAAAAATATGAAAACTTTAAAAATCATCTGCTTCAAAACTACTGGCCAGATTTTAAAATAAATTGGTACAGATGTTCCTTGGGTCAACCTCTACCAAAGTTGCTAAAATAATACCGATCCGTAAAAAACATGGCCACCAGGGGCGGGGCTTATTTGCCTTATATGTATATAGGGAAAACTTTAATCAACATTTCCTCTGAAACCACTGGACAGAATTTGATTAAACTTGGCAGGAATGATCCTTGGGTCAACCTTCAAAAAAGTTCCTAAAATAAACTTGATCCATAAAGAACTCTGGTTGCCATGGCAACAAAAAGAAAAAAATATGAAAACTTTAAAAATCATCTGCTTCAAAACTACTGGCCAGATTTTAAAATAAATTGGTACAGATGTTCCTTGGGTCAACCTATTTATCTCAGATGAGCAAGTTAGGGCCATCATGGGCCTCTTTTCTGCAGTTCAGGCTACCTCTCCAAAAGTTGATCCTTTACAGATCAGATTTACAGAAGTTGAATATTTTTACGTGTGATATTTTGTTACATTTATGCATAAAAAGAATGCATCAGCTCATAAACAAAACAAGAAATATGTCTTGGTAGCTTAATAAAATGCAAAAAGTTACATTAAATTACAAGGCCACTTATTAAAGAGAGAGAAGTCTAACAGAGAGAGAGAGAGAGACACAGGGATTACCAAACACCTCTTAAAAACCACAAACGAATGATTAAAAACACTTTGTAATAAATTGCAACTTATTTCTTAATAATTAACCCTTTTCCTCATAGAGATCTATAAAATATATGTACCTATGTGAGTAGCATAAAACCTAATCAGCCTGCAAGTCCAACTGTTACTCGCAGGCTGATCAGGTTTTATGCTGTTTGCTGCTCCTTAGTGGTCTGGGGATGGGGATTTTACAATTAAATTTGGAAAGGTTTAAGTGGGGCTTTCTGCAGATCAGGATTTATGTCAAAATGAGTTTTTATGAGGGAAAAGGTTAAGGACCATCTCTCTTTTTGTCCATTTTCAATCAGCAGTACCACACTGAAATCTCATGATCACTGTTTTTTTCCATACTATTGCTAAAATGGGTAAGAAAAACTGTCAAGTTCCTGAGAAACATGTATATCAGTATGATACATGTATACTAGGTTGCATATAGAGCAGTGGTACTCAGGTGAGCGATTTTAGGCCCTATGGGCCTCTTGTCTTATTTTAAGTTCCCTATCAGTGTTGATATCTGAGGGTCTATTGGTCCCCCCGTTCACCTGTCCGTCTGGATGTCCAGAAATTTATATCCCGTGATAACTTAAATACTTTAAAGATGATATAATGAAACTTGGCGTGCAACACCAGTTACTTGTTTTTATTTATTTATTTATTATTTTTTTATATATTGGAGATCACAGTAAGTTTGTGCTACTGATATGTAGATATATATATATATATATATATATATATATATATATATATATATATATATATATATATTGTTCTGTATTTTTTCCACTCAGCCACTCATTGCATGGGTTTGAATCCCGGCAGGATCATTTGGATTTTCATGTCGGTGGTTCTACCCGGATGCCTCAGAGCATTTGATGTCTTCCTCTACCTGTAATTAGCTGGACATCGCTATATGACTGAAATACTGTCGCAGGGATGGTAAACTAAAAAAGATTAATCAATCTGTATTTTTTCACAGAGATCATGGACCCTGAGAATGAAGATGACGGGGAAGATCAAGATAAAACACGGCATGGTAAGTACACAGCCGCCTTGCATTGTCACATCTATGTATAATATAGACATATTGTCAATATATAAAAAGCTAAATTTTATTTTTTTTACGATAATTGGACAGAAGATCAGTTATGAAAATCTTCCTGTTCGCACTGATGATGGTGTTCCCTCAGTCCTGGATGTGGAAGGAAACCCACATGTCCAAACACGCAAACACTCTTTCGCATCCATTGTTTGGCTCCATGTTTGAATCTGTGTTGCATTAGTGAAATGCCAGTGTATCATCTATACTACACTGTCCGTGAATTCTTTGTTTATATATTAAATCATATTGAATCATATATTCATTTATGCAAATTAATATTGTGTAGTTTTCTTTACCCCAACACCTTCCTAGGCAAAGGGATTGTATATAGGGGTTATTTCGTTGGGTTCATTTCTCTTGAGAGGTTGGTAAAAGATGCGTGTCTGTGTTCCAGCCAAGATGACCAGCGAGACCGAGTCCTCAGACAAGACGGAAGATGGTATAGATGGTGTGGATGAGGTTCAGCAATCATGGTGGCACAGGAAGAGGTACAACTGCTCTTTTCCAACCGGCAGTCTTCTGGAGACCTTTTTAATTTCACATTCTTTATATCTTGAGTTTTATTTACAGGGTGTCTCCATATATGTTACGAACCAATATGAATCATGAATTTTGTGAAAATTCATCACAGTAATATTTTGAACAAATTATTTTGCAAACTGGCACTCTATTCAAATTGTTCCCATGCCCCCCCCCCTCACACACACACACACACAAATATACACTAAAAAAACCCCCAACAGATTCTTAAAAAAAGATAGTTTGAAAGTCATACAAATCAAACTGATAAAATCAAAATGATAAAACTAAACAAATCAAACTGTAATACTTTGTTATATTTCAGCTGGAGACTTCGCAAGTTCAATAGACGGTGCAGAAGAGCATGCAGAAAGTTTGTGAAGGGGTTACCATTCTACTGGACTGTTATAGTGATGGTGTTTTTAAATACTTGTGTTTTAACTTCGGAGCATTACCTGCAACCTCTGTGGTTGGACGAGTTTCAAGGTATCTACTTCAAGTATCCTGGTACCCATACACATGACATTATGATACCATTTTGCCACTTAATTTTTAAAGAATCACTTAACTGTTCATCTATTTGAGTTTGTATAATTTATATTGATACATAAGAGAAAATTGAAGTTTTTGTTGAGAAAAAAGGAATTAAGAATTTCTTTGAATACAGGGCATGAAACCCTTTGTTTTCTGTCTGTATAAATACAAGTAAAATAATTTAACTTATTTACCTTATTTGTATCTTTAAAATCATATGCATACTGAGAGATTTGAAATGAGTCTTAAAATCTTTTCTTTTGTTATGGTCAGACAGATAAAAATTGTAAAGTTATTGTTCTTTTACCAGTGAGCAATTTATATTGGTCACAATTAAGGTAAAGTCCCAGTAATGACTCCACTATGTATTTGACAATTTCACCTCTACCAAGATAACCAAGGTACCCTAATGAAACATTAGGAAACCTTGGTTATCTCCGTGAAAGACCATGCGGTCTGAAATGTAGCAGAACCATGACAGGGACTTTACCTAAATTGGGTTTTAGAGAGCTTATAGCAAAAGCACTGTTCAGGAATTTCATAATGGCAGCAGTACTTTTACATTTTGAAAAAAAATTGACCTAAGCCTGAACATTAAGATAGGATTATTTCTGGATGTTTGCTGGAACTTATCTGTCAGTATTATATAGTGACAGGATTATATATAAAGAACAATACAATATCCCAATCCTAGACCATTTCACAACCGTTCAGACGAGGAATTTAATGCCCGACATTGATTAATGGTGCATATGTTGCCACAGCAACTGTAGTTAAGCTAATCAATACAAATTCTTGTCAAATCTGTCAAATGACCCTCACTCTTTTCTATACTTTGCGTCTCTCTTCAAGCATATAGGAGATTTGCCTTGATCTGGATCTGGACTAGATTTGGATTTATTTAGCCCTTTTATATGACATCTTCAAACATTACATTTGATTCTGAAATACAATTCATGTTAGGTTTTCAATCATTGCTCTGCAGAGAAAGTATTTCAATATTAAATGTCTTCCAGTGTCAAGGTTACTAAATGGTCTAACACCATGGTGTTCAGCTTTTATTTTTCTTTGTCTGGGTTTTAGCTCAATATTTTAATCTTTGTCTGGGTTTTAGCTCAATATTTTAATCTTTGTCTGGGTTTTAGCTGAATATTTTAATCTTTGGGTTTTAGCTGAATATTTTAATCTTTGTCTGGATTTTAGCTCAATATTTTAATCTTTGTCTGGGTTTTAGCTCAATATTTTAATCTTTGTCTGGGTTTTAGCTCAATATTTTAATCTTTGTCTGGGTTTTAGCTCAATATTTTAAAAGTTTCAACAGCCTAAGAAAAAAAAGGCATTTTAGTGGAAACAGGAAACTTTAAATAAAATACTTGAATGTATAATGCCACTTGTAAAACAAAACAAAAATATCTGAAAAGTTTACATGTTTTATTATTTTATACTAACTGATGAAATAATGTGTTCTAACAGTGGGATAATATCCATATCTCACAATGTGAGTGATATAGATCAGCCTGAACTACTTTTTTCTTTATGAAAGTTACATATATGGAATGTTGCAGCAAAGAGCATTACCCCCCCCCCCCACACACACACACACACACAAGAACAGCAACAAACAAAAACTTAAGTTTGTCTTTATTAAATATGGAATATATCACATTGAGAAGTGATACAATTTTAATATTTTCATATAGCACTTGTGAAAATTGTGAATTTGTCATTATAACAAATATCCTCTATTTATTATTTGAGTTCTTTTTCCACAAAGCAATTATAGGATGTTTTTCTGTTTTCTGTTTCAGAAATTGCCAACATATTTTTTGTGGTTTTATTTACAATGGAAATGCTGTTGAAGATGTACAGTCTGGGATTCCAAGGATATTTTGTTTCCTTATTTAATCGTTTTGACAGTTTTGTTGTGCTATGCAGTATTATTGAGGTAATTTTGATCCGAACCAAGATAATGCCTCCCCTAGGTGTCAGTGTGTTAAGGTGTGCTCGACTTTTACGTGTCTTCAAAGCCACTAGGTATGTATAGACCAGTATTTTTTTAATTTTTTTTATACCCTTAAATACGAAGTATATGGGGGCTATATTGGAGTCACGTCTATCAGTTGGTTGGTCGATCCATCTGTAGACAAGCTTTGTCCGCCCTATTTCTCGGCTACCTTTGATCAGTTTTGATGAAACTTTATAAGACTGATAAGTACCAAGCCTAGTTGCACATATTGTTGGAATGTCATGATTAGCTTGATTTTGAATGAGTTATGGCCCTATGTCATATAACTCAAAACTGTCTGACATGGTAAAACTAACTTTGACAAAGTGGTATCCGGTGTATTCATCATCTTCAATGATAATCCTTGCTTTTTTATACCCCCCCGCAACGAAGTTAGGGGGGGGGTATACTGGAATCAGGTTGTCCGTCCGTCTGTCCGTCCGTCCGTCTGTAGACACAAAATTCTGCGGACTACTCCTCCTAAACTTCTGGAAGGATTTTGATGAAACTTGCTGGCAATGATCCTTAGACATTGTATTAGCGCGTTATCTATATAGCATTGAGTTACCTCCCCTATTTACCAAGTTATGCCCCTTTGATGATTTTTGCATTACAAACTTCTGCGGACTACTCCGCCTAAACTACTGGAAGGATTTTAATGATACTTGCTGTCAATGATCCTTAGACATTGTAGCAGCGCGTTATCTATATAGCATTGAGTTACCTCCCCTATTTACCAAGTTATGCCCCTTTGATGATTTTTGCATTACAAACTTCTGCGGACTACTCCTTCTAAACTACTGGAAGGATTTTGATGAAACTTGCTGGCAATGATCCTTAGACATTGTAAAGCGCGTTATCTATATACATTTGGTTACCTCCCCTATTACCAATTATGCCCCTTTGATGATTTTTGCATTACAAACTTCTGCGGACTACTCCGCCTAAACTACTGGAAGGATTTTAATGATACTTGCTGTCAATGATCCTTAGACATTGTAGCAGCGCGTTATCTATATAGCATTGAGTTACCTCCCCTATTCACCAAGTTATGCCCCTTTGATGATTTTTGCATTACAAACTTCTGCGGACTACTCCGCCTAAACTACTGGAAGGATTTTAATGATACTTGCTGTCAATGATCCTTAGACATTGTAGAAGCATGTGTTAGTTATATAACATTGGATTACCTCCCTTTATTATAGTTATGCCCCTTTGATGATTTTTGCTTTACAATTTTCTGCAGACTACTCCTCCCATTGGATTACCTCCCTTTTTTATAGTTATGCCCCTTTGATGATTTTTGCTTTACAATTTTCTGCAGACTACTCCTCCTAAACTACTGGAGGGATTTCAATGAAACTTGCTGTCATTCAACCTTAGACATTGTAGTAGCGCTTTTTCTATATAACATTGGGTTACCCCCCCCCCCCCCCCTCCCCCCTGTTTTAAAGATATGTCCCTTTGATGGTATTTGTTTTACAATTTTCTTCCATTGATAGATTTCAGTGAATCTTACTGTTATTGATCCATAGACATACATATACCCATATGTATGTAAAACATAGGATAACTAGATTTCTAGGTAGTTGGCACATATGTCCTCTGTATATTAAGATGGAGTGTTGCATACAAGAATTCTGATTTCATGCTCCAAAGCCATGTTTGACAAAAACACTTGCGGGGGGGTATTAGTAAGCCCTTAGGCGACAGTTCTAGTTGTTACTATTAGTTCAAATTTTATTTATCTTGCTACAATTTGACAAAGTTCTATTGATCATTAAAAAAATCCTCTTGATGACATGGAAGAAAACCCAAATGTCCTGTCAAGTTACCAAATTACTTTTCATAACTGTACAATTTCTGGCTGACCTGGGATTGAACCTGAGTTTCATTGATGAGAAGCCAGTATGTAAACCACTACACTCTCGTGTCCTCACTCCTTTTGAAAGGCCAATTTTTTAAATTTTTGTTCTTATAATTTACACAAGAATTTATACATCTCTTCCTTAAGATGTTTTTTTCCTTTTCTTTAAATCCTGTGAGCAAAGCGCTGTACAGGGAATCTTAAAGTTGACCTTTATATAGGAGTGACAGTTATTCAAATTCTTCTGTAAATAAAGTTGGAAATGCAGTCACTGGCTTTTGTTCACAGCTTGGGTGTTATTCATGGGTGACCTTTAATACAGTTTTGATTATAGATTCTTATTACGGTGCAAATTGCGACAGGCTTATTTAAACACGTACATTACGAAACTTAAAAACAAGACAAATAGTAAAAAAAATCCTTAACTTAAAACATCCTATGGTAAAACCAAATCAGTCACTTTTCTTTTCGATGGTGTTACAGGTACTGGTCGTCTCTTCGTAACCTCGTTGCCTCACTGTTGAACAGTATGCGCTCGATCGCCAGCTTGTTGTTGCTCCTGTTCTTGTTTATCGTGATCTGTGCCCTGCTTGGGATGCAGCTGTTCGGTGGACGCTTTAACTTCGAAGAAGGCAAGCCTCGCCATAACTTCGACACATTCTACCAGTCACTGCTCACTGTCTTCCAGGTACGTTAACACATTGCCTTGTCATCTTCTAGTTTTCTTCATCATCCTTCCTCACCATTATCAGGATGAGCAGCATTACTTCCAGCTTCTTCCCCACTTTCATTATTGTCATTTTCACCAGTATCTCTATGTGCATTATCTCCATTGCTTTCCTCCTGCACCTTCTCTGCCTCATCATCATAATCATCATCATCATCATCAACATAATCATCATCAACTAAGCATCATTATAGACATGGATATTATCTCCATTTTCTGCATTCTTCTAATTATAATCATCAATATCATCACAATACATTAGAATAGTTTTTAACCATAAATGTATTTATCATAAGATGTACAAAATATAGCAGAATGTTTTGAAAAATAGTCAAAATTGGAACACAAAGGTAGTCCCAGTACCTGTATCATTTCATTTTATGTCACAGATCCTGACTGGTGAAGACTGGAACGCTGTCATGTATGACGGAATACGCTCTTATGGTGGACTGGCACCCGTAGGATTTATCGTTGGATTCTATTACGTTATTTTGTTTATTGTTGGTAATTGTATCCTTTCCCAGATCTTCAGTGGTAATTTGTGCCATGAGTCAGATGGCTGGCTAGTGCATATTTTGAACGCTGTAAGTGTGAAGGTAGAACATATGCATATTGAAATATTTTGGGCGAAATGTAGTCAAATGTGTAGAATAATGGGATTAACATTTGTGGATAAAACTGCCCACGAAATCAACGAAATTTAGTCTCCCAAGAAAATAGATGATTCTACAGTATTGAAAATTAACTTGATATAGCCCTTTTGCTTGCTACTGTCATAGGGACGTTTAACCCAACAAACAAATAAAAAAAACTTTCACTTGCGATCAGCTTATAAAGATGGTTCCGAATCAAATTGAACCAGAGTTCAATTAGTTTACCTGGGGATGGTATTATATCACTTCTGTGTGGTGCAATACTTCATATAAGCAGCTGTCTCATATAGAAAAAAAATCTCTAATCCATGTTAAATCCAACTAAACATAAATACAGCAGAAAAGGTGCTTGAATGTGCAGTTCAGACTCATTAATCTACCGATAAGCATACATGTGTTTTTATATTGTGCCTGCTTTAATGATAAGAAGACGTTTTATCATAAACAGTTTTTGTAGAAGTGGGGGCTATATAGGAATCGGGCTTATCCTGTCCTATAGTGTTGTCCTACACTCACATTCATGAAGACAAGTTGGTATTTAGGGATGGTATATATCACCTTTAGTGATAGGTCTAGTTGATACTAGTGATGTTCCGATTTTCTCAAGTCGCCAGCAATCAGTTACTTTACTGAAGAGCGACAATAATCAATTTACATATATCCGTTCCGCAACGTCTTTGTAAAATTTTATACCAAACCTTATCATGTGTTGTCTGTTTAGTGTACATTGTACATCATTCTTGAATCTCTTCCTTTATCCAGGTTTTCAAACGTAAACCCTTAAATATCCCCTTTTAAACAGTAAGGCCCAGAACTAAGTATAACCTGTTAACACCTCTAGTATTATAAAACTAAAACTGTGTTGAAAAGTACTTTATGAAGTTCATATAACTGTGTATAATTTATCGCCTTGCTTATATTTTACAGGTAGTTAAAACGATTATTAATCAGAAAGTTACCAATTATACCCCATCTGGTTGAACCGATAATCGATTGTGACATATATCAACCGATTTCTATCACTAGTTGATACTCATGTTCTGTTTGTGTGCCTGTGTTTCCTTGACATCAATACCAGATATTCTCCTGAATGTGTTCTTGGCCATTGCTGTTGACAATCTGGCAGATGCTCAAAGTCTTACAGAGATTGAAGAGGAGAAGGCAGAGGAAAGGGAGAGAACCAAGTCCATTCGCCGATCAAAGTCCAAGTCTCCAGAGAAATCCACAAAAGAAGATCAGGTACAATTTCTCTCTCTCTCTCTCTCTCTCTCTCTCTCTCTCTCTCTCTCTCTCTCTCTCTCTCTCTCTCTGTCTTTCTCTCCAGGTCCAGCATTTGAAGAAAGAAGTTTTGATTCCTTATACTTAATCTGTGTATGGATAAGTTCTACTTTAACAAATTAAGGAGGGTATATAATATTGAAATATTAAGAAAAAGCCAACATTTAAAATTATAGTCGCCGCTTTGTCCGTTCGTCCGTCACACTTTCCTTGTCCGGACTATTTCTCAGGAACTAACGGCTTGAATTCAACGAAACTTTATGGGAAGCTTTATTACCAAGAGGAGATGCGCATATCGTCAGCATGACCCGATTCCTAAATTTTTCACAGAGTTATGGCCCATTGACTTTTTGGCCTATAGTTCATATTGCATGATTCTTGTCCGGGCTATTTCTCAGGAACTAATGGCTTGAATTCAACGAAACTTTATGGGAAGCTTTATCACCAAGAGGAGATGCGCATATCGTCAGCATGACCCGATTCCTAAATTTTTCAAAGAGTTAAGGCCCCTTGACTTTTTGGCCTATAGTACATGTTGCATGATTCTTGTCCGGGCTATTTCTCAGGAACTAACGGCTTGAATTCAACAAAACTTTATGGGAAGCTTTATCACCAAGTGTAGATACGCATATCGTCGGCGTGACCTGATTCCTCCATTTTTCACAGAGTTATGGCCCCTTGACTTTTTGGCCTATAGTTCATGTTGCATGATTCTTGTCCGGGCTATTTGGCCTATAGTACATATTGCATGATTCTTGTCCGGGCTATTTCTCAGGAACTAATGGCTTGAATTCAATGAAACTTTATGGGAAGCTTTATTACCAAGAGTAGATACGCATATCGTCGACGTGACCTGGTTCCTCAATTTTTAAGAGAGTTATGGCCCCTACTACCATGTTGTTGACTAATATTCATGTTATTTGCCTAATTTAACAGGAGATATCATTTAAACAAAACCCCACAAAATTCAATATGCTAGTAATTTCAATCATAATCATGTCAGCTAATTGTTGTTTAGGCCATTATACACTATTTCAAATATCCAGTCATATGTCAAGAGTGTTGGTTAACCTCTTTGATATGAGCACACATTGAAATGTATGACTTAATTTTTAGTAGTGTAAAAACTTTAAAAAAAATCAATGAAAGATCTGATGAGTAACACGTATTATCATATTAAATAGTAAACTGTTACTAAGTCTCCAAATTAGAGTTGGTAAAACATCTCATCTGATGAGGAGAATAGATATAATTTAGGAATGGGGATTTCAACATATCCTCCCACCCATTGACCAAGGCCTTATTTGTAACAATGACGTTCTTCGGGGAGCATCTGTCAGTTCTACTGACTTTCTTGTTTTTAGTTATTTCATTCATTGGAAATGGATATCATATTATCCATTTAATATTTGTCAAGTCTAATAAACATAGAATATGCACTTAACATAACACATAGAAAAACACACTAAGTGCATATTCTACGTATATTATTTTAAAATCTCAGATATATAGCTAAGTATAAACAAATTAATAACAGTCTGGTTTTACTATTGATTGAAGGGGGTGTTAGAAGCTTGTCTAGAATGGCAAGCACTTTATTGAGAGACCAGTATGCAACATTGTCAAACATTTGTGTTGATGAATGTGTTTGATTCCCTCCACCAGGCTGAGGAGGATGAAGGCGTGGGGATGAATGGAGATGAAGAAAAGGAGGGTGGTGACTATGGTGATGACCGACTCAGCAGGCACCCTAGCAACAGGAGCTCCAGGAGGTAGTATGACTTTCTTTCTCTTCCTCTCTCTCTCTCTTTCTTTCTGTGGTAGTTTGTTTCACTGATATTTTACTTCTTTTTTTTTTTAACAAACAAATCCCAAAAATTCCAGTACAGTGTAACCTCTGAAATCTGACCCTCCAAAATCCGGAAACTCCTGAAATCTGGACCCTCCAAAATCCGGAAACTTCTGAAATCCGGACCATTTTCTTGGTCCTGAAATTTCCCCTTCTTTTTATATGTAAACAATACCTCTGAATTCCGGAACCTCTAAATTCTGAATTTCGTAAATAATTTTTAAATATTGGTTTTATATCAACACCATTTTTCCTCAAAAATCTGAACAGTGCTACTAGCTTGACAGGTAATCAGACTGGAAACTGTAAGCCCTGCGGCAATTAGTTAAAACTTTTTTTTTTTTATTTAACACTGATTGGGAAACAAGTTCGGACAACTAATCCCTCATGATGGTTCCTGGGTTAGACCAGTACTTTGTGCCTGGGAAGGTCATGAAAAATCCTTGCTCCAATGAGGTTTGAACCCACAACCTTAAGATCTGCACTCTGGTCTGTTATCACTGGACCATTGTGCTCTTAACAATTCTCTAATTCTGTTTTACAGTTATAAACAAAGATCAAATAGAAAGATAAAAGAAAGTCGTCACAAAATGTATGTGTAACAATGAATCAGTCTGACATATAGGGTAGATTTTACAATGTTAGTCCATGGCTGTAAAAATGTTGTAATATCAGGAAATAGGTTGCAGCCACATTACTAAACTGTATTTGGAGTCATAAATTTGATGCAGGTATGTTATATTGAACCACATTGTTGCCTTGACAGCAATAAGCAAATAAAAGTTGGGTCCCTGGTAGATGTTTATTGTAATGATGAAACATGTTGCAATAGGTCTGTAGTGTTATAAAATTAGAAATTAAATTCCGTTGGTAATGTACGTAAGGGAATTTTGTGGGTACATTTATTCGTGGATCTAAGTTCTAGAAAATGTGATGTCTATGTAAGAGACAAGTTTTTGTGGGGATTTATATTCATGGATATAACCCTCCATGAAATCAACAAAAACTAGTGTCCAATGAAAATTAATGATTTCACAGTAGGTCTGCGTCTCTAGGGTTAACCACGAAACCGTACTATTTTCATCTTTCTAAAGTTTAATGCTCTTAGAATAGCTTCCTGATCCAGGAATGTGTATTATAAAATCATTTAAGGTGTTTTAATTTAAAAAATTATTTTCTCATCAAAATATATTAAGCTTTAAGAAACAGATGTCCAATATGAACAATTTGCGTTTTTTTATTTTTCCAGTCGCCATGATCACTTGCCAGAGCACCACGTGCGGATAGATGACAGCGAGGGCATGTACCGCAACAGTCAGCACGTGCCCATTGAAGGTAAATCATACATTGCACTTTGTGCTGGTCAATCATAGATTGCCAGTGTATACAGTACTGTTGTCAGTGTATGAAAAACTGATAAATTTTCCATTTCTGGATGTATTAGTGAGTCTGGCTTTAAAGTTTAAAGAATATTACCATTGGATTAATAAAACACTCAAATGGAAACATGTAGATTGAATATATATTCAAGGTGTATCTTGTTGGTATATTAACCCTTTCCCTCATAGAAAAGATCTATGCGAACAACATAAAACCAGATCAGCCTGCGAGTAACTCGCAGGCTGATCAGGTTTTATGCTGTTCGCTGCTCCTCAGTGGTCTGGAAATGAGGACTTTATGATTAAATTTGGTAAGTTTAACTGGGGTTTTCTGCAGATCAGGCTTTATGTGGTACCTATTGAGTGTGTCAAAATGAGTCTATATGAGGGAAAGGTTTAATTTTTATGCATTTGAATGCATATCATTCATCATATATTTCGTGGAATTTCTGAAATAAGTATAGCAGAAGTTTTCTTTGAAATTTATAAGCAAATTGTATTACCTAATGACAGATTAGACTGAGAATGTTTCTCATTCACAAAACTGTATGCTTACTGGCTGATCAGGTTTTATACCTGCCACATAGATAATTACTTTAACCCTTTCCCTCATAGAGGACACCATGAAAAGACCTATGCGAACAGCATAAAACCAGATCAGTCTGCGAGTAACTCGCAGGCTGATCAGGTTTTATGCTGTTCGCTGCTCCTCAGTGGTCTGAAATGAGGATTGTGTAATTAAATTTGGTAAGGTTTAACTGTGGTTTTCTGCAGATCAGGCTTTATGTGGTACCTATTGAGGGCGTCAAAATGAGTCTATATGAGGGAAAGGGTTAACTACTCAGCCTGTAACAAATGAAGTTATGTTAATTGCAGAGGATGATGACCAAGGTGAAGATGAAGAAGAGGAAGAAGAAGAGACGGAGGAAGAAGAAGAGGAGGAAGAGTCTGAGACCGTGTCAACAGCGCGACCCAGACGGTTGTCCGAGATCCGCATACCAAGCAAAGTGAAGCCTATACCCAAAGGCAGCTCACTGTTTGTGTTTTCATCCACCAATAAGTGAGTATGCCTGTCTAAATCTCTCTCTATATATATGTTAGGAGGAGATTTTTCTTGCGTCTGAAATCTTCAGTTCTGTAATGAAAAAGCAGAAAATACCGTAGTCAATATTAGTTTGTCACTGTACAAATTAATTTTGTATCACCTGCTGTAAGCAGAGGTGACTCATAAGAATCACTTCTCCATTGTCTGTCTGTCCATCTGTCTATCTGTCATACTTTACCACATTTTTTTCTGTCGCACCTCATTCAACAGATGACGAAGATGTTCCAAGGAACATTTCTTGTTGTTTTTTAAATGCACCAGTATACTGAAGAGTTTATGCATAAAATTCAAGCAATGCTAGATTAATTATATATAATGGAAGGTGCAGATGCATTAAATTGCTGATTTTGGGTTCCAAATGCAGATACTGCTTTTCAAAGGACTTCATTTTAACTATATTTAAATGACTTACAAATCTAGACATGTGGATCCATGGTTAAAACTGTGCTATGCAGTTTAGCTCCATCATAACTCAATATTATGGGCCCAAATCTAGATAATTTGCATATTATATTGAACTTTTTTTTATAACAATGCACATCAAACCTTTAACTCATACAGAACTGTTTTAAAGCCTTGGCAAACAGAGCAGGCCAGGATTTGACAGGTCCCTACAGGAGCTGTCAGATTAGGGACTTCCTATTTACTTATACATTTTTGTAGCTCAGTTTCTACAGTCAGTACAGTAAAAGAAAACTCCATTGCTTGATATTCTACTAAAAATTCAGTAATTAATGGTTATCAAGTCATAAATTTGTACATGAATATTCATGAGGTAAGGGTTAAACAAACTAAAAAAATAACAAGATAAAGATTAGCATTCCATTATTGGACATGTTATACTAGAAATCTTATTATAATAGAGTGCTTTAGAATGGAATTATATTGTTGATTTTCTCTTTATCCCTTTTATTCATATTGATTCATTTTGATGTAAAAGCAAACAGAGCAGGACTTCTTCTGTTTGCTCATACAGTATTGTAGCTCAGTTTCTACACAGTCATCAGTGGCAAAGAAAAATTATTTCAAAACAACATTTAAAGATCCATCAATTAATATTCATCAAATCATATATTTTTACATGAATATTCATGAGGTAAAGGGTTATTATGGAGTATGGATTAGTGAATCATTCTGAAAATGTGTGATTCATTTTTTCAGATTCCGCCGCTTGTGTCACACAATCTGTAACCACTCTTACTTTGGAAACGTGGTGCTGGCGTGTATCCTCATCAGTAGTGGAATGTTGGCCGCGGAGGATCCACTCGACAGCAACTCTAGTAGAAACATTGTACGTATATCACCTGTACCACACGGGCTGTCTCCATGGTTTACACAGGTCTTGAAAAACCCTTGAATTTGATGTCTGTCTTGGAAAACCCTTGAAAATAACATTTTGTCTTATAAACCCTTGAAAAAAAACTTAAATTTAACTGAAATGTCTTGAAAAAACCCTTGAATTTGAAATTACAATATTGATCATAAAAAAGTGTATATGGAAGTTTTTAGAAAATTGAGGTTCATCCCTTTCATGCTTTAAAATGTAAGCATGAGTTGCAGTTTATGGAAGTTTTTAATTTTGAATAGAAAGACCTTAAAAAACCTTAATAAAACCTTAAATTTTACTTCAGAAAATTTGTATGAACCATGGACTCTCACACTATCTGCTTTTAGTTCTTCTTCTTCTATTGTAATAGCTAGCAATCATTTTCTAGTTATTATGGCCATATTTTAGAACTAATGGTCAAGGACTACCCATGCATGGGTCCTGTTTTTTTGCTGAAGAAACAGCATCGGAAGAGAAAGTGATTGGATTCAAGGGAGTCCAGGTGCAATACCCTAGCTTATTTTGGGAATAGACCCCAAGGTTCTTTTATGTGCCAGGTGTATAGCACCGATACAATGAAGATAAGTTCCTTGGTAGAACCAGTATTGAGTACTCTGAGCTCCCATAACAACCTAATTTTTCTGAGTGCCAGGCAAAGGTGCATCTGTTGCCAATTTTATTTGTCATTAATGTGATGGTCACCATTGGAAGTTCCCCGTGTGGGATTCGAATCCAAAACCACCCAAATGCAAAGTGGACACTCTACCACAGAGCTATCGCACCATTTGACACGGTGTCGCAAATTACTGAACACTTTATCTTATATAGATTTGTTTTGATACCTTGGCAAACGGATCAGCCTCAGATCTGATACGATACTAATTGTAGGTCAGATACTGCACAGTCTGTTTTGCAAAGAAAAGCTTTTTGTTTAATATCATTTTTTCTTTGCAGTTGAATGTTCAGGTGAAAAGTTTGTACATGAATAAACCTTAGCACAATCTATGAGCTGTTTCAAAATCTATACTTATACATTGTTACAAATGTTATTTATATATTTAATAGAAATTTATTTCTCCCTAGCAGTTCATAAGATACATATGTTTGTGTGTTGATACTGAATGCTAGTAAAATTTTCTCTTTTTACTGAGTCATGCTTGCTAATCATTTCCTTTTCAGCTTTGCATCCTATGTACATTATTTTTTTCTGTTTCAGATCCTGAATTACTTTGATTACATATTTACCAGTGTGTTCACTGTAGAAATTATTGTCAAAGTAAGTATTTACATATTTATTAGCCCTCGCTATATTAAAACATATCAAGGGCTTAATGCAAAACTATTATAACTGCTTCTTTATTCATGTGTAGTTACAACAGTTTTTGTACCAAGCCCTTGATAAAGGAAATATATGACAGAAAGTTCAACTATTTAGATGCCATTCAGATCATTTCAGAAATTAATTAGCAAAAAAATTTAGCATTTTAAAAAACGTTCAAAGAGGGGTATGTGTGTTGAGTCTCCTTTGTAACATAAAATCCAGTGGTGTCCCTCTTTGAAGTTGTTTTGTTGTTGTTTTTGCTTGGTTCTTCAAAGACAATTCCGTTTTTGTGTGAGTCATGCGAATTGGCAGGCAGGTGTTTAATATACATCTGAGATAGGTTTCTTTCTGTGTCATGTGATGACATCGTGTACCGTCCATGTTTTTAGCTCACCTGAGCATAGCTCAGGGTGAGCTTTTGGGATACTTGATTGTCCGTCGGCCGTTGTCCGTCAACAATTTGATGTTTACACACTAGAGGCCACAATTTTGATCCAATCTTCCTCAAACTTGGTCAGAATGTTTGTCTTGATGATATCTTGAACCCTTTCGAAAATGGGTCAGGTTGGATCAAAAAGTAGGTCAGTAGGTCAAATCTTAGAAAAATCTTGTTTACACACTAGAGGCTACAATTTTAAACCAATCTTCCTCAAACTTGGTCAGAATGTTTGTCTTGAAAATATCTTGAACCCTTTCGAAAATGGGTGGGCCGGACGAAAAGTAGGTCAATAGGTCAAATCTTAGAAAAATCTTGTTTACATACTAAAGGCCACAGTTTTGATGCAATCTTCCTCAAACTTGGTCACATTGTTTGTCATGATGATATCTCGAACCAGTTTGAAAATGGGTGGGGCTGGATAGAAATGTAGGTCAGTAGGTCAAATCTTAGAAAAATCTTGTTTATACTCTGAGGGCAACATTTTTGGTCCAATCATCCTCAAACTTTGGCAGAATGTTTGTCATGATGATATCTTTTGTGGATGGGGTCAGAAAATTCCTGAACATTGTTTCACCTCATCATCTTAATTATAAAGCAATCTGTTTTATACAGGCAATGAATGATACTTTTCTCAGGTGAGCGATCTATGGCCATCTTGGCCTCTTGTTTTGTTTTTTATTTATATGATTGATGGAAAATGTGTTAAGCTTATAACTGTTATTGATGATGTCCTTCTTGCATTGATAGATGAGATTTTGATGAACAAATAAGATTTGCATTTATTAAAAAAAAAAAAAAAAAAAAAAAAAGAAAATAAATCTGTAAAGAAAGGTCACTAAGGGGAAGCAAACATAATGGAGTCGAGCTACAGAGGTGATCATAACTGATAGATTTAGGTTGATATCTTAGTTATTCATTTACTCTTTTTTTAATGTTTTTTCTTACACAGCTTTAAATAATATGTTATTTTTCTTTTACACTGCTGAAAATTATTTTTTTTTTAAAGTTTTTCCAAATTTTATTTTATACTGCTGAAAAAGAAGAAAAGATATGTGGCTCTCAAGATACCAATGTTTTCCTAATAGAATGTGTGTGACATTATGTTGTTACTCCGAAGTAACTGTTAATTGAATCTTCTGTGATGCTTATGTTTTGTAATTTCAGATTATAACCAATGGTTTGGTGCTACATAAAGGCTCATTCTGTCGCAGTTTCTTCAACATCCTTGACCTGATGGTGGTGGGCGTGTCACTAGTCTCCTTCGTTCTTGAGTAAGTATTGCTTGCTTCTGTCTTGTGCTTTGTCTCTTTGCTGTTCTGGGGCCTAGGGGATATACAAGGGCAACAACTCTGTAGAACCTAGTAGGGGAATATTTACTTTAATATTGCACAAGGGCCAAAACTCTTGTTCAGTCTGGGCAATGCCTTAAACTCATTTAACTTGAGTAAGGAGTTATACCCTCTGAATAAAGCTTGTACTGCATAGAGTTCAGTTTGTGAGGTTTGAACCCATATAGATGTTGGTTTTGTCCTTTTCAAGGGTCAGAACTCATTACTTTTTGTGTGAAGGGTGCTTATAGATATAGAGGTTTTAGAATGTTTGAAGTGCTAGATACCCTATCTTGTTTATGTCAATTTTTGCTCATGTAAGTAGCAAAACCTTCAATTGGAATTTGAAGATTCTTTGTATTCTGCTTTTGCTTCTTTTCTACCATATGACTTTAATAAAAGTTCTTTCAATCCAAATCAGAAGAAAAAAAAAATTGACTCACATTTATCATTAATTTCTCATACTCTCTTTTATTTTCTCTTTCTCCTTTCTTTGACACTTAACAATTATTTTTTCATGCAATTAATAAGAAATAAAGCAATTGGATTAGCAATAAAATTGTTTGGATTCCCATTTCTGATTAAGTAGATGTAGTTTGATAGGGCAAGGAATGTTTATCATATTAAATGGTCTTGCCCATAATTGTTAGTTGCTCTGACCTCATATTTTAACTTCCTATTTTTGGTTTACAGAGATTTAAGATTAAGGTAATTGTTTCTGGGTATTGTAAATAAAATGGGGTACAATATTATGGCTTGTAGCTTGGTTTCTTGTCATCCCCTTTTGCTCATCTCTCTGGTTATATGTTTTATCAAAATGGTCACAAATGACCATATATTTGGAGTTCGCCTGGCTTTTCAGTCAGCCCTTGAGGTGATGTTGTCATGAATTGTGATGGAAATGTTCAGTCTAGAATTATACTTGACCCTACTTGACCTTGACCCCAGCTATGTGGCATGTAAACCGTTGTGATGACCTTGACTTGATGTGGCCTTTGTCAACTAGTCTGTACAACAGTTTGGTCAAACATTGTTTTGTAGTGTCATTTTCTATACCAGAAAACATGTGACCCTGACCTGAGGGGAAAGGTCAAATTGGTAGACATGGTTGTTGTTATGGGAAAATATGCACACATTGTTGCTGTATAAGATAGCCAAGGGTTTTCTACTTTTTTGAATCTTATTTATGAGTCTTAAAATCTAAGATGGAAAAATACCGGCAGTTTTATGATAATCTTAAAAACTGCTATGTTGATGACCTCATTAGTGACCGTTACTTGTCGAGTGGCTATATTTGAAGGTCATTAGTCTCCATAGGTACAGTGTTACCACTGGGATATCTATGGCTTATGTTTTCTTGTTTACAACCTTTAAGGGTTAATGGACCTGAAAAAATAAATCAGGCACAACATAGAGATTATCTTTATCCGAAAGAAAGGGGCTATTTCCAACAGTGTTTGGTCTTTCCATGACCCAATGTCTGTTGTTTGACCTCTGTGACCTTGCGACCTTTGGAAACTCTTCAATACCTGGAGTCAGTATTGTTTCATGAGTACTCTGCCATGTTAACCTGGTTCCCTGGAATATATTGGTTCCTCTGCTGCTTTTTTTTTTTTCTTTTTTTTTCTTTTTTTTTTTTTACACTTGATTATGAGTCTAACAAAAATTCAGGAAAAAAAATACTTAAGAAATAATATAGTAATAATATTTTTTCAAATGAACTTACACCTTTTAATTGATATTCCATTTTTACATGACTTTTCATTAATGTACTATCCTTATTTTTACAGTCAGCAATATCTTCAAATTTTTATCAACTTTTTCTCTCTTCTGTTCTTTTTCTTTCATCTCTTGCTTGTTCTTCATACCAATAATTTTATTACAGTTCAATTTGTTCTTAACACAATATTTGTCATATTTTGTACTGTAGAAGAACATATCATGTACTGGCAAATATTTTGTCTTTGAAGATAACAGTATATTGCAGTTGTATTAACTTGTTAAGATTATGAATCAAGATTTTGATATTTTGAACTCTTACATTTTGATTGTGTGATGTATTATTTTTGTTTTATAGCACTGACTTACACATATGTGTACTCAATGTGTTACTAAATATAGATGTGTAATTATGTCCCTACTATTAGTGGCTCTACTTTAGAACTTCTGCCATTGGATAGTGCTACATTTTAATTAACTAACTTCTGTTTTCCTTTTTAGCTCACCTGAGCACAAAGTGCTCAAGGTGAGCTATTGTGATCACCTTTTGTCCGTCGTCCGTCGTCCGTGCGTGCGTGCGTCCGTCCGTCGTCAACAATTTGCTTTAAAGAACATCTCCTCCTGAACCGCTGAAGGGATTTTCACCAAACTTCACAGGAATCATCCTTATGATGCCCTCTATCAAAGTTGTACAAATTATTCAGATTGGTTGAAAAAGTAGGTCACAGGAGCTAAAAATAGATTTTAAAAACTCAAACTTTGAAAATCTTCTTCTGCAAAACTGCAAGGCCTAGAGCTTAGATATTTGGTATGTAGCATCATCTTATGGGCCATTACCAAGATTGTGCAAATCATAGCCCTATGGTGATAAATGCCCCCGCACCAGGGGTCACTTGTTTTACATAGAGTTATATAGGAAAACTTAAAAAATCTTCTTCTGTAAATCCATAGGCCCAGACTTAGATATTTGGTATGTAGCATCATCTAATGGTTCATTCCAAAATTTTTCAAATCATAGCCCTATGGTGATAAATGCCCCCCAGGGTACTTGTTTTACATAGAGTTATATAGGAAAATCTTAAAAAATCTTCTTCTGTAAATCCATCAGGCCCAGAGCTTAGATATTTGGTATGTAGCATCATCTAATGGTTCATTACCAAGATTGTTCAAATCATAGCCCTATGGTGATAAATGCCCCCGCACCAGGGTCACTTGTTTTACATAGAGTTATATAGGAAAATCTTAAAAAATCTTCTTCTGTAAATCCATCAGGCCCAGAGCTTAGATATTTGGTATGTAGCATCATCTAATGGTTCATTACCAAGATTGTTCAAATCATAGCCCTATGGTGATAAATGCCCCCGCACCAGGGGTCACTTGTTTTACATAGAGTTATATAGGAAAATCTTAAAAAATCTTCTTCTGTAAATCCATAAGGCCCAGAGCTTAGATATTTGGTATGTAGCATCATCTAATGGTTCATTACCAAGATTTTTTAAATCATAGCCTTACGGTGATAAATGACCCCGCACCAGTGGTCACTTGTTTCACATAGAGTTACATAGGAAAAGACCTAGAGCTTAATCTATAGATTTGATGTGAAATATTGTCTAGTGGTCCGTACCCACATAATTCATAATTATAGACCAATCATAAAAAAAATATTTTGCAATATTACTAGTTTGAGAGATTATGACTAGATAATGGTTAAAATTTGGCCCTTGATTGAATCACTTTTTACTTTAAATTACATACTTGATATATGTTTTATATTAAAATCAGTATCTACGATTAAATAAAATGATAAAAAGACTAAGAGAATATATTGTGTCAATTGTATATTAAATAAAGGTTTTCTTTAAGAAAGATATGAAAGTACAGATAATCGTATTGTTGGTAATAAAAACACATTCGGTCGTTTTAGGTTATAATATTATTAACCAATGAAAAATTAGGAAACTATTCAGCCCTCCATTTCCGGTTTCAGTTTGGTAGGTATACGATTCTCTTCAGAAATTTCAACGAATTATCGAAGATCATTAATCTAACAAACCTAAAAAGCGATTGAAAAGTAGGTCAGTAGGTCAAATCTTAGAAAAACCTTGTTTACACACTGGAGGCCACAATTTTGATTCAATCTTCCTCAAACTTGGTCAGCACAAATGTCCTCAGGTGAGCGTCTTTAGGGCCATCTTGGCCCTCTTGTTTTATGATCCTTTGTGATAGATGCTAGAAATTAATTTACCACTCTATGAATATTAATGATAAATATAAATATAATTCTACGTAAGCTTTGAGGGAAAGACAGGTACTTGCTAATTTACATATAAAAAGGTAATTGTCAGATCATTTCTTAGGTCTACTAGATGAAAATATATATCTTTTCACTTACCCTTTGAAAAAAAATAGATTGTAGATATGTAAAATGTGATTTTTTTTTTTTCGAATCATGTAGTGATGAAATGTCACTATTTTGTGATGAATTGTGTCACTTCTTACATGTGTCACAATGTAATGGCTCTCTCTTCTGTACAAGCCGATACAGTGACCGTATATTCCACCTTAAAACTTCCTGAGCTATAGATTGTGTGATAACTGTATAGAGATTTGATGTATGTATGCTGCTACACTAGACGGGTCTATGCTGTTATACAAGATGCGTCTGTGCTGTTCTTGGTAGTGACAGCAGACAGTCTCTAGTGTGAATTATGTCACTATTTGTGCTGTGCGCAGTAGACTTTCTCTACCATGAACTTTGTCACAAATTGCAGACTCAGCGGTGCTAATCTGTAAGTCCAATCCCCCTTTTCCCTCTGGCACCTTATTGCCTCCCTCTAGAGAAGCATTCAGTGCAACAGTTTTATTTTTAATGATGGACAAGATGGGATGGAGAGTTTTGATATGGATGATCAAATTCAGGAAGAAGTTGATAGAGAGGGCCAGGATTATTGGGGAGGGAGGTTGTCAGGATTTGTTGTTACAGAGGGTAAAAATAAGGATATTGTAAAGAGGGGGAAGGTAGGGGAAAAAGCTGGAAGTATGGTCGGGGGTAGGGACAAAGTCGGGATTAATATATTGGAAGGAAGTGATAAAGACAAGGTTATGATGAAGGGTCGGGGCAAAGCTAGGATTATGTGAAAAAGGAAGGGGCAAAGTCAAGAATATGTTGAGGGAGAAGGACACAGTCAAGAATATGTTTATGGAAAGGGGAAATCAGGATATAGAGGAACAAGTCAGATAATATTGAGAGGTAAGGAAAAGTCAGGATTATGTTGATGGAAAGTGACAAAGTCAGGATCATGTTGATTTGGAAGGGGCAATCAGGATAATGTTGATGGGAAGGAAGAAAAATCAGGATTATGCTGTTGGAAAGGTGCAGGTCAGGATTATGTTGATGGGAAGGGGCAAAGTCAGGATTATGTTGATGGGCAGGGGCAAAGTCAGGATTATGTTGATGGGAAGGGGCAAAGTCAGGATAATGTTGATGGGAAGGAGCAAAGTCAGGATAATGTTGATGGGAAGGGGCAAAGTCAGGATTATGTTGATGGGCAGGAGCAAAGTCAGGATAATGTTGATGGGGAGGGGCAAAGTCAGGATTATGTTGATGGGCAGGAGCAAAGTCAGGATAATGTTGATGGGAAGGGGCAAAGTCAGGATTATGTTGATGGGCAGGGGCAAAGTCAGGATTATGTTGATGGGAAGGGGCAAAGTCAGGATTATGTTGATGGGAAGGGGCAAAGTCAGGATTATGTTGATGGGCAGGGGCAAAGTCAGGATTATGTTGATGGGAAGGGGCAAAGTCAGGATAATGTTGATGTGCAGGAGCAAAGTCAGGATAATGTTGATGGGAAGGGGCAAAGTCAGGATTATGTTGATGGGCAGGGGCAAAGTCAGGATTATGTTGATGGGAAGGGGCAAAGTCAGTATTATGTTGATGGGAAGGGGCAAAGTCAGGATAATGTTGATGGGAAGGGGCAAAGTCAGGATTATGTTGATGGGCAGGAGCAAAGTCAGGATAATGTTGATGGGAAGGGGCAAAGTCAGGATTATGTTGATGGGCAGGAGCAAAGTCAGGATAATGTTGATGGGAAGGGGCAAAGTCAGGATTATGTTGATGGGCAGGAGCAAAGTCAGGATTATGTTGATGGGAAGGGGCAAAGTCAGGATTATGTTGATGGGCAGGAGCAAAGTCAGGATAATGTTTATGGGAAGGGGCAAAGTCAGGATAATGTTGATGGGAAGGGGCAAAGTCAGGATTATGTTGATGGGAAGGGGCAAAGTCAGGATTATGTTGTTGGGAAGGGGCAAAGTCAAGATAATGTTGATGGGAAGGGGCAAAGTCAGGATGATGTTGATGGGAAGGGGCAAAGTCAGGATTATGTTGATGGGAAGGGGCAAAGTCAGGGTAATGTTGATGGGAAGGGGCAAAGTCAGGATTATGTTGATGGGAAGGGGCAAAGTCAGGATTATGTTGATGGGAAGGGGCAAAGTCAGGATTATGTCGATAGGAAGGGACAAAGTCAGTATTATGTTGATGGGAAGGGGCAAAGTCAGGATAATGTCGATGGGAAGGGACAAAGTCAGGATTATGTTGATGGGAAGGGGCAAAGTCTGGATTATGTTGATTGGAAGGGGCAAAGTCAGGATTATGTGGATTGGAAGGGGCAAGACCGGATTATGTTTAGATGGAAATGCAAGTCAGGATTACAAGTATGTTATGGGTGGAGCTCAAAGTCAGTATCATGCTAAAGTGCTGAATGATGCAAAATAAGATTTATGTTATTAATGAGGCAGGGAGAGATAGAATGATGTTGGGGGGAAAGTAGGAACCTTGTAGTGTTAGGTACAAAATCAAGGTTTTTGCCCAGTGTAAGTGGTGAAAACCTAAATATTCTATGGGCCATGACATTGTGTGCACTGAAAAAGTGGGACACAAAGCAGTGATAATTATTAAGGAGACAAGGGGAGAATAAAGATGATGTGTTATGCCAATATAAACTTTTAAGATGGGAGGGGTAAAGCCATATATATGACATTATAGTGGAGCTATAAGGTGCCAGGCAGAGGATCAGTGGCGTTCCTTGATGTCTTATTGTGAAGTTGATTTGTGTGGTCCTGTACTGTAGAGCAGATGTAATTAATTATTAAATAGAAAAAAGAATACATTGACATTTTTACTGTTTTAAAAGCAGAATATGTTAATTATATGTAAATTGTTGAAATTAATGTAATTTTTTGACTGTTGTTTTCTGAACTTAAAATTCAGGAAACTGAACAATGAAAAAACCCACAGATTTTGTATACTGATATATTTTACTTTTTTCCAAACTTATGATTAATCATTCAAAAGACTATAAATAGAATTACTTGAAATTTTACATTTGCATATATTTATATATATCTGCTACAAAGATCACATGAGATGTCTGAGCCAATCAGATGACAGTTTATTTATAGACATAAAAGCAGTTCTGCAGATGACCAGTATGTTTATCAGAAACTGCATGATGTTGTTATACATCAGTATCTTAATATGGTATTGAATTAAATATATATTATCTTTTCTTTCTTATGGAGAAATTGGTTTATTGTTGATGTAATTGTCCAGCCATGTTGAGTGAGCTTTGAAAACAGTTATTTCTTTTTCTGAAAGAGATATGGCAGTTCTTGGCAACTTCAAGTTCATATTTAGGAAATGCATTGTCAGGCTTAATGTTAAGGATATTCAGTGCATTTTTAGCTCGACTATTCGTAGAATATGAGAGCTATTGTAGTCACCCTGGCGTCGGCGTCGGCGTTGGCGTTGCAGCTTTTGGTTAAAGTTTTGCGTGCAAGTTACTATCAACCTTATATCTCAATAACCATTTATGGTATTGACTTGAAACTTTTTTAATATGTTCATGGGCATCAGACAACCAAGGTAGATAACTCTTGACTGAATTTAATATGAATTATGGCCCCTTTTTAACTTAGAAATTTTGGTTAAAGTTTTGCATGCAATAGAAAATTTGGTTAAAGTTTTGCGTGCAAGCTACTATCTAGTTTGTATCTCAATAACCATTCATGGTATTGACTTGAAAGTTTACAAATATGTTCAGGGGCATCAGACAACCAAGGTAGATAACTCTTGATGGAATATATTACAAATTATGGCCCCTTTTTAACTTAGAAATTTTGGTTAAAGTTTTGCATGCAAGA
>CM037787.1:15116962-15141037 GCA_021229015.1 Solen grandis | reverse complement strand
TCTTAGCTCTGGGCCCATCTTTCGGGAAGAAGATTTTCTAAGTTTTCCCTATATATAGCCTATGTAAATAAAGTGACCCCCAGGGCAGGGCCAATTCTAACCCAGGGTCATAATTTGAACAACTTTTGTAGAGATTCATTAGACAATGCTACATGCCAAATATCTTAGCTCTAGGCCTTATTGTTTCATAGAAGAAGATTTTTAAAGTTTTTCACTATATAAACTATGAAAAATAAAATGACCCCTGGGGCGGGCCAATTTTGACCCAAGGGTCATGATCTGAACAACTTTTGTAGATGTTCATAAGACAATTCTACATACCAATTATTAAAGCTCTAGGCCTTACAGTTTTGCAGGAGAAGATTTTCTAAGATTGCATTTTAAAAATCTATTTTTAGCTCCTGTGACCTACTTATTCATCCAATCAAATAATTTGAACAACTTTGATAGAGGTCATGATAAGGATGATTCCTGTGAAGTTTGGTCAAAATCCATCCAGTGGTTTAGGAGGAGAAGTCGTTTGAACGAAAATTTGACGACGGACGGACGAAACGGACGATGGACGACGGACAACGGGCGATCACAAAAGCTCACCTTGAGCACTTTGTGCTCAGGTGAGCTAAAAAACACAAAGCAACGATATATTATATAGAAGTACTGCTGAAGGCTGAAATGAGGCTCCACTCAGTAGGGAAAGTTTTAATTGATCAGTAAACATATGGTCAATATTTCTTTAACATAGATAAATTATTTCTCATATTGACCATTTTCACAAAGTCAGGGTCCATAACTCTGCTATGATTAGATGAATTATTAAACAAAACTCCAGGTACCCAACATCCCAACAGTTTCATGGTTTTGGCTCATATAGTTTTGAAGATATTTACAACACAAGATTTGGACAGACAGACAGAATAATGATGACAAAGGGATCTGCCCATGAAAGGGGGGGGGGTTCATAAATAATTAATGACCCTCCCCCACTCCCACTTCCTATGAGTTACATAGTTAAGCATTCAACTATTACTTACCCCTTTAAAAACAGAACTGCTTAAATAACTCTAAACAAGAGGGCCATGATGGCCCTGGATCGCTCACCTGAGTACCATTGCTACAACTGATTACAAGGTTTTTAAACAGACAAGAATTCTGATATAACTCAATCTTAAACATTTTAGCCCTGACAATACTACACACCAAATATATAAGCACTGGGCCTTATGGTTTCAGAGGAGAAGACTTAGTGCAGGGTCATTATCTCCAAAGGGCCACCATTTTGAAAATCTTGATAATGAACAATTAGATGATGCTACATACCAAATAACTAAGCTCTAGGCCTAATGGATTCATAGAAGAAGATTTTTAAAGATTTTTCCTATATAACTCTATGTTAAACAAGTGAACCCCCGTGCGGGGGGCATTTATCACCATAGGGTCATGATTTGTACAATCTTGGTAATAAACCATAAGATGATGCTTCATACCAAATATCTAATCTCTAGGCCTTATGGATTCATAGAAGAAGATTTTTAAAGATTTTTCCCATATAACTCTATGTTAAACAAGTGACCCCTGGTGCGGGGGCATTTATCACCATAGGGTCATGATTTGTACAATCTTGGTAATTCCCCATCAGATGATGCTTCATACCAAATATCTAATCTCTAGGCCTTATGGATTTATAGAAGAAGATTTTTAAAGATTTTCCTATATAACTCTATGTAAAACAAGTGACCCCTGGTGCGGGGTCATTTATCACCATAGGGCATGATTTGTACAATCTAGGTAATGGCCCATAAGATGATGCTACATACCAAATATCTAAGCTCTAGGCCTAATGGATTCATAGAAGAAGATTTTTTAAAGTTTTTTCTATATAACTCTATGTAAAAAAGTGGACCCATGGTGGCGGGGTCATTTATCACCATAGGGTCATGATTTGTACAATCTTGGTAATAAACCATAAGATGATGCTTCATACCAAATATCTAATCTCTAGGCCTTATGGATTCATAGAAGAAGATTTTTAAACATTTTCCTATATAACTCTATGTAAAACAAGTGACCCCTGTTGGGGGCATTTATCACCGTAGGGCTATGATTTGTACAATCTTTGGTAATGAACCATAAGATGATGCTACATACCAAATATCTAAGCTCTAGGCCTAATGGATTCATAGAAGAAGATTTTTAAAGTTTTTCCTATATAACTCTATGTAAAACAAGTGACCCATGGTGCGGGGTCATTTATCACCATAGGGGCATGATTTGTACAATCTTGGTAATGAACCATAAGATGATGCTTCATACCAAATATCTAATCTCTAGGCCTTATGGATTCATAGAAGAAGATTTTTAAAGATTTTCCTATATAACTCTATGTTTAAAAAAGTGACCCTGGTGCGGGGGCATTTATCACCGTAGGGCTATGATTTGAACAATCTTGGTAATGAACCATTAGATGACGCACGGCGAGGGACGCGGACGACGGACAAAAGGCGTCACAATAGCTCACCATGAGCCTTTGTGCTCAGGTGAGCTAAAAACTGAAAGGCTTAACTTTAGGGAAATTATGACTCTTTACAATCGGGGAAGATGGGACCAAACCTTCCATGCAGAAATATTGAAACGGTCAACACAAGGCTAGACACTTTTTTAAAGGGGGGTGCTGACCCACAATATTACAGCATAAAACCCTGCTGAAGACTGAAATATCTGGGATTAATTATTTATACCAAATTCAAAAACTGTTTTTGCGAAAGAACTTGCCAAAGGTGCTTTTATCCCCACGACTTAACAAGTTTTCATTGATATGTCTCTGTTTCTACTCAACAAGATACTGTTTATTTGCTCCAAAAAATTTCTTTTATCGATTACATAAGTTACACTGACAAGTGGCAAATGATTGAACAATTGTCAATAGAATGTTAAAATTTTTCCAAGAGATCTGAACTGTTAAATTTTTTCTTAAAGTAAAAAAAAGGAAAAAGCAACAAAAAAGGGGAAGAAAAACAATTTCAAGAGTCCCCTACATGGCCAACATTAGATTTTTTCTTTTTATTTCTTTTGTTTTTGTTGCAATGCCCAAAAAACATTTTTTATCAATTCTTAAAAAAAGGAAACAATGATAGGAGATGCGAGCTTCCCAAATGTTTTTTTGCACACAAACAAAGCTGTCAGTGTATGTGGTTTTTGGGGAAAGGAGTTACTGGGTAAGGTAAAAAAAAAATAAAACATATAACAAAGGGAATAACTAAAAAAATATAAAACAATGACGGAATTGCACAAAAACCCGGTTTTCTTTTCGCAATGTCCCAGTACAGATTATTTATTCATCAAATATTTTGTGCTCAATGTCTGTTAAATCAATGGAAAAAAAAACAAGGGCCATAGCTCCATCAAAAAATTTAAAATGCAAAACCAATCTTACTATATATTTTAAAATTAAGGAGTTTGCTCCATATCAGGAATTTTTACGATGGGGGGAAAAATGTAACTCCAAAATTATGAACCACAAGTGAGGTTCCAAAACCCCTGCATTCCGCCTCAAGAGATGTATGCACCTATAAGTTTCAAGTCAATACCTCTTTTAATGTATGAGTTAGCTCCGGCAAGGAATTTTTTTCAAAGGGGCATAACTCCATCAAAAAAAGGTCAACTGCAATACAAAGGATATATTCCCAGGGTGACTTAGTGAAGGTATTCGTTAAAGTATGGACAAAATTTATTGAGAAATTAGAAGTTGTCACGAAAGAATATTTCCCTTTTTACTACTCCCAAGGGGCAAGGGCCAAATCCGTTGAAAAAAAGTGGGGGGAGTTGCGCACAGAAAATATTTCCCTTAATTACATATGTGAAAAAAAAACAAAGGGCCAAAATGCATCAAAAATAGTCGAACCCCCAAACCAGAAAAAATGCGCCAGGCCACCATGTTATTGCTTCGTAAAAATTTTGGGCCAAAAACCGTTAAAAAATGTAGGAGGATTGTGCACAGTGAAATTGTTTACGCCCGCCCGCCAACTACCCCAGTTAATAACCGGGTTTTTCCCTTTTGGGAAAAACCTGGTTAATGAAAAAGTAACAAATCTACCCCCTTCTGCTTTCCTCAAGGGTTTATCAACCAATAAATTTTTTTTATATTGATACTTTTAATACTTTATGAGTTAGGGTTTCTGGCAAAAACTTGGGTATAAAATGGGAAACATCTTTTTAAATATAATGATTACTTCAGAAAATTTTGAAATTTTTTGAAGTTCCAAGCGCAACCAAACATGTCTTTTCAGTATTCCCTTTTAGGATAAATTTATAAATTTTGTAAAAGCACATCTGGTTATCACATAGCCCTTGACCTCTGAAGGTCCCATGCAACTTTTTTTTTAATGTGCACTGATCCCAAAAATTATTCCAAATTTCCATCTTAAAAAAAAATTTTCCCGGCTGGACAAAAAAAAAAGGGACAAATTTTTTTCTTTGACCTCTTAATTGTGCCCTTGCCCTTTGGGAGCAAAAGACCAGGGTCTTGCAACTGCTAAGATCTCATGTTGATGAACATTTGTGCCAAGAAATTTTTAAAAATCCATCAATAAATGAAAACCTATTCTATTTTTTACCTCGGGCCCACCCTTTTTATTCACCAGACTGGAATAAATTTTAGTATTTTTTTATAAAACCAAGAACGATTTTTTCCATTGATTTGAATTAAAATCTGCTACGAGGTATAGGAGGGGGATACATTAAAAAAATATTCTATTTTTGCAGTGGTGGACATCTTGATCTTGGCCCAGAAAAATTTTTCTTTATTATTGTAAAAGGACATTCCTAATCAGTTTCAATAAAATTTGCTAAAGGGTTTAGGAAATGTTATTCAAAACAAAATTTAAAAAGGGTGAAATCTTGCATTTTTTGATAATTAAAGGGCCCATAAATCCTGCCCCAAAACGGGACAATATTAGTCATAATCAAAATTGTAAAGGAGATTATGGCCATAAACATGATTCCCAAGTTTGAAAAAAAAAAGAAATGAAAGTGCTAGAGTGTAAAAAGCAAATTTGTGGCAACTATATTTTTAGTTTAGGGGGCCATCTTAATTTGGCCCAAAACCCTTTTAAAGCTATTTTTTTTACATTTCCCCACCCAAGAATTTTTTTGGGAAAAGTTTCATTAAATTTCTCAGCAAGTTATGAGGAGATATCAATTAAAGAAAAAGTCAAAAAAAGGGGAAATTGGACTAATGATGCATGACAAAGGCCTCCCCTAAACTTTGTTTTTAAAGGGTTGATTTGTTCAAGGTTTTACAGACAGACAGACAGACAGACACAAAAAAACCTTAGCCCTCAGCTTGTAACTTATGATAATTAAATGCTTCCTATCTTATCTTTGTATATTAACAGATACACAAATAAAAATGATTTAGTTGCTATGGGAACGGAGACTATCTCTGCCCCGCTCTTTTCCCTTCAGGTCCCCTTATTGGGCCCTTTTTTTTCCCTTAATGTCCACACAGTTCACATTGTGAAACCTACTTTATGGGCAGACAAATACAAACCCCTATTTTATTTTCTTATTTTTTCATAAAATTTCAACGCTCTGTAAAAGCAGTAAAAAATATTGTTTGCTTTATATGAAGTCAAAGGTATTGTTTTTTTCTTTGATCGGGTCATTTTAAAGAAATTAAACCCAAAAAAACTTTATATGGGTGTTTTAAAATTTAGGCACCTTTTACCACAGGTTGAAGGTTTTTGGCATAAGCGGGGAGTATTTAAACATGATCAGCCCCTGCAAACACTGGTAACTACAGGCTTTTAATTTTTTATGAATGCTTTTGCTGAAGGACAATCCTGCTTGAAAAAATTTTCCCGGAAAAAAAATCTCAGTTGGAAAATTATAAGTTGTTCATGTCCAAATGGGAGATTTAAGTCAAATGTGTGACAAGTTTACGTTTTTAACCTTTTTCCCCCTATGACTCATTTTGGGCGCATCAAAAGGTATCACATAAAGCCCGATCTGCAGAAAAACCCCAGTTAAAACCCTTTCCCAAAATTTTAAATTTTAAAATCCTCATTTCCGACCCTGGGGAGCAGGAAGAGCATAAAACCTGTCAGCCTGCGGTTTACTTGCAGGCTGATCTGGTTTTTTTGCTGTTCGCATAGGTCCTTTTTTATGGGTCCTCTTGAGGGAAAGGGTTAAAAGAAATTCTCCCCCCTATAAACAAATGTCATTGGGGTTTCTGATAAAAAAAACTTTCAAAATATCCCCAAGTGGATAATTTCTAAATGTATTTTATGCCTTTATTCTTGGGAGTTTTAAAAGGGGCCACTGTAAAACTTATTTAGAGTGAACACAGTTTTCAGGTTTATTTTGTGTTTTTTGGGAACCCTTTAAATTTCCCAAACTGGCCAGTTTACTCCCTGTCGTTTATTTCAAAACTTTTTGTTCAGATTTTTACAGTTAAATTTTTTTTTTAAAGTCCCCGACGTAAATTTTAAACTTTTTGAGGATATTGTCTTCAGGGGACAGGTATAGTGTGCCTCACTGTTCACCAATTTAGTACATTATCCTGAGATGGGCCTGCCATTTATAGTATTTGTTTATATGCTGCGTGTCAATCAAGGGAGTGATTTTATCAGTACCAAGTTTTTAACAAGCTTTGGGATGTCACAGCCCTCTCCAAAGTTCTTTTCTGTTCACACGGATTACTGATGATTTCCTAAGTTATGGTACTTGGTGCATATTTTTTTTTTTTTTTTCAGATCTTTTTTTTTAAATACGTCTTTCAGTAATTTCCATTAAATATATCAATGATTTTCAAAGAAAAAAATTTTTCTTATTCTTTTATAATTCAAATATGAAAGTAAGAAATTTTTATCATTTGTTAAAAACAACTAGAAATGTGTCCAAAGGACACAGATGCCCCCACCCATTGCATTTTCCTAAACAAAGGCCAATATCCAGGTGTGGAAGTCATGTCCTGAGTTACATATTCATGAAGTTTCAAATCTGTAGTACAAATACTTTCAGAGTTACAATCATCACAAGCATAAAATTCCATATTTTTCAAAAATGAAATTTTTGAAGTAAAATTAATTTTAATTAGTAAATACTTACCTGTTATTACTTCAGGTATGTGTCTATTTGTGCACAGCTTCCAAAACAGAGTCCGCAAAATAAACCATTCCCTAAACCCCCTAGTTACCGGAAGTGTAACCCCCGTTCTCCAATTGTATATGAAGCCATCGAGGGATACAACCGCCAGCAAGCGGGGAGGGAGGTGGGACTCTGTAATAACAGGTAAGTATTTACTAATTAAAATTAATTTTACTTCAAAAATTTCATTTTAATAGCATAAATACGTTACCTGTTATTACTTCAGGTATGACTTCGTCGCTAAGGCGGGAGGTTGCTAACAAAAGCCCCTTGATTGCAGCGATACCCGAAGTGGGAAACGACCAAACCGCGGGCATCAGACATATGATTAAACAATGTCTGGCCACTACAAGTGGACCCAAATCCACAAGGTTTTGTGTTTGGGTTACCAGTGAGCGGGAAAAAGGAAGAAAACGAAAGAAAAAAGACTTCCAAAGGCCGCTTTGAGAATATCACCATGGGGTTTTTTTCAAGAAAGCCCAAGAAGAGACAAAGCACGGAGCTCATGTGGTCTAATTTTTAAAAAAAGGATAATCCCTGCCCAAAGATCCGAATAGGCAAATTTGATATTTTGAGGCAACCCAACGAGATTTGATGCTCCCAAAAACTTCGCCCCCCCCTTTTTATTGGGGAGGAAAAGTCGAAGACACGACCCCTAAAATTTTTAACCTTCTGGAAAAAAATTAAAGGGCTCTAACGGGGCAAAGAAGGGATCAGGTCCCCCGGGCCAAGCCACAACCGGGAAAACTCCGGAGGGGGACAGACAAAGGGGAGCTGGGTTTTGCAGGGAAACCGGGTTTGAAAGCTAAAAGATACAGAGCCATCAATTTTTTAAAGCGTAAATACCCTTCCCGTAGAAAGGATAAATTTTCGAAACGACTTTTTAGAAGACCCATTGCTATAAGAAAGACCTCTTCCTTGTTCGTGCATGAAGAACCCTCAAAAAGAGGTTAAAAAGGTGCCTTAGTAAGAGCCTTTTAAAACACAAAAAAATCCCATTTTGGGAGTTAACGAACGAGAAACTCCCCTAGACAGTTAAAACGAACAAATAATTTCCGAAAGATAAGGATCCGAACAAAGGGGAAGAGGATCGGAAACTTAAAGTGTTCGAAACATAGACCAAAACCCCTTGATAGAACTGCCCGCAATTTTTTCTCGTTAAAAAAAAAACTAAAAAAGTTAGGATTTCTCTGACAGGATTTTTGCCGGTTTAAAACGCCGTGGATACACCAATCACGGAAGACCTCCACTTTCCCGGGTAGACAGATCGGTAGTTGTCCCTGCTTTAGAGATAAAGGGGCAACTGTTCCCAAAAATTCTTCTGTCTAATCGCTTTTGGGGATAACACCCAAGCGTGAAGACAAAGGCGCAAGGATTGTCTAAAGGGCCCCGTTCGACCTTGTGCAAAGTCCGGGAACCGGGGGAAGTTCTACGGACGTCTATAAAAACCAGAAACCCACGAACCAAGTCCGGGGCCCAAAAGGGGAGCTCAAGGAGACCGGCACTGAGATCGCAGGATTTTCCTTAGAAAAAGGGGAATCAGAGAAAACGGGGGAAACGCAAAAGCAAATAGGTGATCCCGTTTACAGACAGAGCATCATCCCCCAAACCCCCGGGTGATCCATACCGGTGACCAAACAGCGGGAGCGGGTTGTTGCCTGGTAGCAAATAATCACAGAGGGAACCCCGAAAATCGCAAACAAGTTGTCGCGATCCAGGAAGAACTTCCATTCCGGGGAGAAGAAAAAGTTGGGGGGACAGTTGGTCCGCTATTAACATTTAGACGACCCGGAAAGGTCTGACTTGAATGGTACCGAAGACACCTGACACCAAATAAAGAAGTGCCATGTTTCCCATGCACAAAAAGGGAGTGCGTCCCCCTTCTGGGGTGTAAAACAAAAATCGGTTGCCCTGAGATACTAGAACAATTTCCCCTCGAATGAAGGAGAAAATTCGTAAGGTAGAAAACCGCTTTGAGTTCGGTTGTTGATTTAAGGAACTGCCGAGGGGCCCAAAGCCCCAAGGGCGTGAGACCCAAGGTTCCAATGAGCACCCCAGCCTGACAACGGGACCCAGAAGAGGGAACAGTTCCGGTTGAGGAGGAGAAAGGGGAACCCCCTTTGGGAGAAACGGGGGGGAATTCCACCAAACTGAATGATGAACCAATTCCGGAAAACCGGAAGAAGGTCTGAAAATGGTCTGACTGGGACGCCAGACGGATGGGATAAATGAAGAGTCGCATGTGAAGGGGGGCCCGCGGAACAAGACCCGCTGCGCATTGATACTCCGAGAAGGATGGGAATTCGGGGGGCTGAGATCGATTGCCGACGCAAAAAACCCCCGCACCAGAGTTAAAGAGACAAAATTCGGGGTTCCGGGAAATTTTTTAACCGTTTAGGGGGTCAAAACGCATCCCGAAAAACGTAAGTTCGGGGATGGGATAAACTCCAAATTTCCGGAGTTGAGGATGAAGCCAGCCGGAGGCTGGGTCTTCACCCATAAAGTTCTCGAGAAGAGCGACGGGGCCCCATGTGAAAAGAACCATCGTCGAAATCGCCAGGGGCGTGACCCGCAAAAATGAACCCTGGCGACCAGAACCGAAACTATTTTGGGAAGTTCGGGGGGCCGAAACGGGCCAAAGGGGAAGGGCCCTTGAACGGGTAGACAGTTTGGCCACCCGAAAAAACAAGGGTTTTTTTCCCTGGAATGGGGGATGGATAATACTGGAAGTAAGCACCCGATAAACCCGGGGAAAACCAGTGCCCGGGGGAGGGGGCGCCCTGATCGCAAAGTTGTTTCCCCATTTTAAATGTTCCTTCAAAAAGAAGGAGTTTAATGAACGGGGCTAGCCCGGGAAAAACCCGCCGCCCTTTTTGGGAACCAAAGAGACAGCTGAAAAACCCCGGAGAGGTGGAATCGAGACCTTTCTACCGCTCCCTTTTTTCCAGAAGATTGAAATGGGAGCCCCAGACGAGGATGATTGGGGGAGAATAAAGGGGAGAGCGTGAAGGGAGGGGGACGACTGAAGGGCCCCCGGTACCCTTGCCACGATAGAAGGACCCATTGGTCGTGGGTGATTGCCCCAAATTTAAAAATGAAAATGAGTGGGTCCCCGCCTAGGGAAGGGGCAGAACACTCTTCCTCCTAATGAACTTTGGAAGGGAAGGGGAAGAAAAACGTACCCCAGGGCTTACTCCTACCCCCTTTTACAGGGAGAGGTAGAAGAAGGGGGGGGGGGGCGATGAAGGCGGGAAAAGTGGTCGCGCGGACCAAAAGGCGAGCCCCCTGGAAGAGGGATTTTCCTTAAAGGAGATTGAGGCTTGCCCTTTCCGAGTCTCGGGGGTTTTCCGGAAAAAACCGAAGGTTTCTTCGGGATCCGGAATTTTTGGGGGAGCCAATAGGGGTGCGGGCTGAAGGCCACCCGGCCCTCATTTCTCCCCCTGGGGGCACCCTACTTTCCTTTATTCGCCCCCCAAAAAGGGGGGGGAAGAAAGAGGGGGCCCACCCCAAGCTTTCTCGAGAAGAAAGAGAAGTAGCTTTTTGGGGGGCCCTCAGGGTGGCAATCCCGCCTGCAGCGGGGCTCTCGGGAAAAGAGAGAGAGAGATAACCCCAATCGAATTTTTGCCTCGCGCAAGGCCTTAAAAGAAGCCCCGACGGAAACAATAAAGCACCTTTTTTTTTGTACTTGACCCAAAAGCGCCCCGAAGGAGTCGTATCGACGAGATGCCGAAAAAAAAACGGGAAAACGTTGTTCCCCGCGATCCAGGACCTTTTGCGAACGGGAAGGAAGGGACCTTGAGCCGGGGCCCACTCGATCTAGGTCCCCGTTTCGGGGGGGGGATGAAAAACCCCTCCGGAAACTTGTAGTCTTGGGGTTTAAAACCCCAAAAGGCCCAAGGTCGAAAATGGAATAAAACCCCCCGGCCTGGGTTAGAGGAAAGGGGGATTCAAAATCCTCCAGAGCCGAAGGACACCGGAGAGAAAGGGAGCAACTCCGTTCGCTGATTTGGGTTCCCTTTGGCTTACCGACAGGGCAGGTAACCTTCGCACCTTTCCCGGGGGGGGGGGAAGGGCCGGTTTTCATACTGAGCAGGGAAGGTAGCAAAGACCTCCTGAAAAGCCGTCCAGGAAAACCGACTGTCGTCTGACCCTCATCCTGTCAGAGAGAGGATTGTCAACGGTTAAATGACCGGGCGAAAAGGCACGTCCTCAGCAAATAAGGAGTCCTCCTCCCGGGGCATGAAGGGGGATTTATCCTCCAATTGTCCGCTCGGAGCAGTCCCACTAGTAGGGGGATTGCGATAGAGGAGGAGAACCCCCCTGGGGGCGATGGGGGGGCATCCTGAGGGGAAAGCCCATAAAAGGAAATGGAGGGAAAAAAGGGCCCCATAGGGGGCTGTGGGAAAAGCGCCCCGTGGACCCGAGGGGAGGAGACGAAGGAACATCTGTGATCAAGGGTCTTGGTGGAAAAGAAACCCATCCCCCTGAAGAAAAGGTTTACCCCCATGACGGGGGGGAGGCGAACTGAAATGCCTGGCGTATTCCCCCATCATGTGGGGCCCCCCTGTGGAAGGGGCAAAGGTCGAGGTCCGACCTTTAACCTTCGAAGACGTGGGGAGGAAAGGGGACCGGGCCCGATTTGCAGGCTAGGGGGCCGGTGGGCCGGGAAAAAACCCGGGGAACGGTTTTGGGACCGTTTCTTGGGCACCCTTGAACATGGAGGAGGAGTGGCCCCAAGCGGAAAACCCCGGGGACCTGAGGGGAAAAAATCGAGTCCGAAACTCGGGCAAAACGGGGAAACCCGGGGCCCCCACGTCTAGCGTGATAAACCGACCCGCCTTGATCTGTGGGGTCTCTTTCCCATGACCGGTGATGACCGGGCTTGGGGCCTGAGACCGTGATGACCCGGGGACCGGGGATTGATGACCGGTGCCCGGGGACCGGGGCCGGTCCCGTTTTACCCGGGGACCGGTGCCCCGGGGACCGGGGACCATTGGTATGGTCGGTGACCGGGGCCCGGTGACCGGTGGTCTGACCGTCCCGACCGGTGACCCGTCCCGGCAGAATACCCGGTGGGGGGGGTGTGGTGGTGGGTTTGGGGTTAGGGGTGGGTTTTGGGTGACCCTCGTGAGCTTTTGCTAGCTCGATCCCGTACTTGACCGTCATGCCCGGTGACCGGGGCCGTCGAGTAGTTTCCTTTACTGCTCCCCTGGGGCGACACAAGGGGAAACCGGGCGGGGGGCCCGGGATGAAGGGGGCCTCTCCCGGGGGGGGGGAAGCCTTCTTCCCGGGAGGGGGAGAGGGACTCCGACCCCCCGCAGCGCTAACCCCGGGGAAGGAGGGGGAAGATTGAGGGCCTTCCTTTTCCGGGGAAAGGGGAAGACCCACGGGAGGAGGCTTTTTTTCCATTCTCGCTTCCCCAAGCGCAAACGTGCAGGGGCGACCCCAGAGCACCCTGAACAGTACAGGCGATGGGAAACCCCAACCCAATGCCCAGGAACCCCGGACTGCGACAAGTAAATACAAACAAAAGGGAAAAATGTAGCAAAAAAAAAACGGGGAAGACCGAAAGAAAACCCGACAAAAAAAAATCTCGAAACGAACAAAAAGTAATACAAAACAATATAAAAAAACCAGTGTCCCGGGACCGAAACACGGGAAACCGTGAACAAGGGAAAAGGCCCGATACGGGAGGAGAAGGGAATTCTACACAATATAGAATAAAACCAAGAGAACAATAAAAACAACACAGCCGGGCTATGAAAAGATAAAAAAGGGGGCTGTAGCGCACAGAAGCACAAAAAAGGGACACACAAGTTACCCACTGAAAATCGATGGCTTCCAAAACACAATTGGGGGAACGGGGTTTCACTTCCGTAACTGGGGGTTTAGGGAATGGTTTTTTTTGCGGACTTGTTTTGGAAGCCCGTGCACAAATGACACATACCTGAAGTAATAAAGGTAAGTATTTTTTGCTTTAAAACAAAGGGCCAAAAATCTGTCAACTCAAAGGTTTGATAAAATTTCCCCCGGGGCCCAAATTCAGTCTTGAATAATATACCATAATTTCAAGTCTGTAGTAAAACATACTTTTAAAGTTTCATGCATCACAACATAAAAAAAAAATTTCAAAAACAAATGCCCATAACTCGTCAACTTTAAAGAAGGTTTTCTGAATTACCCCTTGCACAAGTTCATGTCCTGAATAATATATCCTAAAGTTTTAAGTCTGTATTACAAAAAAGTTTTGGGGCAGCAAAGGGCGGACAGACAAAGGCAAACTCCCTGCCCCCCCTCCCCAATTTTTTGGTGGGCAAAATACTAACTTTTAATTCCTTGAAACAAAACACTAATAGGTGAGAGAACAGGGGTTTTAAATGTGTTTATGTTGCATTTCTTTTTTTTTCAAAGTAAAAATTTTAAAAAACGGGGCAAAAATTTTAAGCAATGCCAATAAATCAAAGTTATAAACCTGCTTTAACATCCATTAAAAAAAATCATTAAAAGGAAAGGGGCTATTTGTCTCAATTGACTGCTACGTAAGCACATTGCCCCTCTTTTGGAGCAAGTCTAGAACAAACCTTCCTTATTAAAAATTTTTGTAAGGTTCTTTTTTTTAATTCTTTTTTTAAAACAGGTATTTAAAATTGGGAAATTTATGAAATTCAATCATCCATAATTTTTTTTTTTTTCTAAAAAATTTGAAAAGGCCCCCCCCCCCCCCCATTTCAGTTATTATTTTTCCCTTTCCCGGAAATTTCCCGCCGTGTTGGTTTTTAAAATTCTCCAAATGATTTGCGATTTTTTTAGTTTGCATTTTTTTTTTGTTACAGTTTATCAAATAGGTTTATTTCCAGCATTGATTATCAACACATTTAATTCAATTTCTACTTCCATTATGCAATTGTAATGAAATAAACTTGAAAATCATCCCCACTTAGTGATGAGACCTAGTTAAACAAAATTTGGAACTTAAAACTTTGCATAGTAAGTAGGAAATTTAATACAGATGTTTAAATATAGCCCAAAATGTTGTCCATTTATGCAGAAATCTGTGCTACTATAGAACAGTGTTTCAAGCAACTCTGTTCAAAAATAGAACACCAGAGAGCATGTTCTGAGGGCATCATTGCCGGCTAAACAGTTATGGTAACCATGGAGATGATATTGTTAACTTGTGACCATGGCTGCAAAGCTATTAATTTACTTGGATTCGTGATTCTTTCATCATTGTCCTCGTATATTTCGGACATGTTGCATTTGGCAAATAGCCGAGATTATCCATTGTGTAAATGTCATATGTGGGTTTCCCAAATTTCATGACTTGTGGGAAGGAACAACCATCAGAAACAGGGGCTTAAAGTTCGAAATTATTTACCTGAAGCAACTTCGACCACTGTGATCAGCATTTAGATGCTTGTTCTGGTACTCTGCTTTGAATTTTTACAAAAAATATGCGCAGAAACCATGTATCATTTTCAGCCCAATTATTATATTGGCCTTAACAGTTTGGTTTGTAATTTCGCAGATGTAGCAATAAACATATAAATCTTTTGAAACAATCTGTATAAAACTATTGATGCAATCTTTTCCTATACACACCACAGTTCTTACAAGCAGGCGCAACAATTCTTAAAAGTTAAATTTGACAGTACTTGGTTATTAAACTAGCGCCGTACTCAGAACAAAAACAGCTGATGGTTAAGCAATGACCAGTTAGTAATAAACTGGGCAAGCCGTCCTTTTCAATTTGATCTGGATTTTTTAACCTTCAGTGATACAACTTAAATGGTAGTATTGGCAAGAAAATATCACAGGTTTTCTTTCTCTCTTGTTTGTATAGTAAAAACAAGATGTGTTCGTAAAACACAATATGCCTTTTCGAGCCTAACCCCTCTTGGTCCTATCCAAGAGGGTCAGATGCAAAGTAAGTGATTTCAATTGAAAGGGTTTTATTAGTGGAGTATGTATGCCAAATATCAAGCTTTTATCCAAAATAGTAAAATAATAGACAAAGAGACAGGATAAAAACAATATGCCCTCCAACCTATTGATTTGGGGGCATTAAAATATTAGAACAGTAAAACTGCAATAATATCAATGATCGAAAGGGATATAAAATATTTGGATTATAGCAAGGCTGAGACAATCGAGTGTAATTGAGCTTGTGTCAGGACTAGAAATGTATCTCAGATGAGGCATGATATTTGAACAATCACCATTTTACAATTATGGTATGTGGTACGGATTATACTGCGTCTGGGTATGGTCATTACTGACAATGTTTATAATTATTATGGATGCAAACAATTGTAATGGTGGACTTATCAGAAAAAAATCGACACCGGTCACATTTTCAGAATGCACCAAGAAATTACACCCTTACCAGACATCCATTTACATCAGACACCATAAAAAATAATTATTATCTGTCACTGAATAACAGTGAACACAATAGCATGGGCTTTAGCAGCATAAACAATTTAGACATTAGTTGTCAAGGACTAATTTGTCTGAAATTGTGATGACAATTTTAATGTAAAAATTTATATTGAAAAGATGTATTTATCGTTTAAAGCAGCTCATTCACAAATAATAATTAGAAAAAAATTCTACTCCCCCTCATTTATGTTGGTGAAGACTTTGTATCCTGACAAATAAAACTCAATGTGCAGGTCACATTACATGGGAAAACGCTAATTTCATAAACCAACTTCTTTGAAATAGGTTAAAAAAAAAATATGGTATCCCTGAAGCAAATCCCTTGTGGACCATTTGTAACATGCATTTCACCATTTTAGAGTAGGATTTTATAAGATCGGGAATATGAAGTTAGGGCATGCACAAAGAGAAAATGTGATCAACAGGTGAGGCAAATAAAAATAGAAAATCTAAATATAGGTTTTATAATTCTAAGTATAGTTTCAAAAATTGCCTGTGGTGGGGAAACCCCCTTTTTTTTTCAATCATGGTTTGGCTGCATTGGATGACCAAGTATCTATAGATTGGTATCAACAGATGCTGCTTTAAAGTTTAATGAATATGTCAGCTTTCCCAAAAAAGGGAAATGATTCTCTCAAATTTGTTTAGATAAATCTCTGCTGGTTGTTTGTTTTTAATTCTGTTTTATAGATTGCTAGAATCCTCAGTCATAGATAAGAAAAACTTGATTGAAACACCTGCTGCTGTCTAATAAAAAAGGGTTTCTTAGAAAAGGGTCATAACTCTTGAATTCATTAAATCACAATATAAAATATATTTCTTAGAAAGGGTTTGAACACTATAAAATTAATTTTGCAAATAGTTATATCTCTATGTAATTATATTATCGGTTTTGATTTTAAAACAGGACTAAGCATTTTTTTTTTAGATTTTTAACTTCCTTGTTTGGGGAAAAAAAAAATTTTCAAAATTTGGAAATTTCAAGAAACGAAAGTGTTTCAGATTAACAATGAAATTATCTTATTATAAGTGGATATCATGTCATAGTTCAAATCACCATTTAAATTTTATGTAAATCCCATGAATAATTTAAATTTTCTAAAGAAATAAACAAGAGGGCCAAAATCACCTGAAGATGCTTCCCTGAGAAATATTGCCTTCTTGCCTATTTCATGTTACTATACTATAGCATAGTTGTCCCAATACATAATCCATGAAGAATACGAAAGATCATTTTAATTCCACATGCCAAACAGTTCATGTGATCAAAATTTGAAGGTTGCAGCATAAAAAATCTAAGTAATATTAACAAAAGGCCTGATGGCCCTGGGTCGCTCACCTGGTATCATTAGGCTATGTAAAATCAAGTGACCCCTGGGGCGAGCCAATTTTTACCCCCGGGGCATGATTTGAAAAAAATTGGTAGAGGTCTATTAGCCCATGTTACATACCCAAAAATCTAAACTCCAGACCTTGTGGTTTATGAGAAGAAATTTTTCTAGTTTTTTTTCCAAAATAAGTCTATGTAAAATCAAGTGATCCCTGGGGCGGGGCCAATTTTTACCGAAAATCTAAAGCCAAGCCATGTGTTTTCTAGTTTTCTAAAAAGAAGAATTTTCAAGTTATTTCTAAATTAGCCTATGTAAAATCCCCGTGTGACGGAAAAAGTGATCCCTGTTGTGTCACCTCTGTTTCAAAGTATTTTATCCAAACAAGTTACAGTATAAAATAAATGTTAAGTTTCGTGTGGAAAATAAGAAAAGGAGCACAACTCTCCTTTGTGACCAGACCAAAATGTGACCCCCCCAAAAAAAACAAACAAAAAAAAAACAACCTAGCTCAGATATGAAATTTTTATACATTTTTCCTTCATAAGAAATGTTGAACTGTGAGATTCCTTTATTTTTCCGATTAAAACCACTGATATAAAGCTTTTCAGAGAATGGTAAAAAAACAAAACAAACCTGCTTTTTATTTAAAATTTTTAGCCACTAAGTTCTACTTTTTGGACCTACACTATATGACACAACATACTTTTCACAATGCTTTTAACACATGAATCTAAAAATTTATGGTTTACCATTAACGCATACTGAAAACTGAGATTTAAAAATTTTAAACAAAAAAAAAAAAAAAAAAAAAAAAAAAAATTACTACAATTAAAAGTAGTGCTAAGCAACTGACACATCCCCAAGAATGATCCCCTTTAAAATTAGATCATTATTTAACAACAAAGTCAGATGGAATATCTAGCATCAGGATTCCTAAATTGATATCATTTTGTTTGCCCTAATATTTCCTTTTGCATATAAATACTGGAAACAATTGCTCTTTCATGCTAAGCTGAATTCCACCACCGTTAAGGTCTTTTTTAACGATGTAGTACATAGGTTGATTTAATCATCTCGTTTCCCTAAGAAAAGAGTAAATATTTCATTTCCTAACAATATGTAAGCAATGACTAATATTTCCAATATTTCATTCTTAACATGTTAGATATTATAGTATACTTTATTTCAACTACAATGTAACTTGGAATTTTCATAAACAGGAATGTGATAAGTATGTATAAATTTAGTGTCAAGTAAATTTTGGTGGAACTCAAGCCAGCTGGACAGTTGACTGATGGTAGGTAACAAAACTAAGAGTGTGTGAGTGTGTGTGTGTGTGGTGATACAGACTGTATAGGATCATTACATTTCTGAAAGGATTAAATCAGTATTCAAATACATAAACAATGGCATTTTATTTCAAAGTAATCATAACAATAAATATCATACAAAAAACAAACATTTGTCATTACTCAAAACATCATGCACAATACATTTAATTTACAATGTTTACTTAAATTCACATGAAAAAACAAACATTATAAATATCTACATGGAATTTACTGTCTCTTTTTAAGTAAACAACTTTCTAGTGTTATCACATAACGGTACAAATTCAACAATTAAACTTTTGTACTAGACAAAGACAAGGATTTTCACTTTGTTCTTATTTCACTTTGACTACAAAACTTCAGCTGTAGGATCCGCACTAAATATTCAACTTTTATTCCTGAATGTAACACCGAGTAAGTAAATATAACATTTTTTTTCACCTGAGTGAAAACACTACCAAAACAAGATCAGAAACGTGTTTCAAAACAGATCAGAAACATTCAATTATCCCTTATAGATGTAGTCAAAACTAGACTCTAAATGTTTATTTTCCTCCAGAACGATACAACTGTCAAAAGATTGGAGAGGTTATTTCTTCTTTCTGCCACCACCAGCAGCAAGAAACAAGGCAATCCGATGAAGAAATGTTCAAAGTGTCGGCATAGATTCTCATGAGCTGGAAAACAACAAGTTTTCCCATGTAGCACATTAACAATCACCAGTCCCAGCAATATGAAATTAATGAAAACCATCAATAGTTTCAAGCATTTTTTTCCAATTTTGCCTGCTTATGCTTGCTATATAAAATGACTCTCTTAATCTATAATCTAAATTATTATTTTCATCTACTGACACAAGGATAAACATGAGCTAACACTGACCGGTCCTGCTGCCCGCCTTAACTCAAAATCTGACCATACCTGGACAACAGTGATTATTATATAACCTTCACAATCACTTTGTGCAGCAGGAGTATAGAAACAAGAAGGCCAAATGGCCCTAATCTCTCACCAGAGTACATATGCTTATTTAAAAACAGCATTATTTTCTATGGTTACCTTTTCAAAGTTCAGTCCTATGGAGGTCCTCATTTATCATGTAATGAACTTATTTTCACAATTATGGTCTCCAGGCATAAACGGTGACAATGCAACTGAAGCCAAAAAGAAAGAATTTTCCCCCTCCCCTGGCCACTGACTCAAAATAAGATTTTTCTATATACATATATATCTTTAAGGAAAACTAGCAAACCCCATATGGCCTCCTTTTTCAGAGAGCATGGCAACCAAGATCTGCATGGATCAAGTTTATTATATAAACTTTTGTGAAGGGCTGCCCAAGGATCATATATGCCAAGTTTCTCATTTTTTACCCGTTGGTTTCAGAGGAGAGGTCAATTTAAAGCGAAACTTTGAGGACGCATGTTTATCACAATAGCTCACCGAGCAGTTTGCGTCTTTGTGAGCTAACAAACAGAATTCTCACTACTGGCCTAATTTGGATTTCTTAAGCTGCTCCAATATCAATAAATGGGCGGGAGGCCTCAAACTTTAGCAAATATTTGTATATGACTTGTCACTCAAACTAGTAAATACAATAACCCAGTGAGACATCTCTGATACTTACGCAGTTATTGGTCGAAAGGTCTCCTCAGCATAAGGGGATGATTCGGCTTTCTGATGATTTTCTGTGTGTCATAGAGCAGAAACATGCCAAACAACACCAACCCCGTATACCGAAAATGGAGTCTCGCCTGCCCCGAGGGCCCGTTGTGGGGGCAGGAACATCCCCACTGAACCATTAAAAACATTACATTGACATGGCAACCAAATGCAGCTCATCTTTCCATCACATCTGCCATCTTACATCTCTTGTAAGTTAAAAAGTGTAGCATATGTGATGCATTACACAAAGGGGTGATTTCTTGCAAAGACATAGACACTCCTTTACTTTGATGGTAGATGTGGCAATTGAATTCAAGATTTGACTTATATGCACTCAAATTTTAAAATACAAAATGATCTTTATTTATGTATTTTATTTTTTGTAACATGCACGCAAGAAAATATATCAGGCCCTTTTATAGTTGATCCTTACCAAAGAACCAATAAATAAAAGACATTATTGTGTTTGAAAAAAAAATCTCCAAATGTTAATATTTTTGAGTAATATTCAGCTGCAATTAAACCAGGTCAGAAAGTACAATTAATGTGTTTACTTATGCATGTAACAATATAAAGAAATGTCCATTCAGCTCTAATTCTTAAGTCATTAAAATAGTTTTAAATTCTCTCAGAATTCATTTATATCATGAACATAAAGAATGCACTATAATACATATAATAAAGGGTCCATGGTAGTCATCAACACTGACCTTAAGCTAAACAAATCTTGGTATATCTCTGTAGAGGGGCAAAACATCAAGACCTTCCCAGGGTGCAAAGTACTGGGCCAACCCAGGAACTCCTGAAGGGGTACATAGTTGTAAAAATGTGTTCTCTGTTGATGTAAAAGAAATGTCTATATAGAAAAGGTGAAACTCAGCATAGTTTAAAGATATTATGAAACTGAATCTCATACAAAATCTATATAACATCTGATATTATCAGCGTTAATGAAACTGAAATACACATTACAATTAATCTTCATTACTGCAGTTATTGAAAGTGCATAACAAGTGACAGAATTGTCACAAACCCCGGTTTTCTTTTCGCAATGTTCGACGTCCCATACAGATATTTTGTATCAGTCCAAATAATTTTGTGCTTCAATTCTTTAAATCTAATGCAAAAAAATAACTAAGGGCCTAGCTCCATCAAAAATGTCAAACTGCAAAACCCAATCATTTAATATATATTTCAAAATTAAGAAGTTTATCTTCATGTCAGGAATTTTTACGAAGGGGCAAACAAGTAACTCCAAAATTAAGACCAACATAGTGAGTTCCTGATGCACTGCATTCCGCCTCAATGAGAGTATGCACCTATAAAGTTTCAAGTCAATACCTCTTGATAATGTAGAGTATGTCTGACAGAATTTTCTCAAGGGCATAACTCCATCAAAAATGGTCCAAACTGCAATACACAGGATATATCTCCAGGGTGACATTATGAAGGTACTTCTGTTAAATATGGACAAAATTTATTGAGAAATGTAGAAGTTGTGCACGAAAGAATATTTTCCCTTTTTAACTACATCCGTTAATGGGCAAAGGGCCAAATCCATTGAAAAATTGGAGAGTTTGTGCTCAATAAAATATTTCCCTATATATGACATATGTGGAAAAAATAACAAAGGTCCATAAATGCAATCAAAAATAGTCGAACCACAAAACCCAGAAAATTATGCGCCAGCCACATGTTCTAATGCTTCTGTAAAAGTTTGGTCCAATCCGATAAAAAAATGTAGGAGTGCTGTCACAGATGAAATTGTTTACGCCCGCCCGCCAACAACCCCAGTCTAATAACAGAGTTTCCTTTGGAAAACCTGTTAATGAAGAGTAACAAATCTACCCCTCTCTGCTTCTCCTCAATATTTATCAACCATGAATTATTTTTATATTGATACTTTTAATATACTTTTATGAAGTTATGCTCTGGACAAAAACACTAGGTATAAAATGGGGAAACATCTTCTTTAAATAAAATGATAACTCCAGATAACTTTGAAATTGTCCAAGCGCAACACAAACATGTCTTTTCAGTATTGCCTTAGGATGAATAAAAAGTGTAAAAGCACATCTGGTTATCACATATGACCTTGACCACTGAAGTGCCATGCAACTCTTTTATTATGTGCAACTGATGCCAAATTTATTCCAAAATTCCATCTAGAAAAAAACTTTCAGGCTGGACACAAAAAAAGACAACCTTTTTTACTTTGACCTCATAATTGTGGACCTTGACCTTGGAGCCTAAAACCAGGGTCTTTGCACACTGCATACGATCTCATGATGATGAACATTTGTGCCAAGCCAATTTTAAAATCCATCAATATATGAGACCTATTCTACTGTACCTCTGGCAGCCTTTATTCACCAGACGGAATGATTTTAGCTATATATTTTATAGTACCAAGATCAGATTCCTTCCTATTGAGTTGCATTACAAAACTGCTCCGAGTTATAGGAGGAGATATCATTAAAAAAAATATTCTATTCTTACAGTGGTGGGACATCTTGATCTTGAGACCAGAACAATTTCATCAATTATTTTACAAGGACAATCTACTCGTTTCAATAACATTTGCTAAATGGTTTAGGAAATGTTATTCAAAACAAAAGTTCCGAAAAAGTGAAATCTTGCCTTTTTTGATAATCCAGGCCATAAAACCTGACCAAACAGACAATATTATTCATATCAAAATTGTAAGGAATTATGGCCATAAACATATTACCAGTGTGAAAAAAGAAGAAATGAAAGTGCTAGAGTGTAAACAAGCTAATGGGACTACTATATTTTTGCTATAGTCCATCTTAAGTGGCCCGAACCATTTAAGCTATTTTTGTACACTTCCACCCAAGAATCCTTTTTCTGGAAAGTTTCAGTAAATCTTCTCAGCAAGTTATGGGGAGATATCAATTAAAGCAAAAGTCAACAAGGGAATGGACTTTTGCATGACAAAGGGCCTCCCTAAATTTTGTGTAAAGGTGATCTTGTTCAAGGTTTTACAACAGACAGAAAACCCAAAACAACCTAGTCCTCAGCTTGTAACTTACGAAAATTTAAATGTTTTCCATCATTTTTGTATATTAACAGATCCAAAAATAAAGTGTTTATGTTGCAAGGAAAACAGAGAACTATCTCGCCAGCTCATTACCGTTCAGTCATTTTTTGACTTTATCCATTACATCCCCACACATTTTCACATTGTGATCACTATTTTATGGGCAACAAATACAACACTATTAAATTTTTCTTATTTCTCAAAAAAATGCAACGCCTGTAACAGCAGTCAGAAATATTGTTGCTTTATATGAAATCAAAGGTATTGTTTTCTTTTATCGATCATTTTAAAGAACTTAAACAAAATAACTTATTTGGGTGTTAATATTTAGGGACACTTTACCACAGGTTAAGGGATGGCATAAGGGAGTAGAAAAATGATCAGCCCATGCAAACACTGGGAACTCACGCTTTAATTTTTTCTGAATCATGCGAAGGAAATCCTGCTTTAAAAATTCCTAGAAAAAAGTCCAGTTGGACATTATAAGTTTTCATTTTTCCCTGGGGGATTTTAAATCAAATGTGGACAATTTACGTTTTTTTAAAAAATTTTTCCCCCATATAACTCATTTTGACGCCTCAATAGGACACATAAAGCCTGATCTGCAGAAAACCACAGTTAAACCTTACAAAATTTTAAAAAAAAATCCCTTTCCAAACCCTGAGGGGGAGCGAAGAGCAAAAAAACCCATCCCTCGAGTTACTTTCAGGCTATCTGGTTTTTATGCGTTCGCATAGGTCTTTTCATGGTGTCCCTCTATGGGGAAAGGGTTTAAAAAAATTCTCCCAATAGCAATTCATTTAGAACTATAAAAGAAACTTTCAAAATATCCCCAATGGAAAAACTAAATGTATTAAAATTTCCTTTATTTTTGGGGGATGAAAAGGGGCCACTGTAAAACTTATTAAGTGAACATGAAATTTTTGAAGTAAAATTAATTTTTAAATTTGAAAAAACTTACCTGTTTTAAAACTTCAGGTATTTTCTATTTGTGCACAGCTTCCAAAAACAGAGTCCGCAAAATAAACCATTCCCAAAAAACCCCCCATTTTCCGGGAATGAACCCCCTTCTCCAATTTTTAAATGAACCATCGAGGGATAC
>CM037787.1:15066862-15116862 GCA_021229015.1 Solen grandis | reverse complement strand
TTGCGGAAACCCTTGTAAAAAAATTTTGCAATAAGATATCAGTATGGGTTTTCTGGCTCTGTAAAAATTTTACTAATTCATCGTAAATGCGACTCAAAAACTCAAAAAGTATCACCCCAAACCCTTATTTAACAAGGCACTTTTTCTGCAAAAGAACAATCGGATCTTGTGAACCAACACAATGCCACTTTCGTTTTTTTTCCCTTTAAATTAATTTATTTCCAAAGAATAAGCCCTTTTCGAAAAAACCCTGAAATAAATTTATGTTTGGGTAACGTAATCACTTGAAATTTTTTTGACTTTTTGCGCTTTATAAGATACCCGGGAATATTACTTATCTTTAAAATTAATATGTCCAATCTTTTTATCTTTTTAATATATTTTGCTTACAAATCAATGTTGCCCCTAAAAAAATGGTACAACAAAAATTTCTTAAGGAATTTCTTAGGTTTTGGGATAAAAATCTTTTTCGCTGGAAGCGGAATACATATTGAAAATAAATGAAATTTTAAAATTTCAACGCGCCCCCAAAACAAAGTGACTAAAGAAAAATATCTTTTTTGGGGAAAGACATGTTCAGCTAACGTTTATTAATCCACAAAAAAAATCTTCGAGAATGCGAACGGGTTTTTTTTTCTTTTGTTTAAATAGGCATTCCCGGAAACATTAATATCTGACAGGTTTTATACGTAATTTACTTAAATTTTTTAAAAAACTTATGAAAGTCGAAGTTTCGAAATTCTTGAAAATTATAAGTTCTTTTGGGCAAATTTTGGGGATTTTATAGTTTTTTAAAATTTAAATTTTTGCTTAAGTAAAAGCATGACGTCATAAACACGTGACAAAACAAAAAAATTTTTGCAGTACGGATATTTCAATTTTAACTGTATGAATATGAAGTAGAAAATTTAAAATTGACTCAAAATTGATGTTTCCCGAGCGAGAGGGAAAATTTTAAAAAAAAAATGCTTTTTGACTTTTTGATGGGCGTCATAACCCCGTGACTTAAGAGAAAAAACATTAGGAAAATAGAAAGTAAACTTTTATGCCGGGTATGCTGTCCCCAAATTTTTATGCTTCTAAGCATCAGGGCGCTTTGTAACATTTAAATTTAATTTTTGGCCCCAAAAATTTGAAACTCGGTATTGCCACGAAAACTTAACTTTTGAATTTGGAAATTTGAATGCCAAGGTGCCAATTTAGATCCTAAAATTCATTTTCTGTAAAAATATCAAGATAATTGGAAACCCAAAAATTTAAAAACTCTATGGCGCGAACAACCTTTTTAAGTGACGTAAAAACTGACGTCATAGGGGCGCCCAATGAAAATTGAAATTTATTGAATTTTATTTAAAAAGATACTTTTTTTTTACTGCAAATTTTAATTTAATTAAAATTTTTACTCAAAAAGCTGATGCCCGAGCCAGAGAAAAACTTTGAAAAAAAGGATTTGGGGGTTTTTAAAAGACATCATAAACCCCGGGGATTAAAAGGGAAAAACTTTTTCGAAATGAAAATAGACTTCTGGGCCGATGAGCTGTCCAATTTTCCCCTGCTTCTATCTCTTTTAGTAGCCTTTGGAATGTTAAATAAAGTTTTAGGACCAAAGTTCGAAACTCGGTTTTGCCATAAATTCTTAAAAATTTTTTGAATTTGAAAATTTTAAAAGGGCAAGGTTTCACATCTACATATAAATACTTCTTCTGTGAAAAAATTAAAAAAAAACGAAAAAAAAATAAAGGCCCAGAGCGCGAACAAAACTTTTGATGCTGACGTCAAATCTGCGTCGTTTGAGTCTTTAAAAAATTTTAAAAAATGTAGAATTTAAAAAAATTTAAACTTTTTTGTCAAGGCAATTTTTTTTTATTTTCCTCAGAATGGAAAAATGAAATTAATTTGGGGATTTGGGGTTGGAAAAATGGGAAATAAAAATAATAGATTTCATTCGTTGTTACGAATGTAGGACTTTCTGCTACTTTTGTTAAACATTAAAAGCAAAAAAAATAAAAGGATATAAATTTCCCCACCCTTAAACTTGTTTTGTATGGCCAAAATTAAATAAACTTTGAAAAATAAAACCCGTTTAACTTGGGGAAATTTGGAAAAGAAACTGAAAATCATTTTTTTTTTTATCGATTTATTTAACTTGGACATTTTTTAATCTATGTTACAAATCAAATTTTTTTAAAAATGCTTAAATTCGAATTTATCCTGAAATTTAATTCCCGAAACCGCGTAAAAGCTTGTGTAGACAGCGTAAAGTTTGATGCATGTGACGTATAGGCAAAAAGAAAAAATGAAATAAAATATTAAGTATCTTGAATTATCAAGAAATTTTTTTATGCTCCTTACAACTTTGAAACAATGGGAATTAAACGCGTAGATTATTAACATTCTTTTTGCCCTTATGTGTCAAATGCATTAACCTAAAGAATATAAATACGTTTAAAAGATTATTCAGTAAAAATATCAACTTTCAAAAATCATCTGGAAGCGATTTTATATGTATTTGAAATTTGACGTCAATGGTTTCGAAACTTGGTTTTCGCCATAGAACCTTTGCTTTTTCGAATTTGAAAAAAAGGGACCCGGGATACACATTAGAGCGTTACATATACATTCTGTAAATTTTGATGAAAATGGGCCCCAAAAATAATGGCTGTAACCGCAAAAAACCTTTTTGTCCTGAGTCAAAGTTACGTGTATAACGTAAATTTAAAATTAAATTACATTGTATTCAAAAAGCCAGGGATTGATGTAATACCATTAGATTTCCATGGCCCGGGGAAGTAAAAAACATTTTAAATTAACGCGTTTTTTCAAAATTTTTTTGCCCCTTATTACGTCATAGACGTCATGGAGTTCATTTTCTTGAAGTAAAGCACTCTTTTGGGGACTTATATATATTCAAATATAATATTAATTTAATCATCTGGGAAAAGATTTTTAGTATTTTAAATTTTTCGTCAATGGTTCGAAATTTTTGGGTCCGCCCTAAAAGTTTGATTTTTGAATTTGGGGGAAAAAAACGGCCCGGGGTACAACTAGACTTTTTAAAAAAAAAACATTTGTGAAATATTAAGAAAATCGGCCCCAAATAAAGGGTGTAGACCGCGTACAAGCATTTTTTGCGACGTCAAGTTTTACGTCCAAAAACACGTCATAGTCAAATAAAAACTTTGAAAATGGAAAAATTTCATTTAAGCATATGCTATTTTAAAAATTTTAAGGGCTCGGACGTAAAAAATTAAAAATTAACACAAAAATTAGAAATTACCTTTCACCCCATGACTCATATGACGTCAATGAGTTTTCTTCAGAAAAGTAAAATAAACCCTTTAGATTTATATTCTGTCCAAAAATATCTTTCTAGCTCATTTTTAAACGATTTATACGCATTTTAAATTTGACGTCAAAAGGTTCGAATCTTGGATTTGCCAAAGAACTATTGTTTTTTAATTTTCAAAAACGGACACCCCGGGAAAGGGACAATGAGCCTCTGTTCTGTAAATTTTGTGAAAATCGGCCCCCAAAAATGGCTGTGCGCGTACAAACATTTTTAGACGACGTCAAGTTTGACGTCAAAGCCGTATAGATAAATGAAAAAATTTTTGAAATGCAAACAGTTTATCTGAAAATATGCTATTAAAAATTTTTAAGGTGCTGGCTTTTACAACAACAAAAATAACCGAAATATTAGAAAAATTCCTTTTACCCCATGACGTCTTGCGTCATTGCCTTCATCTTCAGGAATGTAAAGTAACCCCTTTAGACTTATATTCTGTCCAAAATATCTTTTTTTAGCTTTTGTAAGCGATTTTATACGCATTTGAAATTTGACGTCAATGGTTCGAATTTGGTTCGCCTAAAACCATTGCCTTTTCGAAATTTTTAAAAACGGACACCGGAAGGACAACTAGAGCCCAACATACAATTCTGTGAAAATATTGATGAAAATCGGTCCAGAAATAATGGCTTTAGACCCCGTACAAACTTTTTCCCCGACGTCAAAATTTACGTTATGTGAGTATATAAAAATAAAATTATTGCACCGGAAGCTCATGGTTTGAAAATATGCCCTAAAATTTTCATTGTTCTGAGTCAAGGCAACATATCGAAATTAAAACAAAAAATAAGGGAAGAAAAAAAAAAGAATAAGAAGAAGAAAAACTAGATTTTATTGTTGATACGTGTAGGACTTTTTGCTAACATTGAAAAAAAATAAAGATTAATCCCTTAGAAAGAAATATTTAAATTCCCTACCTTTTTTTTTTTTCTTCGTTGGACTTCTCATGCATGAGCTTTGTGATATCGCTTTCCATAACTTTTCCAAGTTTAGTATTCTGTTAAAAAAAAAATGGCCCGAAAAAACCCGACATTTCCTTTAGCATTTTGAGTCAGTTTTTTGGTATTCAAATTAAGCAATTAAAATTAAAACCCTTTTAAATTTTGGGATATCAAAATTTTTTTTATATTTTCGTTTTACAGTCTCGGGAATAAAAAAGAAAAGTTTCCATGCATAGAATCGTGACGTGTGTAGCCAGTGAGTTAAATTCCAATATCGTTTTTATATACACGGACGCTGATTACAAAAGTTATCCATTTTGCCCCTTTTTGAAACGGCAAATTCGCTTGCAGCTCTTGAACGGATGAATGGTTGATTATTTTGTTTCAAACGTCTACACTTTCCCGTCATGGTTCTAAAGCTGGCAATTAAATTACATTTACTAAACATAATTTTCACATGGTTTCATTTTCAAAAATTTTGGGATTATAGCTTGTACAACATTTATCGATTGATGCAAAAAATTAAAGTGGGGAAAAATTCAATGTTTAAACAACGGTCTAAAGACATATGTCAAAACGCTCAAAGGTTGGGGTAACGCATTTCTGCAACTGATATTTTAAAAAGTAAGTAAAAAAAAAGATTTGAAAAAAACATTAAATCTTTGTAACATTTGTTTGTTTTTTTTTTTTTGGGGTTTTTAAACGTCCCCCCGACGTATTTTGTCATTTGGGACGATTTTAATTAAAGCTGTTATAGTGCTGCCACAGGCAGTATCACGCACAGGCTCCGGCGTGGGACCCCCAATGATAAAAAGTAAATTAAACACATTTTAACAAAATTTCACAATTCAAGAAAAAAAATTGATTATAAAATAAGAAAAGGTATGTAATTCCGTTCAAAATCTTGGAACTGCATGGCGTTTCTGGCTTCGTATTGACACAATTTTCAGCCGATTTTAAATTGGGGGGCTTGTTCTACGCAGAAAAAAAAAGGCCCTTTGTTGCCGAGCGATTTTTATTAAGATAAACTACAAAGCAAAACGTCCGAAACTAAATGGAAACTTTTATCGGACACGATGTGAGAAGAATGCATATCAACCCAATGCTTTTTTCAACGGAATTCACAGAAATACAATATTTCCAAAAAATCCCCTTTTAAAACAATAAATTATGTATTTTTTAATTTCAAAGTAAGCTTTTTTTAGAAGTCGCTAGTATGATGCATTTCCGCCCCCATTCCCTGTTGCATTTTTTTATGCTGGCGCTACCATATTGAATTGGTTATGGTTTTGTGATGATTTCAATATGCATTGGGGAACCCGCGATTTGGTAGCCGTCAGTAAAAAAAAAATGAAAAGGGTGAGGGCGGAATGATCGTTCTAACGACCTCTGGAAAAAAACATAACTGTGAGAATTAAATAAATCATAATTTATTGTTTAACATGGGGATTTGTTTGGAAAAATTGTATTTCTGTATTTGAACCCCCGACCTCCCCCTCCCCAGGCGGGGCGTCAACCCCTCGGCCACCCCGGACGGAACTTGTTTTGCTAGTAAAAATCAATAGTATAAGTAAAAAGTTTTTTTTCTTTCAATTTTATGCTACTACTATCTGTAAACTTCATTTTCCGAAAAAAGCTTCAAAATTTAAAGGGAAAGCGAAAATAGGAATTTTATGAAAAATTTTCAATTGGGTTGAAATTGTATTTTTTTGTAAATTCCTTTTTTTTGACAAAATTTAAAATCTAGGTGCCAAAATAATCGTCTTAAATTCTTACATTTCACTTGCTTAATGGTTGACTTTTCCTATGAGTTTTTAGATATAAGCCCTGAATCTCTGAATGACGGCAAAAACGCTGAAATTCTCAGTTTAAATTTTTTTTTGATGCAACTTTCCCTTTACTTGATCAATTTCAAAACTTTTGGTACCAGAATAATTTTTTAAAATTTCTACATTCCTCGCTTAAATTTTTGCTTATTTCCTATGAGTTTTAGATATAAGCCGTGAATTCTGAAAGACGGCAAAAAACGCTGAAATTCTACATGTTTAAATTTTTTTTTTGATGTAACTTCCCTTTTCTTTGATCAATTTCAAAAATTAAGGTACCAAAATAAATTTTCTAAAAATTTTTTACATTTCACACGCTTTTTGTTTAGGAATTTTTTTAAACTTTTTGAGAATAAGCTTTTAAAACCCAAAAAGAATAAAAAAATCACCAAAGCTATATGCACGAAATTCGTTTTTTTCCCCATAACCCATGAATTTTTGGCCCAATCATTAAACATTAAGCTAAAAAGACGGCTAACTTGCTCTAAAAATAATTTTCATCATCATATTTTCAAAAATCAAAGATTTTCGAGGTTAAATTTTAAAAACACAGGGGTTCCCAAATTTTATTTTTCCGCCTAATTAACGATTAAAACCCCATCATAAAAAAAAAATTTTAAAAGGGTTTTTAAGCACTATAAATTATACGCATAGTGTTCGATAGAATAATTACCGTTTTTGAGATTTTTAAGGCCGAAAAAAAAACCCCAAAAATTTTTATGACCTTGCCCTTTGGGGATTTTCCGGAAACAGAAGTGCATGCCCCCATAAAATTAATACTGCATCTTCAGACAAAATTTCAAGCAAATCATACAAAAAATAATCCTACAGGGTTAAAAAAACCGTTAAGTTTTTTTCAAAAGTTTTATTAGCATTATGACGTTTGTGACGTATAGGGTACATTTTTTCATTTTTAAAAGAAGATCTAGAGAAAATATTCAGTCAAAATATCAGCTTTCTAGTTTTCTGGAAGCGATTTTATACGCTTTTAAAATTTTTGACGTCATTAGTTCAAAATTTGGATTCGCCATAAAACATTTGCTTTTTCAAATTTGGAAACACGGACACCAAAAGGGCCCAAAACTAGGCCTAAATCACATTTGTGAAATTTTGATGAAAATCGGTCCGAAAAAAGGGCTGTGACCGCGTCAAATTTTTTTCACCTGAGTCGAATCTGACGTTTAGCGTCATTGAATATGAAATTCATTGCACCCCGAAAGCTATGGTTTGAAATATATCCCAAAAATTTTTCCCTTGCTTGAGTAAATGCAAACCCCCAAAAATTAACACAAATATAAAAGGAAAAAAAAAGAATAAAAAAAAAATAAAAAAACAGTCCCAAACCCAATATGACTTTTCCCGGGGCAGAAAACCCTAATAAAAAACAGTACAAACCCCAAAGGACTTTCAGCCAAAAGGGGGGGAAAGTCCTAAAAAAAAGAAGAAACATAAAAAAACCCTATACGTTTTCGCAGGTTTGCGGAAAGCCGTAATAAAACTAAAAAACCCCCTATACGTTTTCCGAGGTTTGGGGAAAAAGCGTAAAAAAAGTTGAAAAAAGCCTTTAAAAACAAAGGCAATATGCTTATGGGTCCTGGTGACATAATTGCATCTTAATATGCCCCTCATTCTCTCAAATACGCATCCAATGCACCTTTCAACATGGGCACCCCTTTCCTGTTAGGAACGCCCGGATCGTGGGAAACCAACCCAAAACCCGCCTTCTTCCTTACTTCAAATTGTGTTTTTTGTATACAACCCCTTATCCGAAAAACATGAATATTGCCTGTTTGTTGACGGAAAAATTACTTAAAAATTTTCCGGGGATTTTTTGCAATTGTAGGCTCGGCATTCGTGAAAATTTAAACTTCAAACATAAACTTCCCGTTTTATAAGAATTTTTCGAAAAATTTCTGTTTAAATTGCATGACTTCATAATCACGTGAAACAATTTTCCCTTGCATTTAAAAATCACTTCACTTTTCAGTGTGTAAAACCTAAAAAAATCTAATATTGACTCAGCGTTTCAATTTCGTTAAAAGAAAACTTTTTGTTTTTTCCCGCCCTTACTAAGGATTCAGAATGTTAGTTTTTTTTTTTTTGTTTTTTAATGACGTCTAACCACGTGATTAAGAGAAAAAAATTCAGAAAAAAAAATGTAAACCCCTATGCCGATATGTGTCCCAAATTTTATTTTTTAAAGCTTTAAAAGGGGCTTTTTTTAAAATTAAAATGTAATTTTAGGCCAAATTCGAAATGGTTGCCATGAAATTTAAAACTTTCGAATTATTATTTGAATGCCCCGGTGCAGATTACATCTTTAAATACATTTTTTGTAAAATTCAAGTGATTGACCAGAAATGAAGGGGTCTAGAGCTCGAACAAACTTTTGAGGCTGACGTCATATTGACGTCGTTTGCGTCACTGAAAAATTAAAAAAGAATTTTAAACATAAACTTTTTCATTCGCAATCAATTTTTAAAAAGATTGGTCAAAAATCATGATACCCGAGCGAAAGAAATTTTTAAAAAAAATGCTTTTTGTCGTTTTTTTTGAGTCACAACCCCGTGACTTTAAAAAAAAAATCCAAGGGAATTTTTAAAGAGACCCAAGGCCGTATGCTGTCCAAATTTTATGTTTAGCCCGTTTGGGGCCTTGTAATATAAATTTTTTTAAGACCAAGTTTGAATCTCGGTTTGCCATGGAATCTTTTATTTTTTTAAATTTTGGAAATTTTTAATGCCCCGGGTGCCATGTAACCTTTAAATCTTTTTTTAAAAAAATTTAAAATGTCGGACCAGAATTGAAGGCTCTAGAGCGCGAACAAACTTTTTAAGCTGACGTAAATCGGTATTTTACGCCATTAAAATTAAAAATAAATGAAACTTAAATTTAAACTTTTTAATTTCTGCAAAACAATTTTCAAAAAGATTGAGTTAAAAGTAATGATGGCAGGCTAAAGAAATTTTTCAAAAAAAGCTTTTTTTCTATTGTATGACGTATAAACCCCGTGACTTGAGATAAAAACTTTTAGGAAATAGAAAGCAGACCCCTTGGCCAAAATTTTGTCCAAATTTATGTTCTGGTTTGGTGGCCCTTTTTTAACATTAAAAAACCCAAATTTTTTGGGCCTAAGTTCGAAACTCGGTTTTGCCTAAAATTTTAGTTTTTTCGAATCTGGAAATTTTAAGCCAGGGGTGCACATCTAATTTGAAAACATTTTCGTAAAAAATTTAAGAAAATTGGACCGAAATTTAAGGGTCTAGAGTGCGAACAAAAATTTTTAAATGACGTCAAATTTACGTCATTTGGGGGTCTTGAAAATTGAAAACACTTGATTTTAAAAAAATTTACTTTTTTGTCGAAGCATTTTAAATTTTTTTGTTGCTTGGCCATTGGAACATATATAAATTAACTCTTGAATTAGGTTTGGGAAAAAGAAAATAATTTTAAATAGATTTCATTTGTTGATACGAAGATAGGACTTTCTGCAAAATTGAAAAATTAAGATTAATACCCTTAGAAAGAATATTTAATTAAATTCTCTACCCTTTTAATTTTTTTTGTATGGACTTCTTTTGCTTTGACGTCACATGGTAAAAGTGCTAAAAATTATTTTTTAAAAAAAGGCATACATTCTTCATAAATCTGAAATTTTCATTATTTGAACAACTGGCATCATGTCGAAATCATTGCGCAAAAATTAAATAAGAAGTATGCTTATGACGTCACATGAGTCTTGACGAAACGCTAAAAATATTATAAAAAATTTTGCAGAACGAAAACTGGTAAGTTTCAACTTTCTATCTCTCCAAAAGTTTTTTTTCCCAAAAATAAATTTTTCGGCCCTATGTTCGAATCTTTTTCCCCCAGATTTCGGTTTTCGAAATTTCGGTTAGCTGAAAAGTATAAACCTTAATTTAAAAGATGACCATTGTAAAAATTTAAAAAAAAACCGCCAAAAATGACGGCTTTAGAGGTAAATCCTTTTTTTCATTTTTTGTCTGAGTTATGACGTATGGGGTGAAGGCTTTTTTTAAAAGCGCATTTTTAATGTCTAACTCTGAAATATTCTTTTTTTGAACAAGGCATCATGTCGAAATATTCCCTAAAAAAAAAATTAAAAGTTGTTATGCGTCAAAAAACGTCTTGACGTCACGATAAAATATTTTAAAAATTCTGCAGAACGCAAACTGTGAATTTTCAACTTTCTTCTCATCCGGGCTTTTAACCTAAAAAAAATTTTCGGCCCTTGGAATTTTTTCAGCCACAGAATTTGGGGTTTTCGGAATTTCGGTTAGTGAAGGATATGCACACCGTAGTTTAAATTTTTACTGTAAAAATTTGAAGACAACCCGCCAAAAAATGGGGTTTTGTGAGCGCGAAATTTTTTTCACTTTTTTTGCTGTGACGTCATGTGGTAAGGCTGTAAAAATCATTGAAATAATTTTTTCCTCACGTGACAATAACCGAAAAAATTTTTCACGTCTGGGATATTGAAATAAAAAAATAAGCGTTTGTTGGAAGAAGAAAAGAATAATAAAAATAAAATAAAATGACGTCACGGAATAGGTTTTTTTTCAAAATTTTGTTAACCCAGGATTTAAAACTGACAAAATTCAACTTTCTATCTCCGGGGGGAATTTTTTATGCTTTAAAAATTGAGTCCTTGGTTGAATCTTTGACCGCCATAGAGCTTGGTTTTCGAATTTTAAAAACGGAACCCCAGTTACACAAAAGAACGAAATTTTTACCTTCAAAAAAATTTGAAAAATGGCCCATAGAAAATGGTTGGGGGAAAATTTTTTGTAGTCTTTTAAAAATGTGACGTCTATGAGTCTAGGTTTAAAAAATTTTAAAATCAAAATTCAGCGTCTAAAATCTGTGTCACAAATTTTTTCTTGCCCTTCGACAATTTAAAATATAAAAAATTTTGTCAAATTAGAAATACTTATCATAAATGAGCAGTGGACGTCATAGGGAGTTTTTTTTCAAAAATTTTAAGACTCCCGGGCCTATATATGCCAAATATCATTTTTATCTCAAATAGGACCGATTTTTAAGCTTTTAAATTTTCGCCTTGGTTCGAATCTTTAATTGCTTAAAACCATGGTTTTCAAATTTTTGAAAACGGACCCGGGATGCAAACTAAATTAATATACCATTTGTGAAAAAATTTTATGAAAATGGGTTCATAAAAAATGACTGGCCCCCCCTTAAATTTTGTTGCTATTTAGTGTGGTTTTGCGTCTGGCAATGAAAATCGAACTAAAATTTAGCTTTGAAGCAAAGTCCTTAATTTTCATTGCCCTTCCAAAAAATTTAAAAATATAGTCCCCCTTTTTAATATTAAAATCTTATCTATAATGAGTCACGGCGTAAGCTTCTTTTAAAAAATTTTTTTAAAATTCTAGGTCCCATATACTTAAAAAAAATCATTTTTCCCCACTGGACAGATTTTTTTAAACATTTAAAAATTTACGCTTGGTTCGAATTTGGATTCGCTTGAACCATGGGCTTTTCGTTTTTAAAAAAAAGGGAAACCCGGGTCACAATGAGTAACTACAATTTGGAAATTTTGTAAAAAACGGCCTAAAAAATGGCTGTAGCCCCCGGAACAAACTTTTTCACCTGCGTAAATTGACTTTTGTGAGTTAAAAAATTGAAATTTGTTCGAAAGCCGGTTTGAAATTTTTTCCCCTAAAATTTTTTTTGTTCTGGGCCTGGGGAAAAAAACCCAAATTAAAAACAAATACAAAAGGGAAGAAAAAAAAAAAAAAGAAAAAGAATAATAGATTTATTTTGATCGAATGATGGATTTTTGCAACTTTTGAAATGTAAGATTTACCCTTGAAAAATTTATATTTTATTTCCTCCTTTTATTTTTTTTTTCGTTGGTTCTAAATAAACTTTGGAAGTAAGTTTTGTCAAAATAAATAAATCTTATTTTGATATTTTTTCTTAAATTGCCCAATTTTAATTGTTTTGTTTTGTTGTTTTTTTGTTTTGGGGTTTCCGTCGGGGTGATGATTTAAATTTGAGCGCACTAATTAAGGTGGAAAAAGACCCGGTACCAGAATAGGGTAAACCACCATCCCGAACCAGCTGGAAGGTTCTACAAAAAAATCCAAATTCCCTCCCGGAAATTCAACCCCGGGTGAGGGCTGAGAGTTCCCCGTTTATTTCTAGGTACCAAAAAAATTTTCCTAAAAAACCCTACAATTAATTTGCATTTTGGGGGTTATTTTTAAAGGTTTTAAAAAATTTAAGAAATTTAAACTTAAACTTTAATTCTAAATAAATTTTTTTTTTAATTTGGTCAGCGCGGAAGAAAAACCGAAAAAGTACCATGCAAATTGTGCGCGTTTTTCCTCATGAGTTAAATTTAATAATGTTGTCTACTGGAGCGACTGTATTCGTTTAGTTAAAAAGCCAGAACGGGTAGCAAGTGGGGGTTTTTAAACTTTAAATTCTCTTTTGTGTTTAAAATTTTTTTTGCCAAAATAAAATCTTTCCCATTTTTTAAAAATTTTTGCCCCTTTAAATTATTTAATCGGCTCAATTGTCACTAAACAATTCCGCTAAATCAAGATAATTTAAAAAACCGTTAAGCCCTTCACTGCGGTGTGCGAAAGATGTGTGGAAAAGCGGGTTTACCAAAAAGACAAAAGACCCTTTACCTGCGGGCCCCGGGGCGAGCGGTTACAGTGTGGTAAAAACTCTCGCCCCCATCGCTGTGGGTTGAACCCCGGTAGGGATTGGGATTTTTCATGTGAGGAACCTTCCAGCTGGCTTGCGGTAGGTCGGTGGTTTACCGGGGTCCTCTGGTACTCGGGGTTTCCTCCTCTGAATTTTAGCTGGCGTCGCTATATGTTGAAATACTATCGCAGCGAGGAAACCCCAAACAAAAAACAACAAACAATTACTGCCCTTGGGTTCCGGGGGGCCTACACAGAAAATCCCTTTTTAATCTAAATTAAGGTGAGTTTTGACTGAAAGCTGCAAAAAGGATTAATTTATAAAAAATTTAAATAGTCAAAAAATGCCCTTTTGGGGTTTTTTGCATAAAATCTTAATATTTAGCATTTGGGGGGGAATTTTTGAGAAAATTGGCTGAAAGGGGCCGCCCGGTCCCAAAATTCATCGCATGTTTTTTGGGCCTTTTAAAATAGGTCAAAAAAAGTGGGTGCCCCATTTTTAAAATGTACGAATTATTTCTCTTGAATGTCTATAAAATGGGGTAAGTTTGGTCCCATGCCCCTTTACAGAAATTGTCTTTGTATATATGCTTAAAGAAAAATTAGAAAATTTAAATTGTGGTCTTAGTCCCGATTTTTTAAAGGGTTTTTGGGTTTTTTGTGAAGCAAACATCGACAAAAAAATCCAGAACCCTGAGAACAAAATTTTCCACCAGCTTTGATTAAACTAAATAAAAAAAGAACTTCCCTTCCACTTGTTTTTTAAAAGTATTATTGCCCAATAATGTATACAAAATCGAAAAATTTTAAAAAAAAAGAGACCACAATTCTAAAACTTAGTACGGTCCGTTTTTTAAAAACATTGTGTAATTTAATGTTAACCTGTTAACAAAATGGGCAATATAACTAATTATTTTAAAAAAAGCGATTAAAAATATCCCATTAAAAAAATTAAAAATTAAAAAAAATATATAAATAATGAGAAAGAAAAAAAAAAACACATTAAAAAAAGGGTTTTTAAAAAAAAAAAAAAATGTCCAAAAAAAAACATTTGGTCAGTATAAACCTTTAAAAAGTATCTTTTATTCAAATTTCAATCACCACTTTTTTTCCCCAAGGTCAAAGTCGGTTCCCCGGTTATGGCATTTGAAAGGGAGATCTACAAAGAATCAAGTAGAGCGAGCATTCCCCTTTACTAAAAATGTTTTCTGTCAGTGATGTAAATCCCCCGGGGGAAAGGGGTTTTAGGGGGAGTCAAAAAAAAAACAATCTATTTTGGAATGGCGACTGCGAAAAATTTTAAAAATAAATTTCAAAACTAAGTGGTTGGTTATTTATAAGCATTACCTTAAAAAGGTCGCGTGCTTTGCCGGCCAACCGATTTAATGGATTTGCTTATAAAAAAAAATAACCTATACTTAATTAACATGACTAATTGGTTTTCCCCCCCCCTTTCTACGTTATGTGCTTTTAGAAGTGGCCCTTAAGTGCAGTCAGGTGTTTTTAAAAATATTAACCGTGCAGTGTTTCCAAAAATGGATTAACAAAAAATTTCGGATTTTTTTTCGGTCGGTCTTTTCTTTTTTGATTTCAAACAATTTATGTGGGTGTTTTTTTAATTTTTTTTCTTGTTTAATTTTTTGAGAAAAAGAAAATACCAATGATTGACATTTAAAGGAAAAAGAAATATGTAAAAAAAATCGTTTAAAAAAAACGGGTCAGCGGGGGGGAAAAATTTAAAGGTGGAATACCCGGAAAAAACCCCAAAAAAAAGAGATAAAAAACATGATCTGTGTTGTTTAAAAAAATTTTTAAAATTATTCTTCTTTTATTTTCCAAATTGTAAACATAGGTTGGATAATCCCCCTTGGTTGGGCTGCTTAATAAAGGAGTTCTGGATGATGTCCCCGTGCCCGGGTAATGGATGGGGGTTTTGGGTTAGCCAAGTTAGGGGGTGTACTGTGCAGTGTGACAACACTAATTTTTTCAAGTAGAAATTTTCTCCAAAAAGGGACTTAAATAGTCGGTGGGACGTTAAAACCCCTTTAAAATTCTTGTATTTTGTCCCTTTCAAAAAAAAATTTTTCCAAATCCTCATTCTTTTGAAATGTTTTCTATAAAAATGTTATTTAAGCAACTTTAAAAAGTTTAAAAAGAGCAAATGGCCGGTGCCACCTGGTGTGGGACGGTTTTGTAAACTGCTATTAGTATAGTTTGTTTTTGGGTTTAACGTCCCCGACAGTATTCAGCCAGTCACGATGTCTACTTCATGGGGGGTATAGGATACCACACTGCGTATTACGCCGTAGACATGTGGCATGATCCCACCCAGTCACTCATCCTGATACCGGCTAACCAGTCCTGCAAATACCCTTTTATGCTAAAGCGCCAAGCAAGGGAGCTATAAAAGTACCATTTTTTACGACTTTGGTATGTCGGGTCGGGGATCGAACCCCGACCTTCCGTCCCGAGGGGACGCTCTAACCACTCGGCCCCCGGAAAGGGTACGCTTGTTCAGTAGTATTTTCAATATGATATAAGTAAAAAGTTTTTGCAATTTTTTATGACAAATTTACATAGCTGTAAACTTTTTTTTCGAAAATGCTTCAATTAACGTGAAAGCGAAAGAGGATATTTCTCGAAAATTCTTACACTTGGGTTTTTATTCGTTTTTTGATGTAACTTCCTTATACTTTAACAATTTTAAACTTAGGTACCAAAAAATCGTCTTAAAATTCTCTACATCTCACTCGTTAAGGTGTGGACTTATTTCTAATGGCTTTGAGATTTTAGCCGTAGAACTTTGACAAACGGCAAAATCGTGGATTCTACATGTTTAAATTCTTATTTTTGATGTACTTCCTTATACTTTGTTCAATTTCAAAATTAAGGTACCAAAATAATCATTGAAAATTCTCTACATTTCACACGCTTTATGTTTAGGAATATTCTAATACTTTTTGAGATACAAGCTTTTTAAAACCACCTGAAAAATGAAAAATTCCCCCAAAGCTACATACACGAATTCGTTTTTTTCCCATTCCTCCATCAATCTTTGGCCAATCATTAAAGTTTAGGATCAAAAGAACGGCCAAACATTGCTCTACAAATTAAATTCATCATCATATTTTGAAAAATCAAAGGTTTTCGAGGTATAAACTGTTAAAACACATGGGGGTTACCAAATTTTCATTTTTCCGCCATAACTCAACAATTCAACCCGATCATCAAAAACTAAATATCATCTGAAAGGTCTTTCTAAACACTACAATTATACGCATAGGTCTCGATAGAATATTTCCCGTTTTTGAGATATTTAAGGCCGAAGAAAAAGCCGATAATTGATATATAACCTTGACCTTTGGGATTTTTCCGGAAACGAAAGTGAATGGCTCCATAGAATCTAATACTGCATCTTAGACAAAAATTTCAAGCAAATCATACAAAAATGAAGCCTACGGGCTTTAAAAACCGTTAAGTTTAATACGAAAGTTTTAATAGCATTGACGTCTTTTGACGTCATTTGGGTGTTATCTTTTCAGAATATAAAGAAGACCTAGAGATTTAAAATTCTGTCCAAATATCAGCTTTCTTGCTCTTCTTTGATGCGTTTTATCGCATTTGAAATTTGACGTCATTAGATCGAATCTTGGTTGCCCTGAAATTTTGCCTTTTCGAATTAGGAAAAAAAGGACACCGGGATGCACAACTAGAGCCCAACATAACATTTTTGTTAAATTTTGATGAAAAACGGGGTTTACAAAACAATGGTGTAGACCCCCGTACAACTTTTTAGCATATTTCAAATTGGACGTCATATGAGTCATTTGGATATGAAAATTAGAAATCAAATTCCTACGTGACTAAAAAAGTCATAAAAAATTCATCGTCCTAGGAGTATTGCAAATAGAAAAACTAGATGTCATTCGTTTAAACGAATGATAGGACTTTCTGCAACATCTGCTTTATATAGTATATATAGAAGATGACATAATAGATAATCTGTCCAAATTGCAACTTTCTATTTTCCCCTATTTTATAAATTAGCACAAATAGAAACATTCTGTGAATTTTATAAAAGTCCGCCCAAACTTGCACTTTTTAGTTTACTACAACATTTATACATGTCATATGACATGAAAGAAAAAGAAAACAGTGTTCAAATGTAAGTTTCTAATTTCATCAACATTTGAATTTCATCACTCCAGCTCAGTTGTAACCTTGTTTAATTTTGCCCCATTAGGAAGAAGTATTGAAATTTGTATAGTGCTATATCCCTTTTGACACCTGTAAAAGTAGTTAATCGTATTTAGCGATTTTTGGGTGTTTGGGTTCCGTAGTTTTGCCATAAATTCCTGGAATTTTGAACTATGGTGATATTTTAAAAGGGAACATCCCAGCCCACAAATGATGCATATGAATATCGTTGCATAACAATGCAGTTTTTAGATGGTCTAAAATGTGGGGCTGCGTGTGAATTTTTCAAGGCTTGCAAATGCTCGCTAGCTAATAGTGTTGCAAATACGGATTTTTGTCTTGTGCCGTTGTAATGTATTAACTTCAATGCTTATTTTGGAAACAGTCAACATTCGACAAAAAACAACAACAACAACAAAAAAAAAAATCAAGATATAGCCCATCAATTGCAATTTGATTTTTTTTTTTTTTTTTTTAAGTCGTTGCGCAATATTTTAGCTTGGTGCCCCCTGCGCGTGACCTTTTCCATATTTTTATGATGCATGATTATGAAATATCTTTTTCCCTCATGTAACTTTCTTTATGAAGTCCAATTTCAATAAACTTGGTACCGTTAGAAAGCTCTTAAAACATGCTACATTTTTCATGCATAATGTATAAACTTATCTTCAGTCGTTTCTGAGTATTGACTGTTAAACCTCAAGGGAAAACAGCATATTATCAGCAAAATTAGCTTCATTTCATTTAGTTTTTTTGCTTATAACTTTGTATTGCGTAAACCAATTTTAATAAACTAATATCTTTGGAAACGTCAATTATTCAGCTATAATTCGTATTCATACATATATTTACAAAATCGATATTTATTGAGATATGGCTACATATATGCAGTAGGGGGTGAAATCAAAATTTCCTCACGTGCCTAATAACCCATAAACATTTCATCGTCCTAGGACTATTGCAACATATTAAAATAAGCGTTTAGTTAGGAAGAAGAAAAGATAATAATAATAAACAAATGACGTCACGTGACGTCATATGACGTTTATTTTCACATAATTGTTAAGACACCAGAGACCTACTAACTGACAAAATTTCAACTTTCTATCTCAAATAGGACAGTTTTTATAAGCATTTAAATATTGACGTCATTGGTTCGAATCTTGGATCGCCCATATATGCTTGGACTTTTCGAATTTTGAAAAACGGACACCGGTATACACAATAAGAAGTAATATACACATTCTGTGAAAATTTGATGAAAATCGGTTCATAAACAATGGCTCTGGACGCGTACAAACTTTTGTTGCTATTTCAAGTGTGACGTATATGACGTCATAGGCTTCTGAAAATCTTTGAAATCGAAATTACAGCATCTGAAGCATGCGGCATTAATTTTTCATTGCCCTTCAAAAAATTTCAAGATATAGAAATAATCTTGTTAGAATTAGAAATTCATTATCATATAATGACGTCACGTGACGTCATATGACATTTATTTTCACAAAATGTTTAAGACTCCGAGACTATATACTGACCCAATATCATCTTTCTATCTCAAATAGGCCCGATTTTATAAGAATTTGAAAATTTACGACCTTGGTTCGAATCTTGGAATCGCTATAGAACCTTGGACTTTTCGAATTTTGAAAAACGGACACCGGGATGACAAACTAGAACTTAATATACACATTCTGTGAAAATTTGATGAAATCGGTTCATAAAACAATGGTGTAGACCGCGTACAAACTTTTGTTGCATATTTCCAGTGTGACGTCATATGACGTCATAGGCATATGAAAACATGGGAAATCAAAATTTCAGCATTTGAAGCATGTGTTTTTAAAATTTTCATTGCCTTTCGACAATTTCAACATATAGAAAATTCTTGTTAATATTAGAAATACATTATCATAAAAATGACGTCACGGGGACGTCATATGAGAAATATTTTCACAAAATTTTTAAAACTTCTAGAGACTATATACTGACTAATATCAACTTTCTTTTTTAAATAGGACAGATTTTATAAGCATTTAAAAATTTCCGACCTTGGTTCGAATCTTGGATTCGCTATAGAACCTTGGACTTTTCGAATTTTGAAAAACGGACACGGGATGCACAACTAGAACTTAATATACACAATCTGTGAAAATTTGATGAAAATCGGTTCACAAACAATGGCTGTAGACCGCGTACAAACTTTTGTAGCATATTTCAAATGTGACGTCATTTGACGTCATAGGCATATGAAAATCATAGAAATCAAAATTTCCTGACGTGGCTAATAAGTCATAAAATTCATCGTCCTAGGAGTATTGCAACATAGAAAAATAAGCGTTTAGTTAGGAAGAAAAAAAGAATAATAATAATAATAATAAGAAGAAGAATAAACAGTACAAACCCAATAGGACTTTCTGCCGAAAGGGCAGAAAGTCCTAATAAGCGTTTAGTTAGGAAGAAAAAAAGAATAATAATAATAACTAGATGTCATTCGTCAAAACGAATGATAGGACTTTCTGCAACCTGTGTTAATGCAAAAAGCAGGAGATAGAAGTTTCATGTAATGACTCACCTCTGGGAGTATTTCATGTTCATGCTGAACAATTGACATTATATTCCGCGAAAAATAAGCGTTTAGTTACGAAGAAAAAAAATAAGTAGCAGTAGTAGTAGTATGCTTATGACGTCATATGACGTCACGACTCAAAATATATGTAGAAATTATGCAGAACTGCAAACTGTGTAAGTTTCAACCTTCTATCTCATCCCGAAGTTCTTTAACCCTAAAATGAAATTTTTGGTCCTATGTTCGAATCTTATTTCAGCAACAATACTTCGGTTTTTCGGAATTAAGGTTATCTGACAAAATATTCACACCTTAGTTTCAAGATGTACCATCTGTAAAAATTTGAAGAAAATCTGATGATAAATGGCGGCTGTAGAGCGCGAATACCATTTTTCACTATTTTTAGCTCTGACGTCACGTGACGTCATAGGGTGCTGAAATTTCTGTTGCTCAAAAGCGCATACTTTACTTTCATAACTCTGAAATTTTCATTATTCTGAACAACTGGCATCATGTCGAAATCATTGCCTAAAATAAAAATTAAGAAGAACGTCATATGACGTCAGGAATCAAAATATTTGTAGAAATTCTGCAGAACTGCAAAACTGTGTAAGTTTCAACTTTCTATCTCATCCTGAAGCTCTTTAATCCTAAAATGAAATTTTCGGTCCTATGTTCGAATCTTTTTTCAGCCACAGAACTTCGGTCTTTTGGAATTTCGGTTAGCTGACAGGATATGCACACCTTAGTTTCAAGATGTACCATCTGTAAAAATTTGAAGAAAATCCGACTATAAATGACGGCTGTAGAGCGCAAACACCATTTTTCACTATTTTTAGCTGTGACGTCATAGGCTGCTGACAATCATTGAAAACAAAATTTCCTCAGTGACTAATAACCCATAAAAATTTCATGGTCCTAGGACTATTGCAACATATTAAAATAAGCGTTTAGTTAGGAAGAAGAAAAGAATAATAAAAATAAAAAAATGACGTCACGTGACGTCATATGACGTTTATTTTCATATAATTGTTAGACACCCGAGACCTACTAACTGACAAAATTTCAACTTTCTATCTCAAATAGGACAGTTTTTATTTGCATTTAAAAATTGACGTCCTTGGTTCGAATCTTGGATCCGCCATAGATGCTTGGACTTTTCTAATTTTGAAAAACGGACACCGGAATACTCAATAAGAAGTAATATACACATTTCTGTGAAAATTTGATAAAAATCGGCCCATTAATAATGGCTCTGTACCGTGTACAATCTTTCGTAGTCAATTTCAAATGTGACGTCATATGACGTCATAGGCTCCTGAAAATCATTGAAATCGAATTTCAGCGTCTGAATCATTTGTCATTAATTTTCATTGCCCTTCGACAATTTCACATATAGAAATACTCTTATTAATATTAGAAATACATTTTCATATAATGACGTCAAGTGACGTCATGTGACGTTTTATTTTCACAAATGTTTAAGACTCCCAGAGACCTATATACTGACCAAATATCACTTTTCTATCTCAAATAAATCCGATTTTATAAAGCATTTAAAAATTTACGACCTTGGTTCGAATCTTGAATTCGCTATAGAACCATGGACTTTTCGAATTTTGAAAAACGGACACCGAGATGCACAACTAGAACTTAATATACACATTCTGTGAAAATTTGATGAAAATCGGTTCATAAACAATGGCTGTAGACCGCGTACAAACTTTTGTTGCATATTTCAAGTGTGACGTCATATGACGTCATAGGCATAGAAAATCATAGGAATCAAAATTTCAGCCTTTAAAACATGTGTCATTTAATTTTCATTGCCCTTCGACAATTTCAACATATAGAAATATTCTTGTTATATTAGAAATACATTATCATATAATGACGTCACGTGACGTCATATGACATTTATTTTCACAAAATGTTTAAAACTTATAAAGACCTATATACTGACTAAATATCAACTTCTATCTTAAATAGGACATATTTTATAAGCATTTAAAATTTACGACCTTGGTTCGAATCTTTGATTCGCTATAACCATGGACTTTTCGAATTTTGAAAAACGAACACCGGGATGCACAACTAGAGCCTAACATACACTTTCTGTGAAATTTTGATAAAAATCGGCCCAGAAATAATGGCTGTAGACCGCGTAGAAACATTTTATGACGACGTCAAGTTTGACGTCAAAACACGTCATAGGCAAATGAAAATCATTGAAATGCAAAATGTTCTATCTGAAGCATAGGCCTATAAATTTTCAAGGTGCTCGGACCATTCCAACATATAGAAGTTAACAGGTAAAAATTAGAAATTACTTTTCACCTCATGACGTCATATGTCGTCATATGAAGTTTATCTTCTGAGAATATAAAGAAATCCTAGAGACTTATATTCTGTCCAAATATCAGCTTTATAGATCTTCTGGAAGCGATTTTATACGCATTTGAAAGTTGACGTCAATGGTTCGAATCTTGGATTCGCCATAGAACCATTGCCTTTTCGAATTTTGAAAAACAGGCACCGGGATGCACAACTAGAGCCTAACATACACATTCTGTGAAATTTTGATGAAAAAACAGTAAAGCAATAATGGCTGTAGACCGCGTACAAACTTTTTCACCTGACGTCAAGTCTGACGTTATATGACGACATATGAATATGAAATTCATTGCTCCCTAAAGCTCATGGTTTGAAATATATGCCATAAAATTTTCATTGTTCTGAGTCAATGGCAACACTCGAAATTAACACAAATATAAGAGGAAGAAAAAAAGAATAATAAGAATAATAAAAAAACAGTACAAACCCAATAAGACTTTCTGCCGAAAGGGCAGAAAGTCCTAATAAAAAACATAACAAACCCAATATGACTTTCTGCCGAAAGGGCAGAAAGTCCTAACTAGAAATTTCGTTAGTTGAACAAACGATAGGACTTTCTGCCCTACACAATTCGTAGTTAAACATCTTGGGATGTCAGACAATCTTGAAATGACATGCACCTGTAGAAGATATCAGTCTATATGTTTGAAAACTATGGAGATCAGTACAGAAGTATCAGCTGTAGAGCATATACTTGTTGACAATGTCAGTTGAATGTCTGGTGACGTCAGACGAAAAATATCACTGCATTGCAAAAGTCGTTGTTTTAATTTTCTCCCCTTAATAGTTCATGACCGTAGTTACTTTGCATCACATAAAAATTAATGCATAAAAGAGTGGAGGGAAATGGTGTCCTCCAAGGTTCAATGCCAAGCCTTCCTCTTTTTGCATGCAGAAATTATTATTTTCAATTTAACTTTCTTATATAAAGTCTAATTTAAAAAAATGCTAGGTACCATTCAAAAGGTCTTCAAATTATCTACATTTCATACGCTTTATGTATAAACTTATTGTTAACAGTTATCGAGATAAAAAACGGCTAATCCTTGAGAAAACACCAAATATCGAGTCAAAATTACGTCCATGTCATATGGTTTTTGCACTATAACTTTGTCATTACTGAACTGATTTCAAATGCTGCATACCTATTGAAAGGTACAAATGTGCTCTAAAAACACTTGTTCATATTGTTATTTAAAAAAATCAATATCAACATGGCAAAGACGTTAAGAATAACTGCAGAAAAGCAAGACAAAAATGGTTATTGCGATCTATTATTTTTCTTATAACTTTCTTCAGTGAAGTCTAATTTTATAATGCTGGGTACCATTTGAAAGGACTTCAATTCTCTACATATCGTACGCTTTATATATGAACTTATGTTTAACTGTTTTCGAGATATAAGTTGTTAAACCTCGAGAAAACTGCAAATTTGCAATAGAAAAAATAGTCATTTCTGATTCGATCTTAAAATGCTGCACTCAGCAGAGAGATAAGAATGTGCTCTAAATATTTGCTCATATTATATCAACAAAAATCAATACTTTACGCGATATCAGTTGTGAAATGCTGTTGGGGTCACTACATATTTAGTTTTCCCGCCATAACTAAACCGTTTCAAGCCTGATCTTCAAAAACCGGATGTCATCTGAAAGGTCTTTTTGAAAGTACTATATATATTAATACACATAGTCTCTTGATAGAATATATATTTCGTTTTTGAGATATGAGCTCCAAAGAAAAGAAGATGGCCCTAAATCGCTCCCTGAGAAACATTGTTCTCAATGGCCTACTTTTTGACCCAAATGAACTTGTTCAAGCTTTCATGCTAATAAAACATTCTGACCAAGTTTGGTGATGATTGGATCATAAATATGGCTTCTAGAGTGTAAACAAGATTTTACATCAATTTGACCTCGTAACTTTTTGACCCAACGTGACCCAGTTTCGAACTTGTTCAAGCTTCATGCAGATTAACATTTTGATAAGGTTTGGTGAAGATTGGATCAAAAATATGGCCTGTAGAGTGTTAACAAGCAAACTGAATAGTGCTAACACAATTTTTATGATTTGACCAAGTGACCTAGTTTGTTACCCCACAATGACCCAGTTTCGAACTTGTCCAAGCTCTCATGCAGATTAACATTCTGGCGAAGTCTGGTAAAAAATGGCTTAAAAATATGGCCTCTAGAGTGTAAACAGGATTTTACTTTAAATTGACCTATTTTTGGACCCATGCCATACTTTTTGAACCCACATGGCCCAGTTTCGAACTTGCCATTAAACATTCTGACCAAGTTTGGTGAAGAATGGGTAAAAAAAACTGTGGCTCTAGAATGTTAACTGTTGACGACGGACGAAGCGGCATCACAATAACTTCGTGCTCAGGTGAGCTAAAAACGTATTTGACATATGACCTTGACCTTTCATATTTTTCGGAAACGGAAGTTACCATTCACAATGGAACACGTATCTGCACATGTTGTGAAACAAATATGCAAATCGGTCTAAAAGTAGCTCCTGTAGGGCTAAAAACCACTATTTTTAATTAAATGTTTGGTAATTATGACGTCATATGACATCGAATTTCTCAGCATGTAAGTTAACCTCAGGATACAGATGCTATCCAAATTTCAGCTTTCTAGCTCATTAGAAGCGAAGTTATGCTTAAATGAATTTTGACGTTTTTGGTTCGAATCTTGGTTCAGCCATAGTTTCCTGGTCTTTTCCATATTTTCAAATATGGAAGAAGTATGCACATCTAGGACTAATGTACATATGTGTAAAAAAATCATGAGATCCGTCAAAAAATGTAGGCTGTAGACCGCGAAAAAACTTTGTTGCAGTTTTCAGTAATGACGTCATTTGACGTCACTGAAAATTAAAACACTGCAGCTCGAAAGTGATTCTATTTTGCTGATCATTGTAAAAAAATTGAACGTTCTATCCCAACGGTAACCTTGTTTAATTACACCCCAAAAGAAGGAAAAAAGAATGTTTGCATTGCAATTATGACGTCATATGACGTTATGTGACGTCGTACTTCTCAACATGCAAAGGAAACCTCAGGATACAGATGCTGTCCAAATTTCAGGTTTCTAGTACCCACGAAGCGAAGTTCTGCTTAAATGAATTTTGACGTCCTTGGTTCGAATCTTGGTTCAGCCATAGTACCCTGGTCTTTTCATATTTTCAAACAGGGAAGAAGTATGCACATTTAGGACCTATGTTCACATTCTGTGAAAGTTTCATGAAGATCCGTCAAAAAATGTCGGCTGTAGACCGCGAACAAACTTTTGTAGTAGTTTTCAGCTATGACGTCATATGACGTCACTAATAGTTGAAACAATGCAGATCGAAAGGGACTCTATTTAGCTGATCACACGAACAATTTGAAGTCTCTATCTCAATTGTAACTTTGTTTAATTACAACCTCAAAAGGAGGAAAAAAAGAATAATAAGAAGAAGAAATATACATGTACATTTCAAAGCCAATGTCAATGAGACTAAGGACTATTTTCTGACAAAATATCAACTTTGTATCTCATATAGGGCCGATTGTATAAGCATTTTAAAGAAGACGTCCTTATTCGAATCTTGGATTTGCACTTACACCTTGGACTTTTTGATTTTTGAAAAACTGCACCGGGATACACAAAAAATAACCTATTATGCACATTCTGTGAAATTTGATGAAAATCGGCGCATTAATAATGGCTTGGACCGTGTACAAACCTTTTTTAGCATATTTCAAATGTGACGTCATTGACGTCAAAAACCCTTATGAAATCTTTGATATCGAAATTTCAGATTCTAATGAAAAAGTACTTAAATTTTTATTGCTTTTTGACCATTTTATCTTTATAAAAATGTTCCTGCAAATATTAGAAATTATTTATGTTAAATGACGTCAGAATTTTTAATACTTACAGAGTCATTCACTGACAAAATTTCACTTTCTATCTCAAATGGGACCGATTTTATAAGCATTAAAAAATTTGACGTCCTTGGTTCGAACCTTGGATTGCCTTTGAACCTTGGATTTTTTTAATTTTTGAAAAACGGGCACCGCGATGCCAATTTTATCCTTATTTTACACTTTCAGGTGAAATATTTTTATGAAAATCGGTTCATAAACAATGTTGTAGCCCGCTTCAATCTTATGTAGAATATCGGGAATTGTGACGTCATATGACGTCATAGGTCTATGATAATTGCAGATTCAAAAAATCAGCAATTGAAACATTAAGTCATAAAATGTTCGGGCCTTGGACTATTTAAAATATAGAAATTTTCTTGTAAATTTTAGAAATACATTTTCATCTTTATGAGTTCATCTTTTAGGCACCCAGGACTAATATACTAAACAATTTCAACTTTCTATTCATATAGGAACGATTTTATAAGCATTTAGAATTTGACGTCCTTGGTTTGAATCTTGGATGCCCCATAAAACCCTTGGTCTTTTCGAATTTTGAAAAAACGGCCCACTGGGATGCACAATATTTTTAAATATACACTTTCGGTGAAAAATTTTATGAAAATCGGTTCATAAACAATGGCTTTAGACACGTACAATCTTTTGTCCCATATGTCAAGTGTGACTTTCTTTATGACGTCATACCCAACATGAAAATTGTAAAATTTAAATCATCAGCATTCAAAAGAAAATGTCTTATAATTTTCATTTCCATGGACCATTTAAACATATAAAAATTTATCTTGTAAAATAAGAAATAGATTTTCATGTTATGACGTCATGTGACGTCACATGACGTTCATTTTTAAAAAATCGTTAGGACATCCAGAGACCTATATACTGATCAAATATTAACTTCTATTCTATAGGACGATTTTATAGCATTTGGAAATTTTCGACCTTGGTTCGAATTTGGATTCTCCATAGAAGCAAGGCCTTTTAAAAATTTTGAAAAACGGACACCGGGATGCACAACTAGACCTTAATATACACCTTTGGTGTAAATTTGATGCAAATCGGTTCATAAAAAATGGCTGTAGACCGCGTACAAACTTTTGTAGCTATGTCAAGTGTGACGTCATATGACGTCATAGGCATATGAAAACTGCAGAATTCAAATAACTTCGTTTAAAAACCAAAAGTCATATTATTTCATTTCCATGGACCTTTTGAACAAATTGAAATTATCTTGTAAATATAAAAATAGATTTTCATGTAATGACGTCATATGACGTCACATGACGTTGATTTTAACAAAATCGTTCAGGCATCCAGAGACCTACAAACTGACAAAATATCAACGTTCTATCTCAAATACGACCGATTTGATAAGCATTTGAAAATTTGCGACCTTGGTTCGAATCTTGGATTCCCCATAGAACCTTGGTCTTTTCGAATTTTAAAAATCAAACACCGGGATGCACAACTAGATATTAATATACACATTCTGTGAAATTTTGATGAAAATCGGTTCAAAAACCAAGGGCCCTGTAGACCGCGAACAAACTTTTGTAGTAGTTTTCAGCTATGACGTCATATGACGTCACTTATAGTTGAAACAATTGCAGATCGAAAGGGACTCTATTTAGTGATAACAAAAACAATTTGAAGACTCTATCTCAGTTGTAACTTTATTTAATTACAACCCCAAAAAGGGGGAAAAAAAGAATAATAAGAAGAAGAACTAGATGTCATTCGTCTAAACGAATGATAGGACTTTCTGCAGCCTGTGTTTTAAAGCAAAAAAGCAGGATATAGAAGTTTCATGTAATGACTCATTTCTTGTAGTATTTCATGTTCATGCTGGACAATTGACATTATATTCCGCGAAAAATAAGCGTTTAGTTACGAAGAAAAGAAAAAAAAGTAACAGTAGTAGTAGTATGCTTATGAACGTCATATGACGTCACGACTCAAAATTTATGTAGAAATTATGCAGAACTGCAAACTGTGTAAGTTTCAACTTTTATCTCATCCCGAAGCTCTTTAATCCTAAAATGAAATTTCGGGCCTATGTTCGAATCTTATTTCAGCCACAGAACTTCGGTCTTTCGGAATTTCGGTTAGCTGCAGGATATGCACACCTTAGTTTCAAAATGTACCATCTGTGAAAATTTTAAGAAAATCCGACCATAAATGACGGCTGTAGAGCGGGGAACACCATTTTTTATCATTTTTAGCTGTGACGTCATGTGGGCGCCATAGGGTGCTGGCAATCATTGAAATCAAATTTCCTCACGTGACTAATAACCCATAAAAATTTTTATCGTCCCAGGACTATTGCAACATATTAAAATAAGCGTTTAGTTAGGGCGAAGAAAAAAATAATAAAAAAAAAAATGACGTCACATGACGTCATATGACGTTTAAAAATTTTACATAATTGTTAAGGAAAACCCCGAGACATACTAACTGACAAAATTTCAACTTTTTATTCCCAAAAAGGACAGTTTTAAAGCATTTAAAAATTGACGTCCTTGGTTCGAATCTTGCATCCGCCATAGATGCTTGGACTTTTCGGGAAATTTTTAAAACGGACACCGGTATACACAAAAAGAAGTAATATACACATTGGCCCATTAATAATGGCTTGGTCCGTTACAAATTTCGTAGTAAATTTTAAAATGTGCGTAATATGAGTCATAGGCTTCTAAAAATCATTGAAAAAAAAATTTCAGGTCTGAATCTTTGTCTTTAAATTTTCATTCCCCTTTCGACAATTTAAACTATAGAAATACTTTGTTTATATTAGAAATAATTATATATAATGCGTCCGTGAGTCATATGACGTTTCTTTTCACAAAATGTTTACGATTCTTGGCCCTATTACTGACAAATATCACTTTTCTTCTAAAATAGGACCGATTTTATAAGATTTAAAAATTTACGCCTTGGTTCGAATCTTGAATTCGCTAAAAAACCATGGACTTTTCCGGAATTTTTTGAAAAAGGACACCGAATGCACAACTAAATTAATATACACATTTTGGAAATTGATGAAAAAACGGCTTTAAAAATGGTCTGGACCGGTACAAATTTTTTTTAGCATTTTGTGACGTCATAGACGTCTAGGTTGAAAATCATGAAAACAAAATTTCGCATTTGAAGCTTTGGGCTTAAATTTTCTTTTCCCTTCGAATTTCAAATAAGAAATATCTTTTAAATTAGAAAAACTTACATATAATGAGTCACGTGACGTCATATGAATTTATTTTCACAAATTTTTTAAATTCTAGAGACTATATACTGATAAAAAATCATTTTTTTATTTAAATGGGCGATTTTATAAGCATTTAAAATTTACACTTTGGGTTTGAATCTTTGGGTTCGTATAGAACCTGGTTTTGAATTTTTAAAAAACGGCCGGGGTGCAAACTAAATAATTTTTACAATCTGAAAATTTGAAAAAAAAGGGGTTCAAAAAAATGGTGTAGACGCGTACAAATTTTGTGCAATTTCAAAGTGAGTTAGAGTCATGGGCTTGAAAATCAAGAAAAATTTTCGTTTGGCATGTCTTAAATTTTCTTGCCTTAAATTTAAAATAGAAAATTCTTTTTTAAAAGAAAAATTTATATAAGAAGGACGTTAAATTTTTTTCCAAAATTTTTTTAAAAAATTTTTAAAAATAATGAAAATTAACTTTCTTTTAAATTTAAAAAATTTTTTAAAGCAAAAAAATTTAGATTGGGTTTCAATTTTGGGATTCGTATAAAAGGATTTTCGTTTTTAAAAACAAAGGGAGAAAATAACCTAACTCACTTTGAAAAATTTTGTAAAAACTCCAAAAAAAGGGCTGAGACCGCAAATTTTTCCTATCAAATTTTTTAAATTTATGAAAAAAAAATTCTTAACCGAAACCCATTTTGAAAAAAAACCTAAATTTTTTTTCGATAATGGCAACATCGAAATAAACCTAAAAGGGAAAAAAAAGAATAAGAAAAGGAAAAAAATTTTTGATAAATGTAGGATTTTCCCTCATTTTCAAATTTTAAAAACAAAAAAAAAGGGTTGAAATTCAGCCTTTCTTCTTTGTAGGGCCAAACTTTGTTTAAAAATAAACTTTTTTAATTGGAGGGGAAAAGGCAAAATAAATAAAATTTTTTTTTAAAATTTTTTAATTGGACTATTTTTTAATTTGTTAAAAAAATTATTTAAACCTTTAAAATTTAATTATCCTAAAAATGGTTAACCGCTAAAGAGTTTTAGAAAAGTCAAGTTTGAGTCCCGACTCATAGGTAAAAAATCAATAAATGAAATTTTAAAATTTAAATTAGAATTTTTTTTCTTCCTTGCAATTTAACTAAAAAATTGGTGATTTTTTACATTCTTTTTGACCTTATGACGTCAAAAAAGTTTCCAAGAAAAAAAAAGCTTAAAGCTAACGCCAAATTCATTTTAAAATCCTCAAGGTTTTAATTTTTTGAAAAATTTACTCAATGTTTCAAAATTGGTTTTTGCCAAAAAACCTTTCCTTTTGTTTTTAATTTGTAAAAAAAGGGTAAAAAAAGGGGTTTAATAAATTCTTTAAATTTCTAAAATTTGTGAAAATCGGTTTTTAATAAGGCTTGGACGCACAATTTTTAACTTTTTTTACGTGTGCGTCATTGAGTTAGGTTAAAATTTTTGTTCAAAACGCATTTTTAACTGTTCTTTTAAAAATTTTATTTTTAAACTTTTCACTTAAATTTTTCTTGAAAATTTAAAATACTTACTTTTGACGTCACTGACGTCTATAAAATTTAAACCCAAAAAATTTTTAAAATTCTGAGACCTAAACTGTTAATTAAATTTTTTAATCTAAATAAAGTTTTAATATTTAAAAAAATTTTTGGGGCCTTTTTTCGAATTTTATTCGCAAAAACCCTCTTTTCGAATTTTAAAAAACGGGACAGGGAACCCTTTAAATTAAAAACCATCTGTGAAAATTTGAAAAAATCGCCAAACGGCTGTAGACCGGAAATTTTTTAACATTTTTAAATTGACGTCATTGACGTCATAGGTTGAAAATTTTGAAATCAAAATTTCCTCACGTGACAATGCCATAAAAATTTATCGCCGATATTGCAAAAAAGAAAAATGCGTTTTTAGGAAGAAAAAAGAAAATAAAAAAAAAAACCCAAAAAAACAAAAACCAAAAATGGGACTTTCTGCCGAAAGGGCAAAAATCCAATAAAAAAAAACAGTACAAACCCAATATGACTTTCTGCCTTTGGGCAAAAGTCCAAATTTAAAAGAATAAAAAAAAAAAACATAAAAAACCCAATATGACTTTCCCTGTGGCAGAAGTCCTAATAATAAAAAAAACAGTAAAAACCCCAATAGACTTTCTCCCGTGAACAAACACCAATATGATTAAAGTAACCCTTTTTGTTGTGTGTGTTTTTTTTCTCTTCTCATTATTTATTAATTTTTAAATTTTGAATTTTTTTAATTGGGATTTTTACTTAATCGCTTTTTTTAGTTATTGTTATATATTCCCCATTCTGTGTTAACATTGAGACATTAAAATTACACAGGTCTTTAAGCGATGCCCTTTAAAATGTTTTAAAAAATTGTGGTAAAACCCCCTTTACTTATTTTTTTAAATCTTCAATTTTGACACTTTATTAGGCAATAATACATTTTAAAACTAAAAAAAGCGGAAGGTAGAGTTCTTTGTTATTTTGGAATTAATCAGAATGCTGGTGAGTAAATGTTTGTTCTCTATTTGCTGTTTAATTTTTTGTCATTTGCATGCGTTCACAAAAAAAAAACCCCTGTAACACGTTACACAGCGTGTGTAAGGGACATGGATCCAAACTTCCCCATTAGATAGTCTTTTAAAGAGAAATAATTCGTACATTTTAAACAGAGTCACCCCGACTATTTTTGCCCTTTTTAAGGCCAAAAACATGGTAGGGAAATTTTAGTGCCCCGGTCGGCTTGAAGTGGTTTTAAATTTATCTTTATTTAGCGGAATATTTTTTTGTGCAATTGTGCCGATTTATGAATTAAATGGAGAAAAAATTTTGGAAAAAAATGGAATGATTTCCTTGGAAAAAAAAAATACGTCATTCTTTGGCTTCTTAACGGGTAAATTCCCCTTTTAAATAAACACTAACTATAACGTAATCAGTCTTTCCCCCGTATGTACAACATAATTAAAATTTTAACTCACGGCTCACGCGCGACGAATCATTGCTGGTAGTTTTTTGGTTTTTTCCCGGGGACTGTACCAAAATTTAAAAAAAAAAAAAGAATTTTGATATGCGAATTAATGGGTTTAAGTTTAATTGTTATATTTTGAAAACCTATAAAACTAGCCCCAAATAGTACAATTGAATTGTAGGGATTTCAGGACTTTTATTTTGGTACCAAAATATAAATTGGGAATCTCTCACCCCTCCCCGTGGGGGTTCGAATTCGGTAGGGACTTCGGATTTTTCATGGGGGAAAAGCCTTCCGGTGGCTTGCGGTGGGTCGGTGGTTATATCCGCGTATTTTGTGTACTCGGGGTCTTCCCCCCTGAAATTAGCGGATCTCTATATTGAAATCTAACAGCGACGGTAAAACCAACCAACAAACAAAACCTAAAATTGGTAAAGATATAAAAAAGCGAATCAAAATAAAGATTTATTTTTTTTCGACAATGGCTTACTTCACAAAGTTCATGCATGAAAAACCCTACAAAAAAAAAAATTTAAAAAGGTGAAAATTAATAATATTTCTTTCTAACGGTTTTAAATTTTTACATTTAAAAAATGTTGCGAAAGTCCTATCTTTCTATCAACAATGAAATTAGTTATTATTTAATTTTTTTCCTTTTTTTTTTTTAAAAACCGTAACATTCCATATACCACAAGTTTTTTAGTTTCCTATCTTGAAAATGCGAGTGATCGTGGGTAAATAAATTAAATACTGTACTAGAGAATATTTTTTATAAACGGAAACATATTTATATAAAACATTCCAAAAAAAGAAAAAAAATTTGGACGTTGAAAAATTAAGCGATATAACTAAATTCTTTTGGTATTCTCGCCTTATAGGGTTCGGAAAATGTAAATAAACAAAACTTACGCCCCCGTTTTCATGCAAAGACAAACATTGGACAATTTAATTCTTTTTTTAAAAAACATTTTGTTAATACGGAAGCCCAAAGGGACTCCAGATCCCAGAAAATGTTTAACATGTTGTAGCGAAAGTTTGCGAAGCAAATTTTCACCTTGTTTTTTCTAATAACGCTAGGGCATCCGTGGAGAGGGTAAAGCGTGACTTTAGAACTTACTCACCCCTCCCCGCGTGGGGTTCAAAACCCCGGCAGGGTCTGGAATTTCATGTGAGGAAGCCTTTTAAAGTGGCTTGCGGTGGTCTGGTTCTACGCGTATGCCTCCGTGCATTCGGGTCTTCCTCCCCCTGTAATTAGCTGGACGTCGCTATATGATGAAATACTGTCGAAGCGACAGAAAACTCAAATAGTCAAGTCAAATTACGCTATAATGTTCAGAAAATGCGATACGCATCCAATTGTTTCTTTTTAGTTACGTTTATATCTCGGTGAATTACTAAAGCTTGATTCTGTCTCTTCAAAAAAATCTTTTATTGTTTCCCCACAGTTGGTTCCCCGTTTTAGCCAAAATTAAGCGCAGTTGAGAATGCGTTTTTGGATCATCTGTACCTGACGTCGTCGAGTCAACTCTTATGAATGTTACAGAACGCCTTATATTATTAAAAAAGGGTTTTCTGTTCCTGTAGCGGAGAGCCACTGAAAGGCTTTGCGTTTGCTGGGAACTATTTAACTGGGGGAAAAAGGGGGTCCCCTATTCGTGGGGGGGTTCGCTGCAAGCTTTTGCGTTTGCGGGAAATACTAACCAATAGGGTTCTTTTGGGGCAAGTTATCCACATAGTTTTTAAGCAGGGATAGGCTAAACAATTCTAATTTATCGAAGTGTGGGAAATACACCTTTTATTTACTTAATTTAAAATGATTCGATTTTACTTTTTAAAATAGAAATCTTTGGCTTATACATTATTTTGAAATTCTTGATTGATTATTGGTTTTTAAAAATATTTCATTAATTTGGTCCCTAATAAAACGGAAATAGCCAGGGAAAATTTTTTTATTCAGTGAACTAAAGTAAGCCCGGGTGCCGTTAAAATTCAACAAAATTAACAATTTAAAATTTTGAAAATTTTAACATTTGAAACCCAAGTATTGAAATTAGAAATAGAATTATGATATTGGGGGATACCCCTTTCCTTCCATATTACGATATTAGGAACGGGAAATAAGAAAAATCTTAATAAAATATAAAATTTAATAAAAGTATTGTGGATTTCAAAAACTTATTTTGACTATTAGAAGCAATACACATCCAGTCGTTTTTATTTTTACTTTGCCCGGTCTAAGCTGCTCAAACAGTATCACCCCGTAGACATGGGGCATACAAACAAGGTCATATTTACCGCCCCGGGGCCCAAACCGCCCAAGAACTACACTTATATTGAGCGCTAAGCAAGTGATCTGCGAGGGCGAGCAATAAAAAACCACCTATGGCTCTCCGATCAACCGAGACATCCCGATTTTCACGAATTGTTTCAGTACATGTACTTTCCCTGTGTACAAAACTACACATTATTAACGGTATTTTTTTGTCAGATATTAATGTCAAACGGGTATGCTGTAAAAGCAAGTTTTCATCAAAAGTGGAGTCCCGTGCTGTAATTGGGTTACTTGCTTTTAAAAAGGGAAAAAAATGGTAAGGACATACATGCTGAGTTAGTTGATGTGTATGGTTTCTTTGCCCTCTTATTCTCAAGTTAAATTCGGGGTTGGGTTTTTAAACCCTTTTGAACTCTTTAGAAGTGAACCCGGGGTTGGACCCCCAGTTGATGCCCCCCGACGAAGAAAGTGTAATAAAGTCAGGATCTGGTATACTCGTAGGGAAGTCAGGTTTTAGAAAAGCACAGGCTTTAGGCATTTCACATGGTACCGTTTCAACAATCTTGCATGATCGTTTTGGGATGCACAAGCTTCACCCGTTGGGCCCCAAAACCCCTTAGCAATGAGCAAATGGCAACGAGAGCTCAGTATGCAGTGCGTTGTTGAACTTTTTGAGGTAAAAGATAAAATCCTTTTGCGTCTGTTACGGGGTGGATTGGGTGCATTATATGAACCATAAAAAAAGCAAGGGTCGTGCGACGGCCCCCCAAAGGGCCAAAAAAAGTTCAAACTCAACCATCTGCGGGCAAAGTGTGGCCACAGTTTGGGGGACACAAAGGGCGTTTTTTTTTGTTGGACATTTTACCCAGAAAGTACAAAAAACCGGAACATACTATGCAAACTTGCTAGCCCCAGCGGAACGCCACCCGGGGAAAAACGCCGGGTAAATCCCCAAAAGCTGTTTTGCTGCAACAGGACAATGAAAGTCCACACTTTAAAGTTGCAAGGGATGTGTGGAGCGAAAGGGGTATGAATTAATCCCGCACCCCCCTATCCCCAGCCTTGCCCCTAGCGACTTTTTCCTTTTTCCAATTTAAAAAAGGTTAAACAGGACGTCATTTTCCGGTCTGACGAAGAAGTCGTGGCGGCATTTGAGGAGGGTTCCATGGAAAGGACCATGACTTCTTCATTTCTGGGCTGATGGCACTCGAACACCTTTGGGTCCAAGTGCATGCCGGGAGGGAAATTATATTGAAAAAGAAGGGGTAGATTAAACCCCAAATGGGTTAGGCTGGTTATTTATTGACTCCCCCTCGTAATACCGTTCCATTTTAGATTTTGGTACGACAAATTTTTCCGTTCTGGAAAGCTCTAACCACTCGGTCCCCGGGCCCGGGTTTTTTCAACTCTTGTTTAAATTTGATATGTGAAAAGTTGCACCCCCCAAATTAAAAAAAAAAATGGCTTTTACTTCGCGCCTCTATCTCTTAGATATCTGGTGAAACGATAACTTTAACACAAAACATCATTTTCATGTTCAATGTGACTATTTGAGGCAATGAATCAAAACAATTTGAACATTGATTATTGCACACCCCCAGGTGTACAATACTGTATATTTTAAAACCCAAAAACGGGTCAGTTCGATGACTGAGAGATAACAGCCCTGCGGGTCGAGGTCCCGTCTCAGTAGTTTTTTCTCTTTCATTCTTTAAAACATGATCAATATCCTTCCCGAAGTTAACATGTTTCACCAAAGAAAAATTCTAAAAAAAGGAAGATAAACTCTGAGTCGGAAAAATTGGAGGTCAAATTCAATTTTGTAACTGTTTTTGCTCAAAATTTTTTTTATGAAAAGAGTCAACAAATTCTAAGAAAATAATTTAGCACTTTTTCGCCTTTTATTAACACACAAAAAAAAAAAGAAAAAGAATTGTCACAGTCACCCGTTACAAATGTCCCCAAAGGTAACACTGACATTAAAAACGGGGATCAGTGTATGACAGGCCCTCTTACTTTTTGCAATTGGACCTTGTTTTTTAAAGGCTTAAAAACGTAAATTTTTGCAGGGCTCTTTCTCGAATCATTTGTCCCAAAATTTTATTTCAAAATCTTTTTTTGAAAAACAACGTTAAGGCTCGGGACAAAAAAAAGTGTCTTGTTTCAAACCTTTGCCCTGTGATTGTGCCCTTAAACTTTGAGCTACAGACCCAGTTTTGCGCAGGGGCCATTGCCTTCTCTATAAGAACATTCGCACAAGTTTTTCCAAAACCATGCATAAGGGAGTTAAGCCCAGTCACGACAAAATTTCCCCTTTCAATTTTGCCCCCAATTTAAAAAACACTGCCCTTTGAGATACTCTCTTTTGGGGTAAACTTTTCTAACAGGTTCGGCGGCGGAAGTGCATTTATATGCCTCCATTTTGGGGCTTAAGATACCTTTTATTATCTGGAATACAATTTGTTACACTTACAAGTCACCAGGTAAAAAAGGCCGCCCCAAATTTCATTTAGTATCTACATAAATTTTTGTAAAGAACTCTAAAACATGAAAATTTCAAAACATTTTACATTTTTTTAGAAATTCAATACACTACTCAAAAGAGAATACATTAATAAAAAAAAAATTCCTTATTTGGGCAGATATTCTAAAATTTTTAAAAGGTATTTCACCTGGCCATTTTATGTACATTTGCAATATTAAATGTTTTTAGGAAATTGTGAATTTCGGGGGGAAAAAACAATGCAATTTTAAAAGCTTCATTGATTGATGATTTTGATTAATTGAGTAAAAATTTTTCGGCACAAGAAAAATATAATCCAACAATGTGTTTGGGTAATTTTGGGACTTGCAAATTCATGATAAGGACGCATGTAACCTAATAAGAAAAAAGGTCGGAAAACGTTGAAGCATAAAGGCTGAAAAAACCCTCCAGGGAAATTAAATAAAGCAAAAAATTAATTACAAAAACTATGTCCAGCACGACATTGCGCTGAATTGAAAAAAATCCCCCTTTACAGCTGAAAACTTTCACGTTTAATCTGCCCGCCAATTTTTTACAGTGTTCGGCCAAGCGTCAAATTGTTAGTTTGGAAAGGTTTCAGATGCATAAAAAATTTGATTAAATTGTACCATATAATTTTTTCGATTGAAAAAAAAACATCTCGCGGTGTATTAGCAAAAGCTTTTACTTTTCCACACAAATCCTTAAAACAAAAGGAGAAAAAAAAACAACAAAAGGGTCATGAGGCCAAATCGTTCACCAACTTCATTTGATACAGAGCAAAACTAAAGTAAGGTTTAAAAACTGCACACTATTATGAAAAGCTAAGATCGAGGCCGGCCCCATATCGGGGACTGTTTTCGAAAATCGTGGGCCATCTAAAATCGTGGGCTATTTCTCCAAAATCGGGGGCCCAAATTTTAATGAAAAAAATGGGAATAAAAGGAAAGTTAATATCGATGGCAAAAAATGAAAAAAGGCAATTTGGAAAGTTGTTCATAACAATTAAAAGACATGGCAGAGTCGAAGAAAATTTAATTATATAAATGCCCATAAATTACTGGCGCAAAAACGATACCCGTTTTAAAACGACAACAATTACTTTAGTGTAAGGAAATCTGCGCTGTTTAAAAAAAAAAAAAATAGAAAAAAGGACCAGCGCAGCGCCGGTCTAAAATTGTACTTTATTCAAAGAAGAAAAAATTCGTTCCCAAAGAAACATACCCCAATTGGCTCAGGGTCAGATAACTTGAAAAACGGTTTTTGCACTTTTCCAAACCGAGGGTTTCCCCATTGAGCGAATGTTTAGGGGGGGCATCCCCCATATCAAAAAAATAAATTTTTTGAAAAATCACACTGTGTCTAAAAAAATTTATGGGGAGTATTCTTTTTTTGTAATTGGTACACACTACCCTACAGATTCCAATAACGTTTGGGGAATGCTTTATAGATAATTTGAAAAAGAGCTTTGAAAAGAATTCTTCTGAAAGAAAAAGGGAAAAAATGTGTTCTATTTACATTTTTTTACTTATTGTTTTGTATCAGGCATTCCCCCCAAAACCCACCGCTTTAACCGGCAAGCCCCAGTCGGAAAAAGAATGTCTGTTTTATTTTTTAATTTAATTATCTTTAAAACTCTACCTTATTTTTTAAAATGGAAACCCAATTGGGAAAATCGCCAACGATAGGGAAAATGAAGTCACATTTACCCCGATTTTAAATAAGCCACGATTTCATTCGGCCCTCGATCTGAACCCGGGCTCTCGATTTGAGTCTTACAACTAGAAAAAAACAGAAAAATTTATATTTTTATTCGACTTATCAAAAAAAGGAAAATGCATTTGCAATATGGGGCTCGGGGACTGAGTGGACACAAAGAGAGAGAGAGAGAGAGGGAGAAGAGGAGAACAAAATTTATGCATATTCATCAATCTCAAAAAAAACGACCCAAACCATTTGAGCAAACATGAAAAACATAAAAGTTTTTTTAAAAGTTATAATGATGTTTTTCGTTTTTATATGTATTTCTGAAAAGGGAATGGATAAGTCCTTTAGTAAACATATGTATTTTTGTTAAATCGTCGTGAAAAGAACTAAGTGATGTGTTATTTCCACTGTCATATTTTTTTTAAATTTCGTAGTAAAACTTAAAAATAGTGCATGACAATTTTATGATTTTGGTTTTTATATGGAATGAGCAAGAAAAAGAAAAAGCAAATAAGGCGTTATCAATGTTTTTTGGGGGTTTGAACTAAACAACCAAATTCCAAAATTTTCAAATGAAAAATAAATTTAACTGGTTTATGCAAACGTAAACCAAAAAATTTATGTTAAAGGAAATACGATTGTTTCAAAATTCCACGTCACCATTGAACTATCAAACATTACTTTCAAATGTTATATTTATTATGAATTACTAATCATTGTGGGCGTACATATCCTCTTTCGGGAAACTAGCGATGTAACGTAAATACAAGCAAAATTTTCATCTAATCATTGAAACTCTATAACACACAAAAAATACATCTATTTTTAAAAGTGGAAATATTATATTTCGGTCAGCAGACACATTTCATAATGGAGGGAAAATTTTTTGAGTATATCCCTTTTCCGTTCTTTTTTGTGTACTTTATATCAAAATCACGTGCTAAAAGTTAATAAACACAACCCTAACTTTTTAAATCTTGACAAACATACACTATGCAAAATTGACAAAATTAAAAGAGTATCTTAAAAACCCATTTTAACAGCCATATATATATATAAATTTATATATATATATATATTATATATAATAAATTTTTTTTTTTTTTTTTTTTTTTTTTCTCATCATCACAAGGAATCAAAATTCACCCAACAAATAGAAACGTAAATATCAAACTTTTAAAGAACATTAAAACAACTCTCTAACGTTTCCCAAAATTTAAATTTTTTGGTCAAAATGACTAGATTTGGCAGGGAATTGGTAAAAGAACTGAAAAATTTGTATGCTCCGATACAAACCGTAATGTATTAATAGAAACGTAAATACACTTTGTTTAGACTAAAATTTTCCGAACTTTTCCTATTTTTGCAATTTTTGCCCCGTAGCTTAAAAGACCTCTGTGATTTTCCACTTTGAAGGGGATTTTAAAAATCACAATGATGTTGCACTTTCAACCCCAAAGAGTATCAGGTTGGACTTGGCCATTTGTACAATGATTTAGAGCTTGTCAAAAGTAACGTTAAATCATCCCTTTCCCTTAAATTACTTGTCCTATAAACCCACTTCTTTTCATATACCGCGATAAATCCCCCTTTTGGGCACAGATGGGCCGTTTTCTTGATAAGTACGTGTTCTGGTCTCATCCGTACCTCTTTTTTTCCTTTTCAGTTCCTTACTAGGCCTTATTTTCACTTTAGCTTTAATGGTCACTGTTTCAAGGGGTCACCCGTCCCTTTCAAGCACTTATTACAGTAGCACGAGTACTTCTACGAAAAAAATCAACATCGGTGGACCACAGCATGTATTTTCATAGTCCCCTTGGGGGTTTGCAAAAAAAGTTTTGTTGTCAAACCAAGCTTCTCTTGCAAGCTGGCTACCCACCCACGGGAAATTTTTTAAACTAGCATTGAAAAGATTTGGGGCCAAAGAATAGAATTATCTTTGCATCTTGGATAACACTTTCCTGATCTATTTGCATCTCACCCATTCGTTTTGTTGTTCCACAAGGCGTCGAAAGGGCCCCTTTGCTGTGCCGGCCCTCAAAGTAGTTCCATCCCCTATGTCGGGTAAAATCGGGAAAGTGTACAAAAAGGTAAACATGTGTTTATTCCTGTACTGGTTTGTAGGGCTGTGGTTCAAATATGCGTTTACTGACTTGGGGGCCAACTTTCGCAGCTCGGCACTATAAATCAATTATGGCCCGATTTTGCTTTTGAGTGACAAGTTTCATTGACACTACTACATAACTCTTAGGGCAAAGTTTTCCCCATCTTGTCTGGCTATAGCCCACAATCGGATCAATGTCACCGCAGTTTAAATGCCAACATTTTAAATTCGTCGACAGAAGGACATATATTTTTCTGAGAAGTCATCTGGACAATCATCTCATAAAAAAACGGTTTTCAAAGTACAAATTTTGCTTGAAATTTTTCTCTCAGATTTCTACTGTCCACGAATGCCGACTTTTCACATAAATAAAGGTAAAAATGCGACTTTGTTTTGGTCATCTCAATTTACCCTCATCCTTTACTTTCTCTCATCCTTGATTTTTTTAAATAGATCTTTGTGTCGCCCCCAAGGTTTCTTCGGATTAAATTACTCGTTTTCCCAAAGGGTTTCCGGGGTGCTTGTATTTTTGACTCATTTTTTGGTAATGAATACACAAAAAAAGCTTGCGCCCAAAATATTTTGCTTTCAAAACTTTTTCGGGTCGAATTACTGAATGATCCAAAAGATATTTTACAAAAAGGGTTTTTCAGGGGAAAACTTTGGGGTGGATTTCCCATATAATCAGTTAAGACTTGACCTGCTTTTTCTGCCACCTGACATTTTTAATTCTTTTTCCGGGCTGAGCCCGGGGAGTTGTTTAGCTCTAAAATTCTCTTATCTTGTCTTGAAGCTTTTTAACTCTGTTATTCTTGGTCTTTCTTTCCTTTTGCTCGTTTGAAGAAACACCCCTCTAAACTAGGGACCTTACTATATTTCAAACCCCTGACTTATATGCTATTTTACCAGAAACAACATAACCCCACCCTTTTTTAGGGGTTTTATTTTTGCGGTTCCATTTAGAAACCTTAACAGGGCTTCCCCGAGAAGCAATGGTCTTTTAACTTTTTGCATTGGTAGGTGTTAATTTTTCAGTAAAGCACATTTCTTTTTTCTTGGTGTCGCATCTTGTACATTTGCAAAAAGGAATCTTTTTAACTTTTATTTAGCTTAAAATATCATTCTTTCCTTTGCCCTGCATTTCATGGTGAGATTTTAACTTCAGCATTTTTCTTGTCTTTTCCTTTCGACACAAAACTTTCTTTTTTCCCTTTTGCATGATCTTTTTTTGGGTTAAACGATAATCAAACCCCCAACTTTCTTTTTTTCCTTTCGTTTCACATTTGACTAAGTTCTGGTACTTTTGTTTTTGCTGTTTTTCGTACGTTTAATTTCTCGGGTGCTTTCTGTTTTTTTTTTTTTTCCTGCTGAAATTACATTTCTTTTTTTCCCTTTGAGGCCATGGCTCTTATTTGGGAACATAGTATTTCAAAAACTCTAAAAACTTTCTTTCCTTTTGAACTATCACCTTCTTTCAACATTTTCCTTTCTCTGAAATTCCGTTGATGTCGCAAGACTTCTCCATTCGGAATGAAAATTATGAATGCGATATTTACGTTCCAACATAATATATTTGTTTCTTGAAAAACATTTACTTTAAAAAAAAGTAAAAACATGTTTTTGAGTATATTATGTCAAAAAAAGCAAATAATGGTTAATTTAAGAATGGTTTATATTTTGTTTTCGGATATTAAAATATGTGAAAAAAAACGGGCAAAAATACTTCAAACTGTTTTTTAAATATTTAAACCAATCTCTCTCTGTAAAATGAAAAATTTAAGCAATTTCAATATTATTTATATAAATTAAGGAATCCTTTCAAAAAGTAAGAATCTAATTTTTAAATAACATCTTTTTATGAATTACATGAAAAATTCTTGCAATATTTACTTTACCAGGGTAACGTAATATCTTATACATACTCATAAAAAATCAATATTTTTACTCATTTGAAAATCAGAAATAAATTTTATCTTTATATTCTCTTCCAACAATGAACAAAAAAATATCAAAATCAATATTTACCTCATCTTCTTTCACCTTTTCCTTAATGCTGCTGAAATGACAGATTTTTAACTTTCTCTGCAACAAAACTTCATAAAATGGCTCCCAAAAACGTGTTTAACTAAAAAATGGGTATTAACTGAAAGGGGGGACAACCGATACGAAATTTTGCCCAATATATTCTTTTCAATTCCCTGTAAGTAAATTTTGGGGTATCGTAATTTTTTTTAAACATTTTTCAAAAATTTAAATAAATAAATTAAAAACTTTGGGGGTATTTTTTTCATTTCGATGTGCGAATCAATCAACTTTCAAATTAAAAATGGCGTATACATCTTTTTGTAAGTGAAGCTGTACTAGTGGGTAAATATCCCCAAAAAATGTCCTTTGAAAAATATTTTAATTTGAAAAAAATTATTTAAAAAGGAAAAGCTATTTCACTTGAATTCTAATCTTTAAATTTTAAAAGGGTATTTTTTTCTTTTGTTTTAAGTTTAAAAATGATTTATTTAATCTTTAGTTTATTAAAAAATTAGTGCTGTTTTTTTAAAAGTTCATTTTAAAGTTTGTAAAATTAAAAATTATGAGACACTTTTTGATTCGTTTTTAAAAAACAAATTTCCCCCAAAGGTTTGCTGAAAAACTTTTACTAATCTTTGGTATTTTTTATAAAAAGAAAATTATCCCAAAAAGCAATTCCCTTTTGTATTCTTTACCGTCAATTCCTTATATTCTGTGAAATAACATCACGTACATAATCGTTTTTCGGATTAATAAAATGTTATTCAATTATATTTTTTAAGAAAATAAATATGAACTTAGTTTTAGTGACATTTTTAAACACATTAAATGGTTAAGAAAAATGTTTTTTGTACCAAAATGCTTTAATAAAATTTTTTAAATAAGAGATAGTGTTTTTTCGTTTTGGGTCATTTTATTGAGTTTGGCTGATATATGTTAAATAAACATTAAAAAAAAATGGAGAGTAATACAAAAACACTTTAAAACCCCTTACTATATCTGACAAAATTCGACTTTTTAAATATTTGTTTCTTTTTCAAATACCTTTTTAACAAAAAACAAAAAAAAACAAAAGTCTTTTGTTAAAGATACAAAGAAGCGGCTCTCCTTTTGTTATTTCAAAGGTTTGAATTTTAAAAGTTAATACAAAGAAATAAAAGAATGATGCTTAATATGAAAAGTTTTAATACGAAATTTTCCATTATCATAAATATTACAATTTTCAAAAAAAGCTTTTTTTTTTTTTTCTTTTATCTTCTTAAGAGGTTTGACAAAACTTTAAATTAAAAAGGGACTTATTTGAAAACGAAACCGTTTAAAAAAAAAACAAAAAAAACAAACAAAAAAAAAAACAGGAAAATTTTTTAAGAAAATGCACCTCAGGAATTTTTTTTTTTCTTACGTTTTTCAATCGATTTAAAAATTTTTTTGTTTTTATTCTTTATTTTTATCCAGTCTTCGAAAAGATAGACTAACAAATATTCTTTGCAATTTTTTCCAAAAATTGAAATTGAAAAAAAAAAAAAAAAAATACTTTGAAATCCATGACTTTCAACCTTTAAATTAAATGAATTTTCACTTGCAAAAATAGTGGAAACAAAGCGAAGTGTAAGCAAAAACGAACATAATTTCCTTTTCTCTGTAATTAACTTTAAAAAAAGTTTTTAAATTGACTTTACGTTTTTAGCTCATTTTGAGCACATGTGCTCAGGTACTAAGAATTAATAGTATTAGAAAAAAGAAATAAAGGGGATTAGGACTAAGCAAAGTGCATGAAAAGAACTTTTATTCTTTAATTTCCCTTTAATGATTCCAATTTTAAACAAGGGGGGCCAAAGGCCCTGGTCGCTCACCGAGTAAAGGGGGGTTTTAGGCATAAGAAAAAAAATTGGCATCCAAAGTTTTTCAAAACATTTGATAAGTGACCTCATATTATCCTACCTGAATTTGCATAAAACGGGGGAATTAGTGCTCATCATTCATATCATTTTAATGAAGACTCGGACAAAAATGTGGGCTCTAGAGTTTTTCAAGATTTTTCGAATTTGACCTGGTGCCCCTATTTTTTGTTCTCATTGACTCATTTTCGAACTCATCCAATATATAATTAGACAACACCTGCCCAAATTTATTAAAGTTGGGCTAAAAATGTGGCCCTAGAGAGTTCACAGGGTTTTTCTTAGATTTTATGGTGCCCAATTTTTGATCCCAATGACCAATTTTTAAAAACTCATCAAGGTATCATGTAGACAAAATCCGCCCAAAATTTATGAAGTTTTGGGGCCAAAAATCTGGGGCCAAGTGTTCACAGGTTTTTTTTTTAAGATTTGACCGGGTGATTATTTTTTGGGCCCCCACATTACCCGTTTTCGAATTTTCCCCAAAGATATCATGTAAAAAAAACACCTGACCATTTTTCATGAAATTGGTTAAAACTGGGGCCCTCGGGAGTGTTCGCAATTTTTTTCTAAGTTTTTCCCCTGGTGACCTAGTTTTTGACCCCATGTGCCCCAATTTTGAAATCATCTGAGATATCAAGACAAACTCTGAAAAAATTTTTATGAAAATTGGGCCCAAAAAACGGGCCTCTAGAGTGCCCCTTTTTTTCAATTTTTCCCGGGTGACCTATTTTTTAAACCCCCATGTACCCAATTTCGAACTCATCCGAGATATCATATAACAAACACCTGCAAGTTTCGTGAAGATTGGGTTAAACTGTGGCCTAGTATTTTCACAAAGTTTTTCAAAGATTTGACCGGGAAACCTGTTTTTAAAACCCATGTGCCCCAATTTCGAACTCATCGAGAATCATGTGAAAAAAATCTGCCCAAAAATTTTAAAAAAATTTGGGGCCAAAACTGTGGACTCTAGAGTTTTCGCGGGGTTTTTCTAATTTTTTCCCCCTGGTGCCCAGTTTTCACCCCAATGACCCAATTTCGAACTCATCTAGTTCAAAAATACAAAAATTTGACCAAGATTCATGAAATTGTGCGAAAAACTGGGCCTGTGAGTGCCCAAAAAGGTTTTTTTATAAGTTTGACGTGGTACCTATTTTTTGACCCCAGATGACCCAATTTTCAACTCCTCCGAGATATCTGTAGAAAATTCCTGCCCAAAATTTTTATGAAGATCGGGCCAAAAAACTGGGGCCTCTAGAGTTTTTCACAAGAAATTGTTGAGACGGAGAGACGACGCACGACGACAAAAGGCGATCACAAAAGCTCCCCCGAGCAAAAGGCTGGGTGATAAAAAGAACCCTTTTAAATTTTCCAACTTTTCCCCGTGTTCCATTTTTAAATTTTTTCTTTTACGTGCTCTGAGATATAGAAAATTTTTATTAAAAAAAACGGCAAAAAAAATCGGCAAAAGTGTTATTCTATTATTGCCCTTCGACAAAAAACTTTTTAAGAATGGCCCCGTCATGAATCTGCTACCATTAAACCCATTGCACAGCAAATAATACTGTTTTTATTTTATTTTCAAAAAAAATAGTTTTTAAAAAAAAACAATAAATAAGGGACTAACTGCGAAATGCATGAAAGAACGGTTTAAATGAATTTTATTTCTCATCTAATTACTTTGGGATATTCGATGCCCAAAATTTTAAAACGGTAGGACCTTTAGAAAACCTTTAAATTCCAACATTTCACGTTTTCATTTTTAAAATTTTTATTACGGGCTCTGAGATATAAAAAAGTTATTTTTCAAAAAAAAAAGGCAAAAATCGGAAAAAAGATGTTTATTTCTATTATCCCCTTTTGCAAAAACTTAAATCTATGGTCCGATCATTAAATCTGAATCTTTAGAGCCACATTACATATGCAAATAAATTTTTCTTTATGTTATTTTAAAAAAATCTTTAGTTTCTTCTTAAAAAAAAAAAAAGGAATCAAGTGTGGGACATCTGCGAGAGTGCAGAAAGAAGGTTTTACTGCTTTTTATTTTTTATGTAACTTCCTTATATTTGCCCCAAATTTTAAAAAGTTGGTACCGTTAAAAAGGTTTTTTGTTTCCCCACAATTCTCTGCTTAAATAATTGTAGTTTCTTTAAACACTTTTAATAGGGGCGTTTAAACCTTGAGCTACGGCAAAAACGGGGATAAATATGTTCTATCGTTTTTTTTTCCCCCAAATTTAAATGAAATTGGGAAATTTTAAAAATTTAAAACCCCAAAAAAGGGCCCGGGCATTGCTAAAAATTATATTCATACTCTTATTAACAAAAATCAATAATTATCGAATATGGGTGTAAATGGCTTAGGTTGGCAACATCTTTGTTTTTCTTCAATAACTCAACTTTCAACCCCGTCTTCAAAAACTTTTTCATCTGAAAGGTTTTTCAAAGCACTACAAATTATCGCATAGGTCTATAAAAATATTTTTCTTTTTTGAGTATTTAAGGCGACAAAAACCGAAAATTTGACAGTGACCTTGACCTTAGCTTTTTTCCGGGAAAAGCGGAAGTGATGATGCAAAAAAAGGGGCTAGTTGCACTTTCCCAGTGCTAAAAAAAACGTATTTTTTGGAAAAAAAAATTGATAACGCGTCATGCGCTTTTTAAAATTTAAACGCGTCAGTCTTTCAGAGTGGAAAGAAAAAAATAGGTACATATTCTGCCCAAAAATTTTCTTTTTTCCTGTTATCGAGTGCTTCGTAAAACTTAAATACATTTTCTGGCCCAAATTCAAACTTGGTTCACATAGATCCTTGATCTTTTCAATATTGCAAAATGTATAAAACCCGCACAACAATACAAAAATATACATTCTGTGAAAAAAATCAAGTAAATCGGCCCCAAATAACGGCTGTAGAGCGCTAAAAGTTTTTGTAGCTTTTTTCGGGCCCTGACTTCTGTAACGTCACATGAAAAAAAGAAATTTTACAATAAAAAAGCCCCAAAAGTCACTGTGCCTACTGTTAAAATTTCATGCCTAGCTCATGGGCAAACCTGTTTTATTTGAACCTCAAAAGGAAAAAAAAGTGAATAATAATAAAAATAACTAGACTTCTTTTTTTTGGGACAAAAGAAAGGGCTTCTGCACTGCAAACCAGTCAAATGTCATACTTTTTAGTTTTTCTGAAATAACCTCACAAAAATTAAAGAAAACCCGTCCCGAAATGACAGCTTTAGAGTGCAAACATAAATAAATACAAGGAAATCTTGATGTATATAACAAAATTTAAAATTTTTTTAAAGTTTTTGCATTCAAAGGAATATGTGACTTTTTTTTCATTAAATTTCAAAATGCTAATTATTCCAAAACCCATTTTTAAAGTAATACAAAAATATCAATTTGGTTCTGAAAGGGACTGTGACACTAGCCTCTTAACATGCAAAAAGGTATAAAGATTCCTTTCTACAAACTATTCATTTTATTTTTCATTGAATTTTTTCTTGTTCAATTGAATGGGGCACGAGCATTAAAAAAAATTTACTGTTTCACTTTTTAAATTTTAATATAACAGAAAAAAAATTTAGAAATAGGGGCACAACTGCAGAAGCACAAGGGAAAAAATGTTTCTTTCTTTTTTTTCAGAAATTTTATATCATGAAACTTCCTTTTTGATGTCCGATTTTAAAAACCCAGGTCCGTTAGAAAGGTCTTCTAAATTTCAAACATTATTCCTTTATTTTTAAAACCATCTATTTTTGCAATATGTAAAGTTATTCCCCCACCCAAAAAAGGGCAAAAATGGGCAAAACGTATTCAGTAAAACTACTAATCGAAAAATAATTTAAAAATTAATAGATTGACAAAAGATCGCATAGCATTTAACCGCATTGCATCATGAAAAAATATTTTTATTTATGATATTTTCAACAAGGGGACGGGTGGCCCTAAAAAATATCTTCAAAAAAACTGTTTCATTCCTGCAAAATTACGAAATTATAGCATAGTTTACGAAACAAAAATCCAAACGATTATTTATTTTCACGAAAAAAAGAGGCCTGTTGTCGAAATTTGAAGAAAAAAATTTTACGAAAAATTATGCTTAAAACACACTATTTAAACATCAAAGGGGGTAACTCCACCCAAATGGCAGAAAATGTACCATTTTCGAAATTGGCAGAAAAAATATGGCTATAAAAATTTTTCTAAAGATGAAGAGATTAATTCAGAAATGAAAGATGTAGAGGCAAATAAAGTGAAATTTTTTTATATTATCAAAAGGGGGTAACTCCTGCCAAATTGACAGAATCTCCAAACGAACTTGGCCAATTGAATATGGGGTATAAACATTTTCTTGGTTTTAAGATGATCTTAAGAAAAGAAGTCAGATTGAAAAAACTAAAAATTGGCATTTTTTTTTAATATTTAAAGGGGGAAACTCATGACCTTATGGCCGATATCAGACATAATCGAAAGTCCCGGGTTTTATGATAATAAACAAAAGTTATAAAGTTTGAAGATGACTGCTTAAAAAAATGAAGTGCTAATCAAACAAACAAAAATTATCATATTTTAATATCAAAAAAGGGGGTTTAAATCCGGACCAAAAAAGTTAATATCACCATAAACAAAGTTGGTCGTTTGTGATGGTAATAAACATTGTCGTAAAATTTGAAAAATGATTGCTTTAAAAAAGAAGTCCAGGTGCAAAGTGCAACGACAATGTGGGAAAACTAGCTTTTTCCAATTTAAAAGGGGGGAAATCCTGGCCTAAAAGGCCCAATCAGCCATAAACGAAGTTGACCCAAAATTTTATGGTAAAATTATTGTTATAAAGTTTGAAGATGATTACTTTAAAAATGAAGAGCTAAGGCAATCGTGACGAGACGGACGGCGGATTGTCGGACGGCGGACGGCAACGGGCATTAAACAAATTCTTAAGCCATCTTAACACATGGCTCAAGTGAGCTAAAATTAATAGTTTTTAAAAAAAGCAATCAAATGATTTGACTAACGCAGAAATGCATGAAAGAAAGATGAAAAAACGGTAAAATTATTTTTTTTTATTTTCATCTAACTTTTTTTTATAATGTCCCAAATTTTAAAAAAAGAAAGGCCCTTTTTATTTTAACATTTAGTGTTTCATTTTCAAAATTTTTTTTTCGTGTTCTGAGATATAGAAAGTAAATTTTTTAAGGAAAACGGCCAAAAAACGGCAAAACGATTTCAGGGTTTTTATTGCCCCCTTTGACAAATAAATTTATAATGAATGGTCCGATCATTAAAATCTGCATACCATTTGGAAAAGCATTGCATCACTCTAAAAAACTGTCCTTAGTTATTTTTAAAAAATTTAAAAGTTTCTTAGAAAAAACAATCAAATGATAGGGACTAATGCAG
>CM037787.1:15051531-15066762 GCA_021229015.1 Solen grandis | reverse complement strand
CTAAAATTGTGGTTGCTATGGTAACGGAAATAGTGAAAATATGGCAAAAAAATGGGATCCCGCGATAACTTTATAATTATGCAAGCTAACTTGATGAAACTTACTTGGAACTAGATGGCAATGTGTCGATTATGCACGTTGTTTTATTTTTGTTCTTCAACTAAAATTGTTGTTGCTATGTTAATGGAAATAGTGAAAATATGGCAAAAATGGGATCCCATGATAACTTTATAACTAAGCAAGCTAACTTGATGAAACTTGGTATATGACTAGATGGCAATATGTAGATTATGCACATCATTTTAATTTTGTTCTTTGACTAAAATTGTGGTTGCTATGGTAACGGAAATAGTGAAAATATGGCAAAAAATGGGATCACGCGACCGCGATAACTTTATAATAAATTTTATAAGGCATGTATATAGTCAGGGTGGTGATGCAGAGTGAAAGTTCTCATTTCTCATCAACAAGACTAAAGACTAAAGAAAAACATTTTGGATCAGGCAAGCTAACTATTATTAATTCTATTTCTTGCATCTGTCTTGCTTGCATGAATTGTATAGTGGGCACAGCAGAGACAACAACTCTACATGTAAGTCTTGCTTAAATGGACATAACTTACATATTCCCTTACATTTGCTTTAACCAAAGTCTTGTTTTTCTTGGACCAAAATTCTGGTTGCTGTGGTAATGGAAAAATTATGCACCTCACCGGTAGGGGACTCAAGTGTTGCTTGCAACACCAGTTACTTGTTTATTTTTGGAATATGGCTTATTTCAAAAAGTTCATGCATGAGAAGTCCATACGAAAAAAAAAAAGTAAAAGGTAGGGAATTTAATATATATTCTTTCTAACGGAATTAATCTTTATATTTTTCAATGTTAGCAGAAAGTCCTATCATTCGTATCAACGAATGAAATCTAGTTGTTAAATTTAATATATATTCGTTTTAACTGTTGGTTTCTCATCAGATAGGAAGATTACACAGTCAATTAACTTCTTAACGCTGTAGGTTTGAACCTCTTCCTTGTCAGTCAGATTTTTTCTTGTGAAGAAGCTGTCTTTTGGTAGGTTGTTAGTTCTACCCAGTTGCTCCTTTCTTCTTCCACCTGTAATCAACTGGATGAAATATTGTCGTAGGAATGGTGTACTCCATAACAGCAACATTGTAACTTGTTTGAGCTGAGAAATGCTCTCAGCTGGAGCTGTCATTTCAATACCTTGTCTCACATGAAGTTGCAACAATTTATACATCTAAATTCAATTGATTTGATTAATTCTGGTAAAGTAGATTTTCTCATTCCTTCATGAATGTCAGGTATGTTGTTTGTTGAAGTATTTAATGAATTCTCTCAGGAGAAAAAGTTCCCAAAGAATTTGTGTATCACATTTCTTTTCTATTGCAATTTATATGTCTTACAAATTATTATCACTAAATAATTCAGTTTTGAATTTTTTTTCATTTTTATTGAAATAATAGTTTTTAATTTCAAAATACCCTAAATAAATACAAATTAACATTTCATCATTTAAAATAAAACAAACAATGTATCACACAAGAAAAACAAAATAATGCAATGGCACTTTAGGGGTTCCATAGATTTTGTACATTTTGCCTCAATATTTAACATGTCTGGCCACATATCTACCAACAAAACTTTGTGCTTAGTAAGAATTAATAAATTTTCTGCATTCCTTGTTTAACAAAGTATTCAAATATGTAACTAAATTGACTTCAATTATTACCTAAATAACTTACAACAATTATTAAAAAAATATTATTTTTTTAGTACCATATTTCTTATATTTATTAGAGAAACAAGAATGACAAAATCCACTACCAGTGCTAAGTTTGGTTTGTGGAATTTGAGTTCGAACCCTTTATATGACTGTTTGAAGACTTATGTAAACATTTTTTACTTCAGGAAAAATGTCCAAACCTAGAGCACCTAGACATTTCCAACTGTACCAACACCTCAGGGTTTATCAGTCTTGATATCGAGAAATTCCAGAGATCATGCCCCAAGATGCGTACACTTGGTCTAGCTAATACAGCGTTCCGAGCTCCAACGGTGACCCAGCGAGTACAGGTAAGAGACACTGACCATGTTGTGTATTTACAAAAATATTCATATGTTATTCTCTCAGTGAGGTTTATCTTTCCTTCAGGTTACATAAATGATAATAGGCTATTGTGCTTTGATATAAAGTTTATCAGTCAAGGTTTGGAGAATTAAAAAAGATTCTTTGATACTTTTCCAAGTCAAGTCTTATAAACTATATCTAAGCACATGAGTGTATTATTCTGTTTATCTTATTTTGTAAAGATAATGTTTCAGACATTTGAAATACTGCATGAAAATCAGCATTTTTTTTGTAAGTTTTGTATAAACATGTTTCTGAAAATCAGAGAGGAGTGAAACCAACATGTTGTTGTAGCCTCTTAGGTATGTTAGTAAAAGATATTGAGTAGAAATGAGTGTAAAGATGTTGCAGTGGCCCACCTAATCTTTCAATCAAAAGTAGCTTCAGTTTTTAGCTCACATGAGCACAACGTGCTCAAGGTGAGCTTTTCTGATCGCCTTTTGTCCGGCGTCCGTCGTCCGTGCGTGCGTGCGTGCGTCCGTCCGTGCGTCCGTGCGTCCGGCGTCAACAATTGCTTCAAACAACATCTCCTCCTAAACGGCTTGGCCAATTTGAAAAATATTTTGCAGGAATGTTCCTTGGATGAAGCTCTACTAAAGTTGTATAAATGGTTCTGGTCCATTGCATAATTAGGTCACAGGAGCTAAAAATAGATTTTAAAAATGAAAATTTAAAAAATCTTCTTCTCTGAAACCACAAGGCCTAGCCTTTTGATTTTTGGTATGTAGCATGATCTTATGACTCTCTACCAGGATTGTACAAATTATGACCCTGGGGTCAAAATTGGCCCCGCCCCAGGGGTCACTTGATTTCACATAAGGAAAAATTAAAAAATTTTTCCAAACCAACCTTTTGATTTTTGGTGTAGCATCATCTTATGGGCCACTACCAAGATTGTACAAATCATAGCCCTATGGTGATAAATGACCCCGCACCAGGGGTCACTTGTTTTACATAGAGTTATATAGAAAAATCTTAAAAAATCTTCCTCTATGAATCCATAAGGCCTAGAGCTTAGATATTTGGTATGAGCATCATCTTATGGGCCACTACCAAGATTGTACAAATCATAGCCCTATGGTGATAAATGACCCCGCACCAGGGGTCACTTGTTTTACACAGAGTTATATAGGAAAATCTTAAAAAATCTTCTTCTATGAATCCATAAGGCCTAGAGCTTAGATATTTGGTATGTAGCATCATCTTATGGGCCACTACCAAGATTGTACAAATCATAGCCCATGGTGATAAATGACCCCCACCAGGGGTCACTTGTTTTACAAGAGTTAAATAGGAAAATCTTAAAAAATCTTCTTCTATGAATCAATAAGGCCTAGAGCTAAGATTTTTGGTATGTTGTAGCATCTAATGGTTCATTACAAAGATTTTCAAAGTCTTGGCCCTACGGTGATAAATGACCCTGCGCCCAAGTCTTCTCTGAAACCATATGGCCCATTGCTTAGGTATTTGGTGTGTAGTATTGTCAGGGGTAAAATGTTTTAGATTAAGTTATATCAGAATCCTTGTCTGTTTAAAAACCTTGACATCAGTTGAAGCAATGGTACTCAGGTGAGCGATTCAGGGCCATCATGGCCCTCTTGTTTGAGAACTTTATCGGGGAGTGAGGTGCTTGTAGGATTGGGTTTCATGCATTTTTAGCTCACCTGAGCACTTTGTGCTCAAGTGAGCTTTTAGGATCGCCCTTCGTCCGTCGTCGTCCGTCGTCAACAATTTTCTTTAAACGACATCTCCTCTGAAACCGCTGGACAGAATTTGATTAAACTTGACAGGGATTATCCTTTGGTCAACCTTCACAAATGTTGCTAAAATAAACTTGATCCATGTAGAACTCTGGTTGCCATGGCAACAAAAAGAAAAAAAAAGGAAAACTTTAAAAATCATCTTCTTCAAAACTACTGGCCAGATTTTAAAATAATTTGGTACAGATGTTCCTTGGGTCAACCTCTACCAAAGTTGCTAAAATTTTTCCGATCCGTAAAAAACATGGCCGCCAGGGGCGGGGCTTATTTGCCTTATATGTATATAGGGAAAACTTTAATCAACAGTTCCTCTGAAACCACTGAACAGAATTTGATTAAACTTGGCAGGAATGATCCTTGGTTCAACCTTCACAAAAGTTGCTAAAATAAACTTGATCCATATAGAACTCCGGTTTCCATGGCAACAAAAAGAAAGAAAATATGAAAACTTTAAAAACCATCTTCTTCAAAACTACTGGCCAGATTTTAAAATAAATTGGTACAGATGTTCCTTGGGTCAACCTCTACCAAAGTTGCTAAAATTATTCCGATCCAATTAAAAAACATGGCCGCCAGGGGCGGGGCTTATTTGCCTTTTCTGTATATAGGGAAAACTTTACAGGGATCATCTCCTTTAAAACTACTGGCCAGATTTCAAAATGTTTTAATACAGACTGATGTTCTTTGGGTAACCGTATACTCAGGTGAGCGATCCAGGGCCATCATGGCCCTCTTGTATCTGTATTGCAGGAGGAATCTGTGGGCTTCCCGGACCTGGAGGAACTCAGCGTTGCGGTCACCAGTGATGACACAGCCTTCACATTCTCTGAGGATGTCGTGATCAGGTAAGACTTTACAAAATAAAGGTTAGATTGTCCCAAGGGTGAGAGAGTACATGCTTCGGGAGTGAGAGATTGTGGGTCCAATTCCATAAGTTGATGCAGCAAAGTTGTGAACAAATGATACTCTTGGCTTTGAGGTCAACATGAATGTATGGTAGATCCAGAACTGGTTGGCCAAGTGTCAGGATAATGTGACTTGGCATGGTTTCATGCCACATGTTTATGGTGTGATGATACAGAGTACCTTGTCTCCAAATTACTAATTATTATACTGCTGAAGCCATCTAGACCATATACATGTAGATTATAAGTTAACAGAATAAACCCTGATTAGACTGCTAACTCCTGGATAGAGCTGTCTGATCTGGGTCGGTTCTGTTCACCACAGCATCAAAATGTGTCCATATGACTTTTATGAGGTAAAAAGTTATAACAAATTTTTATGGAAAATGGTCATGTGACTAAGGAGATTTATTTATTTTAAATGGCTACTATACACAGATTTGTCTCTATTTTTAGCTTGTCTGTTTTTAGCTCAGCTGAGCACAACATGCTCATGGTGAGCTTGTGTGATCGCCTTTTGTCTGACGTCCGTGGTCCGGGCGTGCGTCTTGCATCAACTTTTCCTTTAAACAACTTCTCCTCCTAAACCACTGGATGGATTTTGACCAAACTTCACAGGAATCATCCTTATCATGACCTCTTTCAAAGTTGTTCAAATTATTTTGATTGTGTGAATAAGTAGGTCACAGGAGCTAAAAATAGATTTTTAAAATGCAATCTTAGAAAATCTTCTCCTGCAAAACTGTAAGGCATAGAGCTTTAATAATTGGTATGTAGAATTGTCTTCTACAAAAGTTGTTCAGATCATGACCCTGGGGTCAAAAGTCATTTTATTTTTCAAGGTTTATATAGTGAAAAACTTTAAAAATCTTCTTCTATGAAACAATAAGGCCTAGAGCTAAGATATTTTGCGTGTAGCATTGTCTAGTGAATCTCTACAAAAGTTGTTAAAATTATGACCCTAGGGTTAGAATTGGCCCTGCCCCGGGGGTCACTTGTTTTACATAGACTTATATAGGAAAAAATTTAAAAATCTTCTCCTATGAAACCATAAGGCCTAGAGCTAAGATATTTGGTATGTAGATTCAGAGTTATATAGGAAAATCTTAAAAATCTTCTTTTATGAATCCATAAGACCTAGAGCTTAGATAATTAGCTCACCTGAGCACAACGTGCTCATGGTGAGCTTTTATGATTGCCTTTTGTCCGGCGTCTGTCGTCTGTCAATCTGTCCGTGCGTGCGTGAGTCTTGCGTCAATTTTTTCCATTAAACAACATCTCCTCCTAATCCGCTGAAGGGATTTTGACAAAATTTCACAGGAATCATCCTTATGATGTCCTCTAACAAAATTGTACAAATTATTATGATTGGTTGAAAAAGTAGGATCCACAAAGGCAAGATACAGTGGCTTGTTAGCAGCAAAGTGTTTCTCTTGCAGCTGTCTCAAGATGAAGATAGCATCTGTGGTGCCCTGGCCAGGCACAAAGCCAAACTGCATAGAGTCGATGTTCACCATCCTGTGAATGAAGGTGTCTAGAACACGCTCCATTAATTTCAAAGCTAGATCAGTAAGCTTAAAGGGAAAACCTTGTAGAAACCATATGGCATTGTGCATGCAGCATTGTCTAGTGGATCATTACCAAAGTTTGTTTTTAATCATGACCCTGTGTCAAAATTGGTCCCACTTTAAGTATGTTCATATTATAAACCATTGAAAGCAATATTTCTCAGGTGAGCGATTAAGGGCCATCATGGCCCTCTTGTTTTAAGAAAAAAATATAGTAACTTCTGTGTCTGCATTGTCATCATCCGGAATGTTAACATTGGCCATAACTTCTTTACTATTTGACATACAACTTTTATTTTTGGTATCCTAATTCATCTTGACAAGGCCTATCCAGAGATATGCAAATATTTCACCTATTGACCTTGACCTAATAAACTTTGACCTATTTTTGCTGTAACTTTCAAAAACTTGAAAAATGCCTGTCTTTTCAGAACCATTACCAACAGGGCACTGATATTTCACATGTGAATTCCTTGTGGCAAGACCTTTCCATCAATGTTACACTTTTGGACTTTTAATCTTGACCTATGAACTTTGACCTATTTTGAAATGTTTAACAAAAACTTTTAATGGCCATAATTTCTTAACTATTTGATATACAACTTTTATTTTGACATGCTTATTCATCTTGATAAGGGCTATTCAGATATACTTCAATATTTCATTTATCCACCTTGACCTTGACCTTTGACCTTATTTTGCCATAACTTTGGACAAGATTTAAAATATATATTTCTCTGTCATTTTTCAATGAATTTTTTAAACTTTATATTCTGATTTATCATCATATGAACCTGTGCAGTTGTGATTTTGGTCATGATCACTGGACAGAAAAAAAAAAATAATGTCAGAACATTTAAAAAAAAGATGTCTTCAAATTTTAAGGTTTTGTGATGATTATCAAAAACTCAATTGATAAGCCATTGACATTTTTTGTCTACAAATTTAACATCTTTGTGTTGTATATATGCTATATTATACATAGGTCAGGGTCATCCTTCAAGGTCAAATTTAAAGAGTATGGTACTTCAACTTTGCATGCAAAAGAGTACAATTTTAGCTGTGATTTTCAGGTCAACTTTTTTAAAAGATTAACAAAAATATTTATTGTTGGCAATGCGGTGCTCTAGTTTAAAAAAAAAAAAAGAAAAAAAAAAAGAGAAAAGCCATCTGGGTGCAACAACAGTGAAGTAGAAGTGAGCAAGGTATAACAATTGTGCTTGATGTATTGATATAGGCTTGTGAAAAGCGCAGTCCGGTTACGGTTACTGGACCTACGCGGATGTCGGAACATGCAGGTGGTGGCCAGCCTGGTGGATATTGAAGCCACTGACCTGGAACAACTCTACCTCAGTCGCAGTGCTGCCGCCACCTTCCCGGATCTCAACCGCATCATTAACAAGGTAACTGAATTCTGCATCACTTCCTTTTTTCAAGCTTTCTAGATTTTGTGTTGATTTTTTTTTCTGACGACCTTTTTCAATGAGTGGTCTAAGCTACTAATTTATCTTTTCAGCTCACCAGAGCACAACATGCTCAAGGTGCCACGGGGTTGGCCAATTTCCTTGTATACTCTATATAGAAAATTTCAAAAATCATCTCTGAAACCAATGGTCAGAATTTAATTTCATTTGGCACAACTGGTCACCTAATTTGTCTCTACAATATTTGCTAAAATGAAGTTGGTCACTTGAAAATGTGTCTCCAAACCATTAGTTTAAGTTTTCTTTTTGTTTCCCCTTGTATACTCTAATAGAAAATTTCAAAAATCTTTTTGCCCAAGGGAGAGAATCAATATTTTATTTTAAAACTCTACTGGTAATAAATAATGAATATTGTTTAACTCCCCTGGTTGATTCCATTTTTGAATATTTGTAATAAATATTTCATGAAAATTGTTTAAAAGTGTTTGATTTAATCAATATATGGTACAAAATTATCTAAATACATTTTAAATAATAACGAAACCAGCAGTGTTGTTTTAGATTTTCTTTTGTTGATGTGTGTTTGTTAACTTTAAACCAAGTCAAAAGATACAAATATTTAGGATATATATACATGCAGACTTCTCTGTTACATTAAAGTATATATAGGAGTGAGGGGTCACACTCCAGGGTCCATGCACAAAGCCGGGCAGGCAGCCGGACGCTAATTAAACAAAAAATCAGTCAAACATTGAAGTATAACGGGGTCTGCTCCACAATCAATATTATATCGGTAGAAGGACCCTCATTAACCTTGATACATAATTTCACACATTGAAGAATATAGATATCACTTATGAATGATGGAATTGCTAGTATTGAAGTAATTCACTCAATAATTGACATAACAGCCTTTGGCCCTGTACTGTCTTTTCATCCCCTGAAAAATATGTCCTACAGTCTTTATAGAAATTATGAGATTGCATTTTTTTATCTGGAATTTTAATCAAGGTTAAACTGAATTGTCTAATTAAGTGATAATACTCTGGTAAGTGTTTTAACCCTTTCCCTCATAGAGGAAACCATGAAAAGACCTATGCGAACAGTATAAAACCAGATCAGCCTGCGAGTAATTCGCAGGCTGATCAGGTTTTATGCTGTTCGCTGCTCCTCAGTGGTCTGGAAATGAGGATTGTGTAATTAAATTTGGTAAGGTTTAACTGTGGTTTTCTGCAGATCAGGCTTTATGTGGTACCTATTTAGTGTGTCAAAATGAGTCAATATGAGGGAAAGGGTTAAAATGAGTCTATATGAGGGAAAGGGTTAAAATGAGTCTATATGAGGGAAAGGGTTAAAATGAGTCTATATGAGGGAAAGGGTTAAGGTCATTATAACCCTCTTGTTCTTATTATCATCACAGAAGTAGCAGTCTAATAGAATCACGCCCACATTACATGAAGACAAGGTGGCAGGCAGGGGTATTAATCACATTTAGTGATTAACTAGTTATCAATATTCCATTGGGCATAGAAATACAGTTAGCTCTTTATCTTATGAATATTCATGTTCCAATTTATGACTTTGAGGAATATCAGTTTACTGAATTTTAAGTAGTATATGAAACATTGATTTTTTCTTTGCCATGCAGAATGTTCAGAAACTGAGCTAAAATATGTATGAGAAAACAGGAGACTCTCATCAGGCAGGTCAGGGAATATAAATATGACTTCTTAATATCTGAAACCTTAGGGGATGGAGCATGGTCTTCTTTGTAGAAGTTTTCAGAAACTGATAAAGCTCCCTAGTTTGGCGCTCATCATATAAGGGTAGTTGCAGGACTAGTTGGCCCGGTGTCAAGATGATGTGACAGGTGTGGTATCATGCCACATGTCTACTGTGAGATGCTGCACTATATCTGTTTCAAGTAGACACAGTCTCCAGATGACTGACATACTGTTGGTGAGATTCACCCAACAAGCAAACCTTTAAATTGAGACTTTTAGGAGTTGGGCTGGTTGAATTGAGTTATTATCACAGTCAATCAGATTGTTTTTTGGGTCAGTAGATCAACTCCCAGATGATATATATTATCATCATTATTTTGTCACAGTGGCGGCACAGTTTGACGGGCCTTGACCTGTCCTGGAACAATTTCCGCAGCAGCATCCTGGAGCTGGCCATGGTCAGTCTGTGTGCAGGGGAACCAGCTTCTGTTCTGCAGAACATCAGTCTGGCTGGTACCCATGTCAACATGGATATTGTCACGTAAGTTCATGGTTTCTCCAAATTATTGTATTCAGGCAGTTTCTTTTTTTTTTTTAAAGGAGAATTATTTGATGATTTTTGTTAAATTCATCAAACAATATTGTTGTTATTATACACACCCCCCCACCTACACACACTTCATGGAAGTAGGGTTATATGAAAATCATACTTGGCCTGTCACGTCCTTTTAGGTCCAGTCCTACATTCATGTTATATGAAGTTAAGTAACTGTTGTTGACAATGCCTTCATAATTGGAATACTGATTTATTATGATAACACTAATCAGCAGACAAGTGATGATAATTGTACCAAGGATTTTGTAAGAATTACCGTATAGCCATTCTCTGTGTCAAAGCAGTACGCAGATATTTATCACCTTTAGTGATAATTCTTGTTGTTTTGGGGTTTTACAATTGCCGCAACAGTTTTTCAGTCTTACAGCGAAGTCCAGCTGATCACAGGTAGAGAAAAAAAAACAAGAATACATGGGAGAACTATAGACCTACTGCAAGCTCTTTGGAAGTCTACCTTGCATGAAAAAATATGAGTGACAAAACCAGCTCTTAAACCTAAAGCAATTTTGTTTAAAAAATCATGAGAAGAAAACCTCATCTGGCCAAAATAAGTCGGATTTTTTCCCTATTCAGTGATAGAGTTAAGGCCCATGTTTGACTGGTTAACATTTCTTCATGGGACTTTTCTCTCATTTAGCATATTTCATTGAGGTTTGAAGCAAATCTTTCCAAACCTTGCCCCTTGATAAACCTAGGGCCTGTTTACTAAACATGGTATAGACAAATTTAATCTTAGTTATGAAAACATTGTACTCTGTATTATTGCACAATTAAACATAAAGAAATATTACCCATTTCACTGCAACAGATATCTTCAGCACATTTTGTGAAGAAAAATTCATAGAAATAATTTAATGGTATTTGATGTCTGAATTGAAACTTATAAAGATTTTAATTTTACAAAGTTTAGTGAAATATGCTTCTTGGGCTATTACAATGCAAAGACAAGTGGCATAATAAAACACCCTGACATTGAGCCAACCAGTTCTGAAACAACCCTGTATTGATGCTGATTGCCATGCAGGAAGCTAACTGTACCATTTGTCATGTATTTGGTATGTTATAGCCTGGTATTGAACTTGTGACCTTGCACTCTCAAGGTCACTTGGATACTCTAACCACTCAGCCACTGTTGACATTTTGATGCTTCAGTTTATAGGACTCAAATAATTTTTTTTTATACTATTCCAGTAAAATTCTGACAAATATTCCGAAGCTTCAAAGTATTGACCTTTCATCTTGCCGAAATGTGGATCGAGGGTATAAGAGAGAGTACAAGACGGCAGGGGATATGGAATCCCTCAGGAAATCTCTCAGGTGACACGGCAACAACAGACAAAACGCTGGATGAGGCACACAAGATTTTGGATAAAACTGACTGATCTTGAGCTCAGGAAGCTTCTTGTGTCTTCTGTGTTTGAATCTGTTGTATGCAAATGAACTCAAAATCTAGTTGTTTATACCTATGTATATTTTGTAATATATTTTGACAAACTCAGTTAATATTCATATTTTTTGTATGAATATGTAGTTTTTTTAATTGAATAAATGTGAAAAGTGTTGTTATTTAGTCAAAAAAAAACCCCAAAAAACACAGATTGTTTTTAAATGAATTAAACTTTCAAATGAATATGCATTCAAATTACATTCATATTACATTCAAATTACATTCATATAAATTTTTCAACCTCATCTATACTGATAAATTTTTATCATTCTTACTTGAAGTGTTTTTTTTTTTTTTAATTTCCATCTAATCTGTTTCTCCTGACAGATAAAGCACTGGTAATTTCCAACTCTTAACCCTTTCCCTCATATAGACTCATTTTGACGCACTCAATAGAAACCAAAACCACAGTAAACCTTACCAAATTTAATTATAAAGTCCTCATTTCCAGACCACTGAGGAGCAGCGAACAGCATAAAACCAGATCAGCCTGCGAGTTACTCGCAGGCTGATCTGGTTTTATGCTGTTCGCATAGGTCTTTTCATGGTTTCCTCTATGAGGGAAAGGGTTAATGGAAATGTCTGCAAAATTCATCAGTTTTAAATATTTGCCATATTAAATTTTATTTGACTTCTTTTATAGTCTCAGACAATTATCCGGCAATAATTTCTGTGTTCATGTAATATACCAACTAACAATGAAATCTGAAATAATCTCCGCCATCCCGTTTTTTTAAAAGACAGAAAAACATGTATGTTTCCATTCTTATGTTTATTTCCATGATGTTATTTTAAACTTATGTTCAAACTTTTCACCCTGACATTCAATATGACCTTGTTCAAGGTCATTTATGTGTAAGGTCATAAACTGACAGTCTAGCTTCTCCCATATCATTGTCATAAGATCTCTACCTGTTTTTTACTGATAAAGTAAATTTGCTACTTCATAGACACTTTCACTGTTTTAAGTGTGCTTCAGAAATCACTAAAAAGTTCAGTATGGATGATATATGTATTCAAGCACGTTTTTCACGTGCCGGTTATAGACATTTGTTCAGGTAAACATGCATTTTATTTCATATGCATGCATTTTAGTCAGGGACTTTTGAAACTGCTCAAAAGCAATTTATTACGACCATGTACATGCATATCTAACATCAATGTATCACTTTACTACTTAATGCATTTTAGTAGCAATAGAGTACAGCCAGTAAACAATTCTAATGCATCATTCTTATTTTTCATCGAAATAAATATTGTTTATGATCTCACAGAAACAACAAACTCCACACACTGTAGAAGTCTTTATGTTCTTGTCCAGCACATTGTATGCAGTATAAATGTATCTTATGAATTTTATTCTCTGTCTTATTTATTTTTTTGTCAATAATTTAAGTGTAATTTCTGACTATATAAAAACTTCAATTTAAATGAAATTCAAGCAATTGTAGCTATTCTCTGTCTTAAACTTTCTTTGCTATCAAATTGTATTTTTTTTACAATATACAAAAATGTTTTTTGTTTTGTTTTGTCAACTATATTATGACATGGTAAGTTGCCATGCAAGTGCTATGTTAGTTGTTCATGATTTGAAGGGAAGACCCATGATCTACTGTGTTTTTCTTCTTGAAATATGGCTCAATCTTTTGTTCCATGTTCCCATGTTTTCTGTATATAATTTATTTCTTTGTACATATAAAAATGACAATAAAAATGCTCAACCTAAGTGTACTTAGTTCAAATTGATTTTTTTATTTGTGAATATTTATATGGAATATTATGTTTGTGGTACCTTTTTTTTTGAATTTGTATATTATTGATGTCAAATTTTCCTATGCATCAAGTAGCAAAAATGCTACTGCAACATAATTTTCCTTTTAATATTCTCAAGAAACCATATATATATATATATATGTCACACTACCATATTTGGAATCATATTTATTACTTACATGATACGGATTCTTAATCTGTAGAGCTGTATTTGCACCTCATATTTTGCATGAGGAGTTGATATTTATAGTACCAATATATGATAGATGCATATCAGCCGGATTTTTCTATCATAAACAAAACTTTTAGTTTAATTTAAGATTTCGCGTGGAATGGAAGCAAGTTTTTACAACATATATACAGTGTATATCCCTCTCAACTGTGAAACCAAGAAAAAGCCTTGTCTCCAGTTAGGTTCGAACCCACAACCCTCTGATCCACAATTACGTATATTATCAACGGACCACAGCCATATAAGTGTGACATTATAAAAATCTTAACGATGAAAATTTTAACATCTTTTTAGCTCACCTGAGCACGTGTGCTCAGGATGAGCTTTTAGGATCGATGAATGTCCGTCGTCCTTCCGTCCGTCGTCCGTCGTCCACAATTTGTTCGTTTACACTCTAGCATCTTCATTTCATGAGCAATTATCTTCAAACTTTATATCAATGTTTATAACCATAAGATCACGGCCAAGTTCGATTATGGCTGATATCGTACCATTAGGTCAGGAGTTATGCCCCTTTTAATATTCAAAAAATGCCATATTTCAAGTTGTTTACACTTTAGCATCTTCATCTTTTGAGCAATCCTCTTCAAACTTTATTGCAATGCTTATGACCATAAGGTCTCGATTGAGTTCGATTATGGCTGAGATTCATCAATTAGGTCAGGAGTTACGTCCCTTTTAATATTAAAAAAATGCCATTTTCACTTTGTTTACACTCTAGCATCTTCATCTTTTGAGCAATCGTCTTCAAACTTTATGGCAATGCTTATGACCATAATGTCTCGATTGAGTTTGATTATGACTGAGATCAGTTGATTAGGTCAGGAGTTAAGCCCCTTTTAATATAAAAAAAATGCCAGATTGAGTTCAATATGCTGAGATCCGTCAATTAGTTCAGAAGTTATGCCCCTTTTAATATTCAAAAAATGCCAGAAATCACTTTGTTTACACTCTAGCATCTTCATCTTTTGAGCAATCATCTTCAAACTTTATGGCAATGCTTATGACCATAATGTCTCGATTGAGTTCAATTGTGGCTGAGATGGGTCATTTAGGTCAGGAGTTATGCCCTTTTTAATACAAAAAATGCAAGATTTCACTTTGTTTATTCTCTACCAACTTCATTTTTTTAACAATCATTTTTAAACTTTAAGACAATGTTTATGCCCATAATCTCACAATCGGGTTCAATTATAACTGATATTGACTTGTAAATTTAGGAGTTATGCCCATTTCACCATAAAAAAAGCCAGATTTCACTTTTACACTCAAGTATCTTTATTTCTTAAGCAATCATCTTTCTCAGGTGAGCGACCAAGGGCCATCTTGGCCCTCTTGTTTAGTGTCACCTGATGCAAGCAGAGGTGACACATATGGATCACTTTTACGTCGTCTGTCTCTGTACGTATGTCTATCCGCCACACTTTTCCGTCATGCTTAAACAGGTGACTCACGTGTTCCAAAGAACACTCTTGTCCTGTTTTGGAGCTAACCTTCGCTTTGACATTATTTCAGCGATTTAGTAAGTCTGACTTGCATACACAAAAGCATAGTATCAATCAGAAGTTCTTGCACACTGCGAGCTACTTTGAAAAACCCCCTATGAAAAATCTAATAGGCTTGACTGGGACTTGAA
>CM037787.1:15001431-15051431 GCA_021229015.1 Solen grandis | reverse complement strand
ATAGGTCTCTAAAATTTTAAACATTTTGTAAAAATAAATGTCATATGACTCCGGACTCATTATATGATAATGTTTTTTCAAATATTAACAAGAATATTTCTATATGTTGAAATTGTTGAAGGGCAATGAAAATTTAATGACATATCTTCAACGCTGATATTTTGATTTTATGTTTTTCATATGCCTATGACGTCATATACGTCACAATTGAAATAGCAAAAAAAGTTTGTACGGGGTCAAACGGCCATTGTTTATGAACCAATTTTCATCAAATTTTCACAGAATGTGTATATTAAGTTCTAGTTGTGCATCCCGGTGTCCGTTTTTCAAAATTCGAAAAGTCCATTTTTTCTATAGCGAATCCAAGATTCGAACCAAGGTCGTAAATTTTTAAATGCTTATAAAATCGTCCTATTTAAGATAGAAAGTTGATATTTAGTCAGTAATAGGTCTCTAGAAGTTTAAACATTTTGTGAAAATAAATGTCAATGACGTCACGTGACGTCATTATGTGATAATGTATTTCTAATATTAACAAGAATATTTCTATATGTTAAAAATTGTTGAAGGGCAATGAAAATTTAATGACACATGCTTCAAACGCTGATTTTTTGATTTCTATGATTTTCATATGCCTATGATGTCATATGACGTCACACTTGAAATATGCAACAAAAGATTGTACGCGGTCCAGAGCCTTTGTTTATAAACCCCGATTTTCATAAAATTTTTTCACAGAATGTGTATTTTACGTTCTTATTGTGTATACCGTGTCCGTTTTTCAAAATTCGAAAAGTCCAAGCATATATGGCGGATCCAAGATTCGAACCAATGACGTCAATATTTAAATGCTTATAAAAACTGTCCTATTTGAATAGAAAGTTAAAATTGTGTCAGTTAGTGGGTCTCGGGGTGTCTTAACAATTATGTGAAAATAAACGTCAAAAGACGTCACGTGACCTTATTTGTTTATTATTATTTTAACAAATGTAGCAGAAATCCTATCATTCGTACAACGAATGAAATCTAGTTCTTCTTCTTCTTATTATTATTATTCTTTTTTTTCTTCCTCTTATATTTGTGTTAATTTCGATGTGTTGCCTTTGGGCCCTGAACAATCAAAATTTTTTAATCGCATGTATTTCAAACTAAGAGCTTTCGGATGCATTGAATTTCATATTCATATGACGTCATATAACGTCAGACTTGACGTCACCTGAAAAAGTTTGTACGCGGTCTACAGCCATTTTTTCGGACCGACTTTCATCAAAATTTCACAGAAATGTGTATGTTAGGCTGTAGTTATGCACCCCGGGTGTCCGTTTTTTCAAAATTCGAAAAGTCCAGGTTCTATAGCGAATCCAAGATTCAAACCCAAAGGGTCGTAATTTTTTAAATGCTTATAAAATCTGTCCTATTTAAGATAGAAAGTTGATATTTAGTCAGTATATAGGTCCCCTAGAAGTCTTAAAGATTTTGTGAAAATAAATGTCATATGACGTCACGAGACGTCATTATATGATAATGTATTTCTAATATTAAAAACAGTATTACAATATGTTGAAATTGTCGAATGGCAATCAAAAATAAAAGACACATGAATCAATCGCTGAAAGTATGATTTTTATGATTTTCATATGCCTATGACGTTTTATGACGTCACACTTAAAATATGCAACAAAGTTTGTACGGGGTCTACAAGCCATTTTTTTATGAACCGATTTTCATCAAATTTTCACAGAATGTGTATATTAAGTTCTAGTTGTGCATCTCGGTGTCCGTTTTTTAAAAATTTCGAAAAGTCCATGGTCTATACAAATTTCCCCAAGATTCGAACCAAAGGGTCGAAAAATTTTTAAATGCTTATAAAATCGGTCCTATTTGAGATAGAAAAGTGATATTTGGTCAATATATAGGTCTCTAAGAGTCTTAAAAACATTTTGTGAAAAGAAACGTCATATGACGTCACTTGACGTCATTATATGATAATGTATTTCTAATATTAACAAGAGTATTTCTATATGTTGAAATTGCCAAAGGGCTATAAAAAATTTAATGACGTGGGGAAATTTGATTTCACCCCCTACTGCATATATGTAGCCATATCTCAATAAATATCGATTTTTGTAAATAAATGTATGAATAAGAAAAAATAGCTGAATAATTGACGTTTCCAAAGATATTTATTTTATTAAAATTGGTTTACGAAATACAAAGTTATAAGCAAAAAAACTAAATGAAATGAAGCTAATTTTGCTGATAATATGCTGTTTCCTTGAGGTTTAAAAAGTCAATATCTCAGAAACGACTGAAGAATAAGTTTTACATTATGCGTAATAAAATGTAGCATGTTTTAAGAGCTTTCTAACGGTACCCCAAATTTATTGAAATTGGACTTCATATAAGAAAGTTACATGGGAAAAAAAGATATTTCATAATCATGCATCATAAAAATATGGAAAAGGTCACGCGCAGGGGGGCACCAAGCTTAAATACTTGCGCAAAGACTTAAAAAAAAAAAAAAAAAATAATTTTATATATATCAAATTGCAATTGATGGCTAATGTTGATTTTTTTTTTTTTTTTTTGTCGAATGTTGACTGTTTCCAAAATAAGCATTGAAGTTAATACATGTACAGCGGGCAAAAAGACAAAAATCCGTATTTGCAACACTATGTAGCTAGCGAGCAGTTTGCAAGCCTTGAAAAAATTTAACACGCACCCCACATTTTAGACCATCTAAAAACTGCATTGTTATGCTAACGATATTGCATCAGTTTGTAGGGTGGGATGTTACCTTTCAAAATATCACCATAGTTCGAAATTCCAGGAATTTAGGGAAAACTACGGAAGCCCAAACACGCCAAAAACGCTAAATACGTTTAACTACGTTACAGGTGTCGAAAGGGTATAGCAAATATACAAATATTCAATACTTCTTCCTACTGAGGCTAAAATTAAACAAGGTTACAACTGAGCTGGAGTGATGAAATTCTATGTGTGATGAAAGTTAGAAACTTACATTTGAACACTGTTTCATTTTTCTTTCATGTCATATGACATAGTATAAATTTTGTATGTAAACTACATGTGCAAGATATAGGCGGACTTTTTTTAAAATTCACAGAATGTGTTCTATTTGTGCTATTTTTTAAAGAAATAGAGGAGATAGAAAGTTGCAATTTGGACAGATTATCTATTATGTCATCTTCTATATATACATATAAAGCAGAGTTGCAGAAAGTCCATCATTCGTTTTAAAAGAATGACATCTAGTTTATTATTAGGACTTTTGCCCTTTCGGGAGAAATCCTATTGGGGTTTTTACTGTTTTTTTTCTTCTTTTTTAAATTTATTTTTTGCCCTTTCGGCAAAAGTCCTATGGTTGTTATGTTTATTTCTTCTTTTTCTTATTTTCTTTTTTTCTTCCTAACTAAACGCTTTTTTTCTAGTTGCAATACTCCTAACGATGAAATTTTTATGATTATTTGTCACGTGAGGAAATTTTTATTTCTTGATTTTCATATGCCTAACGTCATATGACGTCACATTTGAAAAAAGCTTCAAAAATTTGTACGCGGCTACAGCCATTGTTTGTGAATCGATTTTCATCAAATTTTCACAATTGTGAATTAATTTCAGTTGTGCATCCCGGTGTCCTTTTTTTTTTAAAATTTCGAAAAGTCATGGTTCTATGGGAATCCATGTTCAAACCCAAAGGCGAAAATTTTTTTTAAATGCTTATAAAATCTGCCTATTTAAGATAAAAAAGTTGATTTTTAGTCAGATAAGGCTCTAAATTTTTAAACTTTTTGTGAAAATAAATTCATATGACTCACGTGACGTCATTAAATATAATGATTTCAATATTAACAATAATATTTCTTTTGTTTAAATTGTCGAAGGGCAAAAAAAATTTAATGACACATGCTTCAAATGCTGAAATTTTGATTTCTATGTTTTTTTATATGCCTAGACGTTATATGACGTCACTTTTTGAAATATGCTACAAAAGTTTTAGCGGTCACAGCCATTGTTTGTAAACCGATTTTCAAAAATTTTCATAATTGTGTATTTTAAAGTTCTAGTTGTGCATCTCGGGTCCGTTTTTCAAAATTCGAAAAGTCCATTTTCTATAGCGAATCCAAGATTCGAACCAAGGTCGAAAATTTTTAAAGCTTTAAAATCTGTCCTATTTAAGATAGAAGTTGATTTTTAGACAGGATATAGGTCGCTAAAGTTTTAAACATTTTGTAAAAATAAATGTCATATACGCACGGCGTCACTATATGATAATGAATTTCTAATTATAACAAGATTATTTCATATGTTAAATTACGAAGGGCAATAAAAATTTAAGCTGCTGCTTCAGATGCTAAAATTTTCGATTTTTCAATGATTTTCAGAAGCCTATGACTTCTATAAATCACATTTGAAATTGACTACGAAAGTTTGTCAGGGTCCAGACCCATTATTAATGGGCCTTTTTCATCAAATTTTCACAGAAGTGTATTTTAATTCTAGTTGTGCACCCGGGTGCCTTTTTTTTTTCAAAATTCAAAAAGTCCATGGTTCTATAGCGAATTCAAGATTCGAACCAAGGACGTCAATTTTTAAATGTTTATAAAATCGTCCTATTTGGATAGAAAAGTGATATTTGGTCAGTATATAGGTCTCAAAGAGTTTAAACATTATGAAAATAACGCAATGACACACGTACGCATTAAAGAAATGTATTTCAATATTAACAAAAGTTTTTTCTAATTTTAAAATTTGTCGAAGAGCAATGAAAATTTAATACAAATGAATCAGGCGCAAAAATTCGATTTTAAATGATTTTCAGAAGCAAATGACGTCATATCGCACTTTTGAAAATGACTAAAAGATTGTACACGGTCCATAGCCATTATTAATGGCCATTTTCAAAAATTTTCACAGAATGTGTAATTATTCTTATTGTGTATACCCTTCCGTTTTTAAAAATTCGAAAAGTCCAAGCATCTATGGGGGACCAAATTCGAACCAAGGACGTCAATTTTTAAATTTTATAAAAACTGTCCTATTTGAGATAGAAAGTTGAAATTTTGCCATTAGTGGTCTCTGGGTGTTTTAAACAATTATGTGAAAATAAACGTCATAACGTCACGTGACGTCATTTTTTTATTATTATTATTCTTTTCTTCTTCCTAACAAACGCTTATTTTAATATGTTGCAAAAGTCCTAGGCGATAAATTTTTATGGGTTTTTGGGCCGTGGGGAAATTTTTTTTTTACCCCTACTGCAATATGTAGCCATATCTCAATAAATACGATTTTTGAAATATAGAAATGAATTATAGCTGAATAATTGCGTTTCCAAAATATTTAGTTTTTTTAAATTGTTTTAAAAGCAATAAAATTATAAGCAAAAAAACTAAAAAAGAAATGAAGCTAATTTTGCTGATAAAACTTTTTTTTTGAGGTTTAACAGTCAATATCTCAGTAACGACTGAAGATAAGTTTATACATTATGCAAAAAATGTAGCATGTTTTTAAGAGCTTTCTAACGGTACCAAGTTTTTGAAATTGGACTTCATAAAGAAAGTTACAGGGGAAAAAAAAGATATTTCAAAATCATGCACATAAAAATAGGGAAAAAGGGTCACGCGCAGGGGTCCCCAAAGCTTAAATATTTGCCAACGATTAAAAAAAAAAATATAAATATATATATAATATATCAAATTGCAATTGATGGGCTATATCTTTTTTTTTTTTTTTGTCGAATTTGACTGTTTCCAAAAAAGCATTGAATTTAATACTGTACAACGGCACAAGACAAAAATCCGTTTTTGCAACACATTACAGCGACATTTCAGTTTGAAAAATTCACAACGCACCCCACTTTTTAGACCAAAAAAACGCATTGTTATCAACGTTTTTAAATTTTGCATCTTTGGGCGGGATTTACCTTTTAAAAATTAAACCATAGTTCGAAATTCCAGGAATTTAGGAAAAAACTAGGAACCCAAACACCCAAAAAACGCAAAAACTTTAACACGTTCGGGTGTCAAAGGGTATAGCACTATAAAATATTAATACTTTTTTCCAATGAGGCAAAAAAAAAAAGGGGTTACAACTGAGCGGAGGATAAAATTTCAGTGTATAAATTTTAGAAACTTACTTTGAACCGTTTAATTTTTTTTCATCATATGCAAGTATAAATTTGTTTAAACTACAGTCAAAAGGGCCTTTTATTAAAACACAGAATGTTTTTTTTGTGCTATTTAATAAAAAAAGGGAGATAGAAATTGAAATTTGGCGTTTATCTATTAGTCATCTTTATATATATAAAAAGCGATGTGCAGAAAGCCTATATTTGTTTAAACGAATGCATCTAGTTTTTTTTTTCTTCTTTTTTTTTTTTCCTCTTTTTTTTTATGGGTTTTCAATACCCAACAGAAATTTTTTTGCTTATTCCAAAATAGTTTTGATTCATGATTTTTATCCAGACTCATATAAAGTCAATTTGAAAGCAAAAAAGTTTTTACGGGTCTACCAATTTTTTTGAAACCCTTTTCATAAATTTCACAGAATTTTTTAGTTCTAGTTGTGCTCCCCCGGTGTCCGTTTTTTTTTAAAATTCGAAAAACCAGGTTTTAAACGAATCCAAGATTCAACCAAGGTCGGAAATTTTTAAATGCTTTAAAACTGTCCTATTTAAGAAAAATTAAAAATTTTGTCTATAAAAAGGTCCTAAATTTAAAAAAAATTTTTGAAAATAAACCCCAAAGACTCACGTACTCATTTTATAATTTTTTCAATATTAACAAAATTTTCTATATGTTGAAATTGTCGAAAGCAATGAAAAATTTAAAAAAACATGCCAAAAAACCCGAAAATTTTTTTTTCTTGTTTTCATATCCTAGACGTCAATAGCACAAATGAAAACAACAAAATTTTACCGTCTACACCATTTTTTAGAACCATTTTCACAAATTTTCAAGAAGTGTTTTAAGTTTTATTTGCATCCCGGTGTCCTTTTTTAAAATTTAAAAAACCAAGTTTATACGACCAAAATTTAACCAAGGTCGTAAATTTTTAAATTTCCCCTTTTAAAATCGTCCTATTAGAAAAAATGATTTTCGAAAGGTCTCTGGGGGTTTAAAAAAATTTGTGAAAATAAAGTCATATGACTCATGACTCATTATAGATAAAGATTTCTAATTTAAAAGAATTTCTATATTTAAATTTGAAGGGGAAGAAAATTTTAAACCCAGCTTAAGCTGTAATTTATTTTTGATTTTCAAACCTAGACTATCGCACACTTTAAAACCAAAATTTTTTACCGGGCCAACCTTGTTTTTAACCGATTTTCATCAAATTTTTTACAGACTAACAAAACACTTATTTTATATTTTGGGCTACCTGGGACCATAAATTTTATGGGATATTATTCACGGGGAAAATTTTGTTTTAAAAGATTGTCAGCAGCCAAGACGCCCCACATACTCACAGTAAAAAAAAAAAAAATTTGGAAATTTTTGCGCTCTGCAACCCCATTAATTCGGATTTCTTTCAAATTTTACAGTGAAACCGAAACCAAAACAACCGCAGCTCCGAAATTCCCCCAAAAGACTAAAGTTTCTGTGGCAAAAAAATTTTCACATAGGACCGAAAAAATTTCATTTAGTTTAAAAGCTTTTAGGATGAGAACAAATTTAAACCTTACACGTTTTTTTGGGAGTTTTCTCAGAATTTTAAAATTTTGATTCCACTCATATGACGTCATGTAAGCAAAAGCATATTTCAAAATTTTTATTTTAAGGCCCCAATAACGACATAACCATTGTTCAAATATGAAAATTTCAGAGTTTTGAAAAAATTTGGGTTTTTAACAAGGTTTAACTTTATGTTTTTCGTCAATAAAATGGAAAAAGGGTTTTTGGTTCAGGATTTTGGTCGGATTTTTCTTTTTTTTTAAAATGGAACATTGTAACTGGTGTAAATCCGTAGTTAAAAAATTTCCCAAAAAGGTTTCTGGGTGAAGTTTTTTCGAACTTGGGCCAAAATTTTTTTAGGTTGAAGACCGGATGAGATAGAAGTTAAACTTAACAGGAGTTCTGAGTTTTCTTTTTTGAATCGTGACTCAGGGGACGCAAAAGCATACCCTTTTTTTAATTTGGGGCAATGATTTCGACATGATCCGTTGCAATTTTAAAATTTCAAATATAGCAGTAACTTTTGCACTTTTGAGCAACAGCATTTTCAGCACCCTATGACGTCACGTGACTAAAGGCTAAAAATATGAATAGGGGTTTTTGCGCTCTCACCCCCTTTTGATCAATTTTTTTAAATTTTTTTACAGATGGAACCTGAAACAAGGGGAAAAATTTTTGGGTCAGCTAAACCTTAAATTCCGAAAAAACCGAAGTATTGTGGCTGAAAAATAATTCGAACAAAAACCAAAAATTTCATTTTAGATTTAAAAACTTCAAAATGAAAGAAAGTTGAAATTTAACAGTTTGAAAGTTCGGCAAATTTCTACATATATTTTGAGTCGTACTCATATGACGTCATAAGCATACTACTACACGCTACTTTTTTTTTTTCTCGAACTAAACGCTTATTTTTTCCGGGGAATAAATGTCAATTAATCACATAACAAAAATACTACCAAGGGAGCAAACAGAAACTTCTATTTCCGTTTTTTGCATTAACACAGGTTGCAAAAAGTCCTACTTCGTTTTGACGAATGACTTTTAGTTTTTCTTTTTTTCCTCCTTTTGAGATTGTAATTAAATAAATTTACAACTGAGATAGAGCCCTTCAAATTGTTTTAGTATCACAAAATAGATCCCTTTCGATCGCATTTTTTCAACTTTTAGTGACGTCAAGCTGAAAACCACAAAAGTTTGTTCGCGTCTACACCTTTGGGTTAACCGTTTTTCACAAAATTTCACAAATTTAATTAATATCTAGTTGGCACCCCGGGTGTCCGTTTTTAAAAATTCAAAAAGACCAAGGTTCTATACAATCCAAAATTTCAAACCCAAGGTCGAAATTTTCAAATGCTTATCAAAGGGTCGTTTTTGGATAAACGTTATTTTTTTAAATCAGTTTTTGGGCCTGGATCCTGAACGATTTTTGAAAATGAACGTCGTGACGCCATGACGTCTTTAATAAAAATCTATTTTTTAAATATTTCAAATAATTTCAATTTGTTCAAAGGTCCAGGGAAAATGAAAATAATCACTTTTGTTTCAAACGAAGTTTATTTAATTACAGTTTCATATGCCATGACGTCTATGACGCACACTTACATACTACAAAATTTGTACGCGGTCTAAGCCATTTTTTATAACCATTTGTATCAAATTTACACCGGGGTGTTTTTAAGGGGCAAAATTGTCATCCCGGTTTCCGTTTTTAAAAATTTCGAAAAGGCCTTTGGTTCTAAAAAGGAAACCAAGATTCGACCAAAAGTCAACTTTTCAATGTTAAAATCGGTCCTATATAAAGAAGTTAAAATTTGATCAGTATATAGTTAGGGATGCCCAACGTTTTTGTAAAAATGAACGTCTGTATGCACATGGTCATAACATGAAAATATATTTCTTATTTTACAAATAATTCTTATTTTAAAAGGGTCCAGGGAAATAAAATTATATACATTTGTTTCGAATGCTGAGATTTAAATTATAAAATTTTCATGGGCTATGACGTCAAATACTCCCCTTGACAATGGTAAAAAAATTTGTACGCGGTCAAAGCCATTGTTTATGAACCGATTTCATAAAATTTTCACCGAAATGTAAAATAATACTATTTTTGGACCCGGTGTCCTTTTTTCAAAATTCGAAAAGCCCAAGGGGTCTAGGGGCAATCCAATTCAAACCAAGGACGTAAAATTTTCAAAATGCTTATAAAATCGGCCTATTGAAAAAAAGTTAAAATTTTTGTCAGTAAATTAGTTTTTGGTCCTAAAAGTTTGGGAAAATGAACGACATAGAAGTCACATACGTCATAAGATAAAATTTTTTCTAATTTTTACAAGAAAATTTCTAATGTTTAAATATCCATAGGCATAAAAATTTTTATATTTATGTTTAAAATTCTGTTTTTTTGAATCTGAAATTTATCATAGACCTATGACTCATATAGCACAATTAAAAAATTGCTACATAAGATTGTAAGCGGTCACAGACATTGTTTTAACCCTTTTTCATAAAAATTCACTGAAATTAAAAAAAGGATATATTTGTGCATCGGGGTGCCCGTTTTTCCAAAATTAAAAAATCCGGGTTAAAGGGGCGAACCCAAGGGTTTCGAACCAAAGGACGCTTTTTTTTTAAATGTTTATAAAATGGGTCCTTTTGAATAGAAAGTTAAATTTTGTCAGTGAATTATCCTGAAGTATTAAAAAATTCTGACTCTTTTTACATAAATAATTTCTAAATTTGCGGGAAACATTTTTAATAAAAATGGTCAAAAGCAATAAAAATTTAAGTATTTTTTCATTAGAATCAAATTTCGAATCAAAATTTTCATGGGTTTTAGCCCATATGATTCACATTTGAAATATCTACACAGGTTTGTACACGGCCAGACCATTTTTAAATGCGCCGATTTTCAAAAATTTTCACAAAATGTGCATAATGGGTTTTTTTGGTACCCGGGTGCAGTTTTTAAAAATAAAAAAAGCCCAAGGTAATGCGAATCCAAGATTCGAATAAGGCGTCTTCTTTAAATGCTTAACAATGGGCCCTAAGAGAAACAAAGTTGATTTTTTGCAAAAAAAAATAGGTCCTTGTCTAAATTGACATTGGCTTTAATATGATTTTATTTTTTTCTTATTATTATTCTTTTTTCCCCCTTTTGATTTTTTTAATTAAAAAAATTTACAATTGAGATAGAGACTTCAAATTTTTCCAGTGATCACAAAAATAGAGTCCCTTTCGACGAATTTTTTCAACTTTTAGTGACTCTTATGACGTCATAGCTGAAAACTACTACAAAAGTTTGTTCGCGGCTACAGCCGACATTTTTTGACGATCTTCAGAAATTTCAAAAAATGGGGAACATTGGGTCCTCAATGTGCATATTTTCTTCCTTTTGAAAATATAAAAGACCAGGGTACTAGGCTGAACCAAGATTCGAACCAAGATCAAAATTCATTTAAGCATAACTGCCCTTCGTGAGGTACTAAAAAACCGAAATTTGACAGCGCTTACCCTGAGGTTTCCTTTGCATGCTGAGAAGTAGACTCACAAAACGCATAGACTCATAATTGCAAAGCAAACATTCTTTTTCCTTCTTTTGGGGTGAATTAAAAAAGGGTTCCGTTGGATAGAACTTCAATTTTTTTACAATGCAAAAATAAATCCTTCGGCTGCAGTGTTGTAATTTTCAGTGAGGGGTCAAATACGTCTTACTAAAAACTGCAACAAAATTTTTCCCGGGGTCTACACCTACATTTTTTGACGGATCTTCATAAAATTTTTTTAAACAATTGACATTACCCTAATGTGCATACTTCTTCCATATTTAAAATTTAAAAAAAACCCGGGAAACATCTGAACCAAGATTCGAACCAAAACGTCAAATTTCTTTAAGCAAAAATTTAAATAATTGCAGAAAGCTGAAATTGGAAGCATCTGTATCCTGAGGTTAACTTTACATGCTGAAATTCGACTCGAATGACGTCAAAATTTACCAAACATTTAATTTGAAAATATGGTTTTTTTTAGCCCTACGGGAGCTATTTTAACCGATTTGCATATTTTTTCACAACATTGCAATACGTTTCCATGTGAAGGAATTCCGTTTCCGAAAAATAGAAAGGTCAAGGTCAATTTTTCAAAATCATTTTTAGCTCACCTAGCCGAATTTTTTTGTTTTTTTCCGCTTCGTCCGCGTCAACATTTTAACATTCTAGACCCCACATTTTTTACCCTTTCTTCCCCAAAACTTGGTCAAAAAGTTTAATGGCAATTCGAACTGGGCCATGTGGTTTTCAAAAGTATGTCAGAGGCCCAAAAATAGGAAATTTTAAAAGTAAAACCCTTTTTACACTCAGAGGCCATTTTTTTAAGCCATTTTTTTCCAGATTTGGGCCAAATTTTAATCTCCATGGAAGCTTGGCAAGTTCGAAACGGGGTCACGTGGGAAACAAACTAGTCACAGTCAAATCAAAAAAATTTTTTAGCACTATTCAGTTTGCTGTTAACCTCTCAGGCCATATTTTTGATCCAATCTTCCCCAAAACCTTATAAAATTTTTTATCGCTGAAATTTTTAACAATTCGAAACGGGGCACGTTGGAAAAAATTACGAGGTCAATTATGTAAAATGGTTTACACTCAGAACCATATTTATGATCCAATCTCACCAAATTTGGTCGAATGTTATTAGCATGAAAGCTTGAACAATTCATTTGGGGCAAAAATGGGCATTGAGAAAAAAAAGTTTCTCGGGGAGCGTTTTAGGCCACTTTTTTTTCTTGGAGTTCATACTCAAAAACAAATATTATTCATCAAGAGACATTGTATTATTATAAGACTTTAAAAAAGACCTTTCAAGACATCCGTTTTTGAAGATCAGCTTGAAAGGGTTTAGTTATGGGGGGAAAAAAATATGAATGACCCCAACAGCATTTCACAACTTATCGGTAAAGTATTGTTTTGTTGATATTAAAAAGCAAATATTTTAGAGCACTTCTATTTTTCTGCTGTTTGGAGCATTTTAAGATCAAATTTGAAATGACTATTTTTTTCTATTGCAAATTTTCAGTTTTCTCGGGGTTTAAAGCTTTAATCTCGAAAAATTAAACTAATTCATAAAAAAGCGTACGAATGTAGAGAATTGAATCCTTTTTCAAAGGGACCCGCTTAAAAATTAACTTCACTGAAAAAAGTTATAAAAAAATAATAACGCAATAACCATTTTGTCTTTTTTTTCTCATTTTTCTTAACGCTTTGCCATGTTGATATTTTTTTTTTAAATAACATATGAAAATTTTTTTAGAGCACTTTGACCTTTCAATAGGTATCGCATTGAAAATCATTTTTCATAATGACAAAAAAAGGGCAAAAACCTAAAACGGGATAATTTTGACTCGATTTTTGGTGTTTTTTCAAGATTAGCCTTTTTATCTCGATAACTTTTAACAAAATTTAACATAAAGCTATAAATGGAAAATTTTTGTAGCCCTTTTAAAGGGACCAGCTTTTTTTAAAATTTAGATTTTATATAAAAATTTAAATTGAAAATAATAATTTCTGCATTAAAAAGGGGAAGGGCCGGCAAAACCCTTGGGAGAAAACCATTTCCCCCCACTCTTTTATCATTAATTTTTTATGTGTGCAAATAACTACGGTCAGACAAATTAAGGGGAGAAATTAAAAAAACGATTTTTGCAATGCTGTTTTTTTTCGTCTGACGTCACCGACATTAAACTGACTTTGTCAACAATAATGCTCTACAGCTGATACTTCTGTACTGATCCCATAGTTTTCAAACATATAACTGATTCTTCTACAGGCGTCATTTCAAGCTTGTCTACACCCCAAATTTTGTTTAACTACGAATTGTGCAGGCAAAAAAGCCATCTTTTGTTCAACAAACAAATTTTCTAGTTATTCTTTTTTATTATTCTTTTTTTCTTCCTCTTATATTTTTTTAAATTTTCGGGGTTTTTTCCATTGCCAGAACAATGAAAATTTTATGGCAAATATTTCAAACCATGACTTTGGGATGCAAGAATTTCTACATATGACGTCAAAAAAAGTCAGATTTGACGTCAGGTAAAAAATTTGTAAGCGGTCTACAGCCTTATTTCTGGACCGTTTTTTCATAAAAATTTCACAAAGGTATGTTAGGCTTTAGTTGTGCTCCTTGCCTTTTTTCAAAATCGAAAAGTCCAGGTTCTATAGCGAATCCAAGATTCAAACCAATGTTGTAAATTTTTAAAAGCTTAAAAAATTATGTCCTATTTAAGATAGAAATTGATTTTTATCGAAAATTATCCTAAAGTTTTAAAAAAAATTTTGTAAAAAAAAATGCTATGACGTCACTGACGTCATTATTAAAAAATGTATTTCTAATATTAACAAGAATATTTCTATATTTTGAAATTGTCAAAGGGGCAAGGAAAAATTTAATGACACTTTCTCAAACTTTAAAATTTTTGATTTCCTATATTTTCATATCCTATACTCATAGACGTCACACTTGAAAAGAAAAAAAAGTTGTACCGGTCTACAGCCATGTTATGGGCCATTTTCATCAAATTTCACGAATTTGTATTTTAAGTTCAGTTGGCCACCCCGTTGCGAAAAAATTCGAAAAGTCCAGGGTTCAAAATCGAATTAAGATTCGAACCAAGTGAAAATTTTTTAAATCTTTAAAATGGGCCCCTATTTGAATAGAAAAGTGATTTTTTGGTCAATATATAGGCTCTAAAGCTTAAACATTTTGTGAAAAAAAACTCATATGACGTCCTTGACGCTTTATATATAATGATTCAAATATTAACAAGATATTTCATAGTTGAAATTCCAAGCTTAAAAATTTTAAGACGGAAAATTTTTGATTCACCCCTACTCAATATGTACCATACTCAAAAAATTCGATTTTGTAAATATATGATGAATAAGAATTATACTGAATAATTTGACTTTCCAAAAGAATTTTTTTAAAAAATTGGTTTACTGAATACAAAATTATAAGCAAAAAAAAAAGGAAATGAACAATTTTTTGCTGTAATATGCTGTTTTTTTTGGGTTTAACATCAAAAACTCAGAAACGACGGAAGAAATTTTAAACAATGCTATAAAAATGACATTTTTTAAAAGCTTCAAGGGTACCAATTTTATTGAAATTGGTTTTTAATAAAAAGTTACATAAAAATAAAATTTTTCATAATCATAACAAAAAAAAAGGAAAAGGTCACGCGCGGGGGGTCCCCAAAATTTTAAAAATGCGCAACGTTTAAAAAAAAAAATAAAAAAATATATAATATCAAATTGCAGTTGATGGGCTATATTTTTGTTTTTGTTGTTGTTGTTTTTTGCGAATTTTTGACTGTTTCCCAAAAAAGCATTGAATTTAAAACATGTACAAGGGCACAAAAAAAAAATCCTTTTTTGCAACACATTAGCTACGACAGTTTCAAGCCTTGAAAAATTCAACGCAGCCCCACTTTTAGACCACTAAAAACTGCTTTGTTATCTAACGAATTCATATTGCATCATTTTGGGTTTTGGGATTTTTACCTTAAAAATATCACCATAGTTTAAAATTCCCGGAATTTTGGCAAAACTACGAAGCCCAAACACGCAAAATCGCTAAATACTTTTAACAGTTACGGGGTGTCGAAAGGAATGCACTAACAAAAATTCAATATTTTTCCTACTGAGCAAAAATTAAACAAGGTTACAACGGGCTTGATATAAATTCTATTGTGTAAATTTAGAAACTTACTTTTGAACACAGTTTCTTTTTCAGTCATATAATAGTTAAATTTTTTAAGTAAACACAGGGCAAGAAAGGGCCTTTTTTAAAAAAATTCACGAATGGTTTTTTTTTGTGTTTTTTATATAGAAAAAAAGAGTATAGAAAGTTAAATTGGAAAATTTACTTTACGTCATTTTCTTATATACTATATAAAGCAAAGTTCAGAAATCCTATCATTTTTTTAAAAACAATACATCTAGTTATTTTGGGATTTTCTGCCTACTGGCAAAAGTCCTTTGGGGTTTTTGACTGTTTTTTCTTCTTCTTTTTCTTTTTTCTTCTCTTATTTTTGGTTAATTTTGAGGTGTTCCATTGACACAAACAAGAAATTAAGGCCTATATTTAAAACCATGATTTTGGGATGCAATAATTTCTTTTTCATATGACTTTCATAACCCTCAGATTTGCGCGGTAAAAAATTTGTACCTCTACCCCTTTATTTCTGGCCCTTTTTTTCAAAAAATTTCACAGAAGTGTATTTTTGGGCTCATTTGTTGGCTCAAAAGCCTTTTCGTTCCTTTTTTTTTCCAAATTCGAAAAGGCAAATTTTTTTTGGGCAAATAAAGATTCGGACTAATGGGGGTCAAAATTTCAAATCGTAAAAAATCCCCTTTCCAAAGAAATAAAATTGATATTTAACTAATATATATCTAGTCTTTTTTAAAATTTCTGAAAAATGAACGACATATGACTCACAGACGCATAATGCAATAAAACTTTCGTATTAAAACTTAAATTTTTTTTAAAACCCCGAGGCTTTTTTTTTTGTATATTTGCTTAAATTAGTCTGAAGATGCGTATTAATTTTATGGACCCAGTTACTTTCTTTTCCGGAAAACCCAAAAAAAGGGTCAAGGGCATATATAAAATTATCGTTTTTTCTTCGCCTTAAATTCCAAAAGGGTAAAAATTCTACGAACACTTGCGTATAATTTGTAGGTTTGAAAGACCTTTCAGATGATAATTAGTTTTTGAGATCGGGGTTGAATCAGTTGTTTTATGGGGGAAAAACAAAATTTTGGGTAACCCCAGTGGTTTAAAAGTTTATATCTCGAAAGCCTTGTTTTTTGAAAAATGAATGATTATTATTTGTAGAGAATGTTTGGCCTTTTTTTGATGCTTAAATTTTTAATGTGACCTACGTTTAAATGAGAAAGGGGGAAAAAAGCGAATTCTTTGCATAAGCTTTGCGATTTTTTTTTTTTTTCAGGGGTTTAAGACTTTTACTCAAAAAAAAAATTTAAAAAATTCCGTACAAAAAGCTGGAAATGAGAAATTTCGGAATTTTTGGGGTACCTAATTTTTGAAATTGTCAAAGAAAAAGGAATTACATCAAAATAAGAATTTAAACATTAAATTTTAGCGTTTTTCCCGTTATGTAAATTTCGGGGCTTATATCTTAATACTCAATGAAAAAATCAACACAAACAAGTAAAATAGAGAATTTTAAGACGTTTTTTTGGGTCCCTAAATTTTTTGAAATGATCAAATTAAAGGAATTACTTCAAAAAAAGAAAAAAAACATGATAATTTACAAATTTTCCCGTCTGTCAATTTTAACCGTTATATTTTAATACCATTAAAAATAAGTCCTACTTTAAGCAAAGAATGTAGAAATTTTAAGACGTTTATTTTTTGCACCTAGATTTTTTAAAATTGATAAAAAAAAAGGAATTACATAAAAAATACGAATTAAAGCCAATTTAAGAATTTTTCATAAAAATCCTACTTTTCCCGCTTTCACCTTTATTAAACATTTCGAAAATGAATTTTTACAGATTGATTAGTCAAAAAGGGCAAAAAAACACTTTTTTACTTAACATATTATTTTACAAGCTAAACAAGCGTCCCCATTCCCTGGCCGAGTATTAAGCCCCCGCCCGGGAGCGTGAGGTCGTGGGTTCGATAACAAATTTCTAAAAAATGGTACTGTTATGTCCCCTTGTTTGGGCGCCAGGTATTGCAAGCGGTTGGCTCAAAACGGGATAATGTACTGGGGGGGATCATGCCACATATCAGGGCGTGTTTCCCAGTTGGCACACATAACTGCATTAATAACATCTTCCCCAAAATGACGAAATACTTCAGTGGACTTTAAACCCAAAAAACAAACAAACAAACTAAACGTTTGAAATGATTTTTTTTGTTTTGTCAAATCATTTTTTTTAAACGTTACTTTATACAATCAGTTGCAGCTTTGCTTTACCCATAATCCTTTGACGTTTTGACACATTCATTTAGACCGTTTTTAAAACTTTGCAATTTCCCGACTTTATTGTTGCATCAATCGTAAATTTTTACAAGCTATATTCCAAATTTATATAAATGATAACCTAGTGAAAAAATTTTTAAAGAAACAATTAATTTAATTGCCGCTTGAATACAATAGCGGAAAAAAGGTGTAGACTTTGAAACAAAGATAAAAATTTTCAAGACGTTTGCAACAAGTTGTCCTTTTGCTAAAACGCAAAATGAAGTGATTTGTTAATACAGTCGTCCGATCGTTTACAAGCGTTATTGGAATTTAACTCACGAGCTACACGGTCCGATTCTATTGCAGGAGCATTACACGGTGCAAAACCTAGGGCGGGCTCTCGCGAAATCGCTATATCGGCAGGCTCTCGTTTCGCCCCGGGTCATTCCTGCCAAAAAATACCAACCTGGACGAAGAAAAAGAAAAGACCAGGGGCACTTTAAAAGTGATTTTGCTCAATATTAAGTATTGAAAAGGAAATATTACGTATCTTAGCTATTATAGCGTGTAAATTTTTAAAATTACAACGACTGCGACCTGAAACTTGCGAACAAGGTGTGTCCCAACAAAAAACAAACCTCGGCATTTTCTACGGGTTTCAACATTTTTTTGCTTTGATTATTCTATAATAGACCATCGAATGTATTTTTTTAAGTAATTTTTCAAAAAGGACCGAAAAAATTGCCGATTTTAATGTAAATTTCCTAAAAAACCCCCTATTTTTCGGTTTTGTCGTTGCCGGGAGTCCTCGCACTCATTTTTTGAATCACGGCAACTCTCTGCAATTACCACAGGCGGGCTCTCCATTTTGCCACGATTGTTTTTTTTTTTTAAACATGCCCCTGTATTTTGGTTTTTTGTTTGAAAAAACAGATTCATGTTTCTTGCCCTTCCAGTTTTTTTTTTCACTTTTGGGGGTGGGGGGAAAAGGAGTGGGGCCCAAAGGGGGTGGGAGTGGCAAAAAAGGGGGGTTTTTTTCTCATGTTTATTAAACCTTTTATTTAAAATATTTTTATTGCAAAAATAAAAAATGACCAATGATACAACATGCAATAGGGCGATTAAAATTTATGAAATTTTTTTTAATAAACAATCCCTAAGAAATTTATCTTAATATTTTTTATATCAACAAAAAGAAAAAAAAAAGGGTAATAAACATATATACTTTTAACAGATTTTTTTCTGACTACGAAACAATAAAAATAACATGCAAGTACAATTAAAAACACAAAAAGGCAAGGGACCCATAAATTATTCATTTTCCGTAAACAATAAGATAAACCATGTTTGCAAATAGCCTGCTTGTGGAAATGCAGAGAGTCTCCCGGGGTTTTAAAAAAGTAGGCAAGAGATCTCCCGTCAACGAAAAAAAAACAAAAGTAGGGGGGGTTTCAAGAAATTTACAAAAATCGGCCAATTTTAAACCGATACTTCTGAAGAATAAACTTAAAAAAAAATATTCGATGGTAAATTAAGACTAATCAAAGCAAAAACCTGCTAACCGTAAAAGTGCCGAAGTTGTGTTTATGTGGTAATCACTAAACTGTTCGGCCGATTTGGGGTCGCAGTCGCTGATTTTGAAAAGTTTACACGCACAACATAGCTAAGATACCTAAATTCCGTGCAATACTTAATATTGAACAACTCATTTTTGAAAAGTGCCATTGGCGTTTCTTTTTTTTCCGCCCGCGTTTGCTAGGTTTATGGCAAGAAGACCGGTGGAACGCAGAGACCTGCCAAATTAGCGTTTTCCCACAGAAGTCCCCCATAGGTTTATGCACCGGATTTACTTTTTTATTCCTGCGACTGACACGAAAAAAAAAAAAGGAAATTTTTGAATGCAGAATTAAGGGGTTTTAAAAGTTTAATTGCTTATATTTTGAAACCTTAAAACTAGCCCAAATATGCTCAAGGAATTGTCGGTTTTTCGGGCCCATTTATTAGGGTACCTGAAACAAAATTTGGGAAATTAAAAAAAGCGATACAAACAAAGATTTATTATTTTGCCATAGGTTATTTCACAAAGTTCATGCAGAAAGCCCCATACAAAAAAAAGTAAAAGGTAGGGAATTTAATATATTTTCCTTCAATGGATTAATTTTTATATTTTTAAATGTTTAGCAGAAAGTCCTATCTTCTATCAACGAATAAAAAACAGTTATTATTCTTTATTCCAACCTTTCATTTTTGTTTTTCTTAATTTCGAAGGTTGGGACAAAAAAATTTCTATCAACAAAACCCCAATCAATGGGATTTTGGAATATGTTTTTTTACTTCACATGACGTCAAACTAAAATAGCCCCCAAAGTTTTAGGGCGCGTAAGCCTCATTTAGGGACGGATTGTCAGGAAAATTTTTCACAGAAGTAATTTAAGACTCATTTCAAGATTAATATTTCCCAAAAGATTTGAAAGAACAGTTTCTAGGCGAACCTTTATTCGAACCGGGACTAAATTCAAATACGTAAAAACTTTCTAGAGGGAAAAAAAAAGTTGATTTTTTGGCAAATTATACGTCTCTTTTTTCCTTTGCTTTTTGTAAAGAGAACGTCATATGACCCCCATAGACGTCTTAAGTTGTATAAAATTTTTCCGATTTCTTGATTAAAATTTCCCCATGTTGCAAAAGTTCATAAAATAGAAATTGAAAGTCCTTTGGGGTGATCATGAACTTTTTTGACCAATGTTTAAAAATTTTTCAAAAGACGTCAAAAGACCAGAATTTAAAAATAGCCCAAATTTTGTACCGCTGTACAGCCTCATTTAGGAGGGAAAGGGCATGGAATTTCACAGAATTTATATATTACATCTCATTGTGCAGGATTATATTTTTTTCCCAAGATTCAAAGAACTAAGGTTCAGGGGCGAATCCAAATTTGAACCAAAGGGACGTCAAATTTTAAATACTAAAAATCGTTTCGATGAATAAAAGTTGATTTGGCAATTTAATGTCTCGGGTTTTTCCCTTTGCATTTTGTAAAGAAACGTCAAAAGACGTCATATGATGTCATCTTTTTTAAAAGAATTTTCCGATTTCTTGATGTCAATTTTACTATTTGCAAAGCTTCAAGAAAATAAAATTAATGCCTTTGTAATAATCAGAACTTTTTGAATCATTTGTTTAAAATTTTCATAGACGCCCAAAAATACACAAAACTTAAAAAGCTACCAAAGTTCATCCGCCTGTACACCTCATTTAGGGACGGATTGCATGGAATTTTCCAGAAGTTAATATTACGACTTCATTTCGGGATTAATAGTTTGCCAAATTTAAAAAACACCGGGATTGCAGGTTTTGCAGTGCTAAAAAGCCCTACTTTTTTAAAAAAAAGCAATTATTTTGATTTTTCTCTTTTACTTTCGATTTATGTTGTTGGCTTTAACGAACGCTCGAAGGGAAAGAATGTAGTCGGCGTGCTACCATGATAACATTATTCTTGCGTAAAAAGAGGGATCGAGCGGGCCCAAATAAAGATTTTCAGGGTTGTGTGCATGGAACTTTTGAGTCAACCGTACCAGCCATACCTTAACAAACACGGATTTAAAAGCCCCCATTTAACCTTTCTTTTGTTAAATCATAAAATAAGTTTTAAAATTTGTTTTTTGTTGTTGTTGTTTTTTTTTTCGCAAATTTGACTTCTTGTAGAAATTTGTTTAATCTGCATGCCACTCGCTTTTTAAACTATTATTTTCACAGCCATGTAAGTTTTCTTTAATAAGATCTTTTGTTATATTCAAACCTGCAACATCACCCCCCTTTTTGAAATTAAAAAAAAAACACACACACTTTTTTAACATGTCACGCAATGATCCTTTTTAATTTTTTTTTTTTTTCCTCTTTTTATTTAGACTTTATTTTATTTGTGTTATTTGAATTAGTTTATGCCATCATGGGCAACAGAGGGCCCATTCACCAACAGCTCTTTCCCGGTTTCAGACAACAAAACTTTAGCACGTATCTCTGTAGTTAATAAGTACACTGGAAGACAAATAAAACAGAAAAAATTTGTTATCATACATCACGGACCGGTTACCCCGGGGGTCAACGAACAACCCCGGGCCCCACAAAAGGCCGTTTTTAGTGAAACCATGGTTTTACACATTTTTTGGGGTTTTGGGAAAATGAATTCATCGAACCCCAACATAATTTTATATTCATCGTTTCGCGGGACTTTTTGTCGTTTTTACAACTTTTTGAATTTGAACCCAAAAATTCCTCTTTTGCCCAAATAATTTAATTTTACTTTTTATAAAAGGATCTAACTACTGAAGAAAAAGGTTGAGTCCTACGAGTTTTATTGACATTGCCCCGGATTTTTCCCAAACTTGAATACCTTGTAAGGGCCCGTTGGAAGGGAAAAAAATCAGCTTTTTTAACACATTTCGGGGTTTTCCCAAAGGCAGAATATTAAATTTCCAAACGCGGTTTTTCCAAAAAGATACCACGAAAAAGGGTATATTTTAATTTATATCCCCTTGACCGATTTTTAAAAACTCCTTTTCTGCAGCCCCAAGAAAAAAAAGTTCATTGCGAAACTTAAAGAAAAATATTTCAAAAACGTGTTATACTTTGACCATAAAAAAATCGAATAATGGGGTGAAAAAGGGTTAAAATGCATGGTGGAACTTCAAAAATTTTACATATCAAAGAGGAAGTTAAATATTTTTGCGTGTTCCCCAATATTTTTTCCCCTTTTTCGTCTCGAACTCAAACGTTAGCCTCAAAGGGGTTTTCAGTTTTCGATGCCCAAAGATGGCATCCTTTTTTTTTTTTTATTTTTTTTTTTTTTCTTTTTTTTTTTACTGTTTTCATCCTTCAACGCACCATATTCTTGGAACAAACAACCTTCAAACATATACATCATTAAAATTGGTCGCTTTTTGCTTTAGTGGTACCCGTGAGTAAAGTGAGACAAAGAAAAACTTCAATTACGTTTTGTTTGACAGAAAGGGAAACCCAAGAGGAATCTTCTAAAACCGGAAAACGCAACACTGTTTTTAAAGGGGAAGTCGAAAATAAAACACAATGTGTTTTTTATCTATTATCGTTTGGCTCACGAAAAACTCGAACTTTATTTTTAAAGAGCAAGTTGAGATACTTTTGCGCTGAGCCTCGATATGTACATTCCCTTTTGTAAGAGCATACTAAGGTTTATAGAGTTCTGCAAAATTATAGACTTATATTTCAAAGCAAATTTAAAGAAAATAAATGCCCTTTTGTCTCTTAAAACGGGGTTATTACACGTTTAAAAACATTTTTTTTTATGTTTTAAGGTCCTATTTCTCTGACTTTCATTTTAACCGGGTGACCGTTTAAATCGGGCTGCCGGGTTTTTGTCGGGGATCCCAACCCAGACAAAATTTTGGGTATAGACATTGATGCAGCAAAAGTGAAGATGGGAAATCGAGGGGGGTTGGGTACAAAACATAAGAACATTTTTAATTTATGGTTACCTCGTATTTTTTGGTTTTGAAAATATTATTATGTTTATTTTCATGTTTACGACCTCGTCGAATACCCCCGGGGCTGACTTTTTCCGTTTCATTAAAAACTCATGCCTTTAGTAATAGGCAGCAAACCGCGTGATACGTACTAATGGAAATTTTATCGACCAATGAAAATCGACTTAAAACCAATACTCTTCGCCCTTGGGTTTTTGAAAGTCATTTTAAAAATAAAAAAATGACTACGTTCGCCATTTTTAAACGGCTTCTTTTACAAAAAACGGCTGTTACAAAAGAATTGACCCTAAAACCCCCAAATTCAACCGAATACCCAAAACGGCCTAATATGTCTATCGATCCCCCGCGGTTATTCGACATGGTTTATCCCTTTTTTGTCTTTTCCTCGCTTTCAAAAAATTTTCAGAAACCTTTGGATGTTTTTTTTGGGATTAAGCCTTTTTTGAAATATAAGAAAGAATTTTCCTTTCCCCAAGAAATTGGGACGGGGTTTCGATTTGAAATTTTTTGTTCGAATAATTACGAAATTAACTTTGCTTTAGCAAAAAGAAGCAAAACTCTTCTTACGAATATACAAAAAATCCCAATATTACTTAGTAACGTAAATACCAAAAGTAGAGCAATTGAATAAAGAGCTTAAAAAATTTTTAAAATAGTTACAATTTTCCACATGTGTCATACTCCAAAATTGACAAAATTTCCCCAAAACCAGAGCAGCTTGCAATTTTTTCTGCAACACTGGGGAAAGAATGTGTCAAAAAGGTAATCATTTTGTTTTTTTTCTATTTTTCGCTCCTAAACGTTTGTTTTGTTCATCTTTTTTCAAAATTTAAAAATAATTACTGATTTAGGATTGAAGGCTAGTTATTTTATTTTTTCAGGATTTTCTAACGTGTTTTCAACGCGAAAAACTCAGTTTAACATATATTGATTAATTATCATAAAAAATTTAAAAATATACATTTAATCACAGGTCGGAGATGTTTTGAGCTGACTTCGAAGCGTTTTCCAATGAAGAATTACGAGAAGGACAAAGCTTTTGGAAGACTCAGCCTCATGACACTGAACACTTTGTCTCAGAAAAACCGTCGTTGATGCGGTCTAAAGTTGGACGGTCTCGGGGCGAATAGAAATAAGACAAGTATAGAGGAAAAAATCAAATGAATGTATTAAAATGGACTGAAATGGACAAATGAAGCAAAAGAAAGGGTCCGAAATATTTTGCGTGCTTTAGTCATACATTACCACTTCATTAACTTATGATCTACATTAATTATTTACTGAAAAGCGTTCAAAATGTAAATGTAAAAACGAGTGTGAAAAAACCCACGAATTCTCTGAAATGTTATTGGGGCTACATTCTTCCCTTTTAAAATATTTTCCTATTTAAACATTGTAAACCACCTAAACTGACGCTAATTATTTCCTTCATTATCATTTTTAAAGATGCATGAAAAAAATTGAAAAAAAAAATGCCTTTAATTTTTATAATGGAAAATTTAAGTCATATTTTCCTTTTCCCATTTGCAAACATATTTTTATGTAAAACTCAACTGCTATATCTAAACTACTTTCAAAAAATTTAAACGTCTTCACAGCTGATATAATTGACAAGATATCAACCATGATATTTTTTTTGACTGTGGGGTGGTATTATTGAAAAATGATGTGTAATTTTGTGCCCACGATTTTTTAATATCCCCCTTGTTTTTTTTCTTAAAATTTTAAAAACCCTTTTTTTATATAAATTTTTTTTTTTTTCTTTCCAAATTCGAAAGTTGATGTTTCAAAAAAATTTTTGTTTTTTTAAATTTTGAAAAAAGGAAAAATGTGAAAAAAATGTCGATTTTCCCCCGAGAAAGATATCCTAAAATAAAAAGGGGAAAAAAGTGCTTTTTCATATTAAAAATGTATTCTAAATCCCACTATTTTTCTGTTTTATACATGTTTTTTTTAACCAAAAACTTTTTCTTTTTTTTTTATTGAATATTTTTTTATGTTGCGGCATCGCTGATTAAAAAAATGAACCTTAAAACTTGTTCTTCCTTAAAGACAGTTTTTTAAAAAAAAAAAATTTTATATTGTGCATATAATGTTTGTTTTTTATTTTATATAGGGAAAAAATATTGTAAGATTTTTATATAATTTTTAAAAAGTGCATAGAAAAAAAAAGAATTTTTTAGGGGAAAAAAATTCCCTTCTTAAAAAACTAAAAGGGGACATCGTTGAAGGGGGGCTTTTTGCACCGAAAAAAAGTTTAAAATAAAAAGGCTAGTTTTTATTTCAATAAAAAAAAACTTTTTTGTCCAAAATATTTTCTTTAGTTTTTTGAAAAAAAAAAATTTTCATTGGATAAAAACCTTAAAAAAAAAACAATTAGTTTTTGAGACAAAGGATTTTTTGTAGACAATTTTTAAAAGTTTTTTTAAAAAATTTTTTTGCAAAAAAAAAAAATCGCCTGCTTTTTTCAATTATTCCCCTTTTTTTGACACATATATGGATAAATGTGGTGGGTAAAATTTTTACAAATATTTTTTTTAAGTTGATTTTTTAAAAATTTTTTTTTGGCTTTTTATGTTTTCCCGTTTTTTCAAATTCATTTAAAATTTTTTATATTTTAAGGTTTTTAAAAAAGATTTTTTTGCTACTTATCTTTTATTTTAAAAAGGATTTTCGAAAAATTAAACTCATTTTGTACCATTCAGCATACCAACCGTTTGGGCCTCACAGTTAAAAGTCTGAAACATCTGCTTAAAAGGGAAAATAAAATAATCTTGAAGGTCATCAATAAATAAGAATAAAAAATCTTTGATAAATTTTTTTGAAATAGGTAACCCTTTTAAAATTGATTTGTATACATGCTTTTTTCCCCAAGCAAAATTTTTTTGGACCTGCATACAAAAATATCGCTATTTATTACCCAAATTTTTTTAAAATTTTTTAACTAAACGAAATTTTTTTAAAAAAAAGGGAAAAACCTTTTTATTTTTTTTTTTTTTGCCCTTTTTCTTTTGTGTTATATTATACCCCAAAAAAATATCAACTTTTTGGGGTATTTATTTACAGTTTCGAGTTAAGGTGTATATCACGGGGAAAGCAAACAAAAACCTGGGGGAAAATTAAAAATAAATAACTTTATATTCACTCTTTTAAAACAAAATGACATCAAAAATAAAAAAAAAAGGTTTTTTTAATTTTTTTTTCGTTTTTCTTACAATTTTTTTAAATTTTTTTTAATCTCTTATATATCAAAAAATTCCCAAATTTAAAAATAAAACTTTTTTAAAAATTTTTTCTCAAACTTTATTCCCTTTGTAAAAATCAAAATAAATACGCACCATTTTTCGCTGCGCGCACTGTGGCCTGTTTTTTTTTTTAAAAATTCGGTAGTTTTTTTTCAATTTTTTTTTTAGGGAAATTTTAAAACCCCAAGGGGGGGAAGTCGGGGGGGGAAAACACTTTGGGGCCCCCTTACCGTTCAAGACACATAAACCGGACAAATAAAAATATTTCTTTTTTAATTTGGGTTTTAAAACATCTATTTCTTTTCTAAAAATTTTGGGGCACACGGAAAGGAGAAAGATGCGGGCTTTTTGAATGGGGGAATAAACGTACGTGAATCAACACAACGGGGAAAAACCTTTAAATGCCACTCGTGAAGGGAAACAGAAGGGGAAAGAAGAAATAGATTCCCTTCCCAAAAATTAAAAAAAGAAAACAAATTAAGATTTCTTCTTAATTGTTCCCAAAAAATAAAATTTTATGTTTTCCCCCCAAAAATAAAAACAGGAAGTGAATTTTTAAAAATTTTTTGCCAAATTTTCAAAAACGGTGAACGGGCCAAAGGGATAAACATAAGAAATAAAAAAATTCCTTTTTTTTTGCATATATTTTGATACGATAACTTTTTATTTAATAAAAGAAAACCAAAAAGAAAAAAATATGTCGGTTAAAAAACTTTTTTTGATAATTTTTTTTTAAAGATTTTTTAGCACTTTTTTTAAAATTGTTTTTTTAAATTTGGCCCTTTTTTAAGGTTTTTTGAAATGCTATTTTTTTTGCATGCACTGATGTGTATTTAATTTTAAATATTTGAATGCAAATTTGCATCCCTGATTTTTTTTATGCGTAAGTTTTTTATAGGTATTTTTTTCATGCACTGACTGTATTTATTTGTAAGTATTTTATTTTGCTAGATTTTTCATGACGAAATTTTTTTATCGTAAGTATTTTATATCAAAGTTTTTTTCCCCGCCATATGAAATTTATATGTTACTTAATTGTATTTCAAGATTTTTTTCATTTTTTCACTGAGGAAATTTATAGTAAGTATTTTTTTTTGCCCATTTTGCTACCTGATTTATTTAGCGTAAGTTCCCAATAAAGTTAGGAAAATGGGCCTAGGGGACCACTTTTCTTTGACTTTTTGTGCTAGGGTGTTACAGTATTGTAAAAGAAAGGGGGGGCCCAAAAAAACCTTTTAAAAATTACATTAAAAAACATTTTTTATTTTTAAATTTTTTTAAAAATTTTTGATCATTTTAATTATAAAAATACCAATCTTTAAGACAAAAGTTTTTTATGATTTTTAAAAAAAAGAGAATACAGCGAAAAAAACAAATAAGTTAGTGATGATTTTATTTTAATTTTTGGGGTAAAAATTTGACGTGAACAAGATTTTTTTTTTTTTTTTTTCCTAACCCAAAAAAATTTTCCCCAAAAATTTCCCCCCAAATTTTTTTTATCACGAATAATTTTTTCCCATTATTTAAGAAAATTTTTAAACTTGAAAGGGTTAAAAAAAAAATTTTTTGAAATATAAAAAAAAATGTGTTTTTTTGGCAAAATTAAAATTTTTATTTTTTTTTGGTTTAAAACGGGGTTTTATGAAGACTTACGGGTTGTTTATATTTTGTTTGGGCGCCATGCGACCTTAAAATTTTTTAAATAGCATAAAGGCGGAAAGGGTTTAAAAAAGGGGGGGGACCCCCCGGGGGTTTTAAAAAAAATTCAATTTCCGAAAAAATACACAAATTTTTACAAGGTTTCGTATAAAGGGCCCTATTCAAGATAAGTAGCCTTTTTCCATTTTCAAAATTTTTTATTATGACAGGGTGTCAAGTACGCACCTAACCCAGATCGGGGCAAATCTGTTTTTTTTGTCCCCCTCCTTTTTCCCTCCACACTATAGGTTTTTTGGGATAGCCATGTACATCACAACCAAAAAAAACCCCAAAAACACCCAAAATACATACGAAGAAAGAAACAACAAAAAGATTTTTTTATTTAAAAAAAAACAATCTGGAACAACGTTTTCTAACTAAACAATATCAGTTAAAAAACAACTCCGGGGATAAAAATTTTTTTAAGACACAATCGGGTTTCTGCAAAAAAACCACTAGGGCCGGGGACAATATTTTAACCGGGCAAAAAAATGATACCAATTATTTTTAGCAACTTTATTAAAACCTTTTTAAACACAAATAATTTATACTTTTAAAACCATTTTTAAAAAAATTTAAACGGGAAGGCAAAGTAAATGGGGCCAAAAAAGGGGTTTTTTCAATTGATTAAACACTCGAAATACACTTTAAAAAATTCCCCTTTTTTTTGGGGGTGAGCGATTATAGTGAGATATGAAGGAAAAGGTTTTACTCTAACTTTTTTAAAAATTCTTGACTCCCCTAACCCCTTTTCCCTCTTTTTGAGTTTAACCCCGCTTTGAGCTGAATTGGGGGAGATGGATTTTGAAATTTTTACCAAAACCCCAAAAATGGCGGTTTTAATCCTTTTTTTAAATTTCTTTTAAAAATAAAAATAAGTATATGTGGGTTTAAAAATTTTTAACATAAAAGCTTTTTTTTTTTATTTATCAGAAAAAGATGATTTTCTTTTTTAAAAAAATTTTTTTTTGCAATTTTGTAATTTTTAATTAGTTTTCCCAAATTTTAAAGAATTTCTTCTTTTCCAATTAAACGCCACCCCACGCAAAAAGTCCGTCGCGCATACAGCGAAAATACATCATTTTTTAAAAAATTTTTTAAAAAATTTTTTTTTTGACCATTCAAATTTTAAAAAAAAGTGGAGAAAAGCCAAATTTTGGGAATTTTAGACTGACCAAAAAAAAAAAAAATAGAAAAAAAATTGGGTAAGTCTACCATGTTTTTTTAAGGTTGCATTTAACCCTTTTTCCCTTTTTCGAACTTCGTAGGTTTTTTTATTTTTTCGTCACAGCGTTAAAAAAACCCTTTTTTAAAAAAAAATTTAAAATCTCCCCAAAGCATTTGACCCTTTTAAATCTTTCCGGGGAAAACGTCCCGCTACCTTTTTCCCGAAACCCCTTTCTTTTTCAACACTGCTTTTTTAAAAACCAGACGCTTTCACTTAAGAAAAAATTTTGGATTTGGGGGCGGGTCATGCTTGGAAACTGCGAAAAAAAAAATTTTCTAAAAATTTTGTCTGTATAGACTTTTTCTTTTTTCGAAAAAATCCAAAAGAATCCCGGGTTTTTTTTTTCAAAAAATTAAATTCTTTTTTGAATAAGGGGGGGTCACTTTAAAATTTTTTTAAAGAACTATTAAAGCTCTTGTGTTAAAAAAAACATCCCAAAAAAAAAAATTCTTTAAAACCCCCCTTTCCCCAGTTTTTAATTTTCGTATTTTTGGGGTGTGTTGTGTTCCTTTTTTCTTTTATTTGAATAAAACAAATCTTCAGAAAGATAAAGGGCTTTAGTTCTTTCAATGTTTTTTTTAAAATGTAATCATTTTAAAAAAGAAAAATTTTTTTTTTTTTAATTTAGACCCCAAACACATCTGTATACTTTGGAAGCTTAATTTATTTTTTTAAAATTTTTTTTCCCAAAAAAAAATTTCCAAGACACACTCTTCAAGTTCCAAAAAGAAAGGGGGGAAACAAACCCGAAACAAGGGGGGCCCCTGGTCCAGTTAACAATCCATTGCGGACAGAAGGTTGTGGGCAAACCCCTTGAGGCAAGAATTTTTTTGGCCCTTCCCGGCCCAAAAGTACGGACAACCCGGGAACATCGGAGGGATAAGTAAAAATTGAAAAATTGTTTCGAATCGCGTAAAAAAAAGTTTAAAAAACCAGTTTCTTTTTTAACAAAAACATATTGACTAAACTACCTTTTTAATTCCTAAAAATATAGAGGCATTACCCATTTCAAGCATCCCAATTTAAACCTTTTTAAAAAATCATTTCGTCAAAAATTCCTTACGAAGGCATTCCTAGCTTCATTTAACAAAACCCCCAAAAGCCCCTTTTTTCGCAGTAAAACGGTATGAAACGCAACTTAGGACTTTAGCGCAGGAGGGGCCTTCGTAGACACAGGGATTTTTTCCCCAAATTTTTTATTTTTCATTCCAAATATTAAAAACCATATCCCAAACTTAAAAAGGTTATGAGATTTGAAATGTTTTTTTTGGGGCCGCAAAATTTTGGCCTATGCCTTTCCCCGGGAATAACCGGGGTTTCCAATTTTTATTAGGGTACCTTGTTATCTTTTGGAGGTTTTGGCCAAAATGGGGAACCATTTCGACTTTACCTTAAAAAAGGGGCGTTAAAAGAAAGGGAAAGCGGACGTAACGTTAACCTTCTGTCATTACACCTTGAAACCCTGGACAATAACGCTGGAAAAAATACTCGAAGAGGTGTAACATATAGCCGCTCATCTGATTGGCCACTACGTCATTTTGTGCACATTCCGGCAATTTCATTTGCTAATAGGAAATTAATATTACCGCCACATTACGAAGATTTACAGTGTACTGTCCAAGGTTTTTTAGTTTACTGATATAATGCCCGGTGTCATGGGCTAAGCAAATGGGCTGAAGCTTCCATGTTTATTGTGTGCATGCATCAAAGAACTGCTGATTTTCCCGTCGGCATTGTCTGTACGTTTCTCCGATATATACGTATACTGCAGGTTGCAAATCTGTGTCTAGTTAGAAATCTCCGACCACTAATAAACGGGCTATGTTCCACCGGCCTTCTTTCATCTCTTCCCACAAAAACTGTGATATTGCGTATATACTTCAGATTGGAAATTTGAGCAGACGGACTGAAGTAGAAATTTCAGCCCTTGACACCTGAATTACTAAGCTGCATAAAATATGCTAAGATAAACCGGAGGATCTGGTTGATTCGCCCGGAAATTGTTTATAAAACATCAAGCAGATAAGTATTAGAACATGATTTATTTAGCATTTATATTTTACAACATAGACTAACTACAGTAAAATAATTAACAAGGATGAGTACATGTATGTGTATAATGTTTCGTAACAAAAAAATAACAAAACAAATTGACGAACATGACAAAATTGTGAGTTCAGAATAATGAGCAGTGAAACATGTTTCAAACACATTGAGATTTTCTTGAAAGTCGGAAGTCTCCTTCCCGAAGTAAATAACATAATATAAACGTGATAGGATCAGCATTTCTACATCATAATATATGAAAATATAGCCGGACTTTTAAAGTTAATAATCTCTCTCTCAAAAATTATGCATACTGATTGCATGAGTTTGTATGTAGCAATAGACAAAAATTGCATTAATATTGAGCTAATTATAGAGATTGTGCTAATATCACATAACATGCAATGCCGTCCCTTTTCACCTACAAATGAGTCTGAGCATTTTGATATTTTCCACTGAAACTGTCAGAACACAATCACGATGATTCTGGATTGCTTTTAGCATGTTTCCACACACTGACCCGCCCACCTTGGCCCCGCCCACATCCTCATACTCAACTTCCTGGCCTCGGCACAAAGTCAACCTGAAACAGGGTATATATAATTACACAAGTCAAAGAAAAATGATTATTCCCCTCCTTATCGCCTTACCATTCGTCGCTGTAATCATCATCCTCATCAGCAGTTTTTTTATTTTTTATTTTCGTTCTCACTGCTATTATTATCATCACTGTATTTGTGCAAAATGGGACGCAACACGACAGGGCGGGACAACGAGAGCAACTCCTATAAAGACCCGATTCACTTTATAGAGTCATGCGTATCTCAAGTGAATGACTGCACCTTAATAAAAAACCCTTAGAGACAGCGAAAATTAAATTAATGGAGGGATTTTTTCTTACCCGTTATGTGTCCTTTAATGAAGAGATTTGAAGGGTTTAATAAAGCCCTTCGAGACTTTACCAATCTGCTACATAGTCGTATTAACCAGCACTTGTATCAAATATTCACTGCTTGATCGTGCACTGCTGCGGAAATGCAAGCCTGCGATAAAGCCCAGTGTTACAGGCAATGGGACTCGTGCCTTTTAAAAAAATTTTATGATGTTACGTTACAATAAACCCCAAGGGGGTATCCGAGGTCAAAAGCTTGGTATAATTATTAGTACAATGTACATAAACGCATTTTTTTATCGGACTTAAAGTTTCTACCTCAGAATTCCTCAGGTTTTGTTGTAATAGCATAAAATGACAGAAACCTGTATATCCACCATCCAAAAAATGTTACAAGTCCTTTTGCACAAATCGCGTGATCAAAACAAACTACATGTACATGTATATTCGTCCGCTTGGGATATAACGTGAAACAGTTATCCACCAGGACAGGAAATATAGGTCTTTCAAGGTTTCCAAATTAGAGAAGAATGACTGACGTCACATACAACAAAATATGGTTTAATAGCACATTTACATAGGAATGAGAATACAGATAATGAGTGGTACCCTTTTTCCTGCAGGATGGGTTCCAGCCGGGCCCTGTCCCATTCTCCGCTTGGGGAAGCGATCACAACCAAACCTTCTCGTCTAGTGATCTCACCGAGTCTCAGCAACCAGGCTGTCAAATGTATAAATAAATGAGTTTAAAGGATGATAAATGGAACAAATTAATTGGGGGTGGTATTTAAGATGGCTGCGTCACTGGTCCAGCAGAAAACATTTATGGTTTGAATCTTGTTCTTACATCATCTTCCAAGGCACGTGCTGATACGTTCCCGAACAGCTTTCAAATGACATGAAAATAAGCTTATATCAATTTAGAAGAGTATCAAGGCCTTATTATTAGTTAATGTTTGATCGGTTTAACAATATTTCAGTATTTTAGTCATGCTGCATGATATAAAAGAGTAGTAAAACAACCCGTATATACTGGGCACCACTACATATGAGATTTTAGAATGACAAAGACGTGTTACGAGCAGTGGTCGAACCCGCTGGGGTCTCGGGGCAATCAGCAACCTGGATCATTTCAGTTATGTACATTGGATCAACGCAATCAGCACTATTTGTAATACCATTAATTATATCAGGAACGTCCTTCTTTTAATCCATTTTAATGCAAATGTATATAAGAAATGCGTTTGAAACATGTTATTGATAGCTTTCTGTAACAATTTAAATACTAAGCTATCCGTTACCTTTTGGTTGGGTAGTTCTTTCAAGGAATGTGAGAACAGTCAGGTCATAGTCACATCCGACCTCGTTTGGAATCCAGGTAAACTAAAATAATTTCATTTAACATATTATGATGTTAAATTGGCCGAAATATATAATAAAGTGAAATGCTAAGCTAAAGAATAGGCACTTGCTTTCATTGAACATGCATATTTTTCTTAAGTAGTATGGGGTATTATGTACACAGTATAGATATCTGCCTTACAAACCGTTATTTCACAGATATAACTATATACGTACAATGTATGCATACAGTTACGTGGATGTAAATGCATACATACAAATACTAAGCATAGAGTTGTTCCAGGATTTTATGGACTGGATAGCCATGTAAGTCTACAGTTTGACACGGAAACACAACTGTAAGTCACGAAATGACTGATATAAATCTCGTACAGACCTCGTGTTTCCTCATACATATTACGTAGCTATTATTTATGAGCCCTATAACATTTAAAGAGGCCTTTTCAATAATACACTAACGATCTCAATAAGCAGGCAAATAAATAATATCACTGTCGGACAGGGCCGAAAGAGATATTATTTACTGGCCTTGCTTTTCCTGTAATATTGATTGGCTAAAGCAGATGCTCCATATGTAGAGGGAGACCCTGGCTAAAAAACGCAATATTTCGTCATTTTGCTTTAATATCTTCTTCTTTTTTTTTCAACACATGCAAAAATATAAGTTTTTTTTTTTTTTTTTTTTTTTTTATTTACGAGAAAACTTAGCGTGATGACAAAAAAGGTGTGAATGGTGCGTAGCTTTGTCTGGGTATAAATAACTAATTTTTTACAGCATTGTCAAATTAATGTAGTAGACGAGAAATTTGTGACAAGAACTGTGCCATGTCATCACAGGGCATTTTAATAATTTTATTATAGAGTTAAATTCTTTTGACACCAATAAAAATGATTATGTTTAACGACTGCCCTGGGCAAATAACAGAAGCAATATCAAATCACTTATGTGATAACATATAATATTATAGCTTCGATACATATCTGCATGGCAAATTAAAGTCCATCGTTTCATGGTTTATAGGATTTTTCCTGAACTTTTTCTGATTTCCAAATGACTTCTTATTCCATATATAATTATATACATTGTAAAAACAAGAGGACCAAGATGTCCCTGAATCACTCACCTGAGAAACATTGCCTCCATTGCCAATTATTGTATTATGAGTCATACTGAATACATAATTTATGCAGAAGTATAACAAGATCATCTAAATTCCACACAAAAACTGTATCTGCCATTCAAACTTTGATAGTATGTTCCCAGTATGGGGTCAATTCTGACACGAGGTCCATGATTTGAACAGACTTGGTTGAGGTCCACTAGTAACATCTTAACTCCAGGCTTTGTGGTTTCGAGAAGAAGATATTCAAATCAGATTTAGTAAATTTCAAATGTCGTAGTATGTTCCCATTAAAAAAAAAACTAATTAAATAGAAATCTCAATAGCTCAGTATTTTTCCTAAATGAATAAGTCTATGTAAAATCAAGTGACCCCAAGGGTATGGCAAATTTTGACCCCAGTGCCATGATTTGTACAAATTTGGTAGAGGTTCACTAGGCCATGTTACACACCAAATAAGTTAATTCTAGGCCTTGTGGTTTCTGACAAGAAGATTTTTTTAGTTTTTCCTAAATAAGTCTGTAAAATTAAGAGACCTCTGGGGCGGGGTAAATTTTGACCCAAGGGCAATGATTTGAGCAGGCAATGATTTGAACAAACTTAGTATAGGTCTACTAGACCATGTTACACACCAAATATCTAAACTCTAGGCATTGTGGTTTTTGACTAGATTTTTCTAGTTTTTCCAATGTAAGTCAATGTAAAATCAAGTGTCTCTTGGGGCGGGGCCAATTTCAACCCTAGGGTCATGATTTGAACAAAACTTGGTAGAGGTCCAAAAGGCAATGCCACACACCAAATATCTAAGCTCTAGGACTTGCGGTTTCGGAGACGATTTTTAAAGATTCATTTTAAAAATCTATTTTAGCTCCTGTGATCCAGATATGCATCAGACCGGAACCATTAAAACAACTTTGATAGAGCTTCATGCAAGAAACATTACAGGCATTTTTTAATAAATTTGGTCCAGTAGTTAAGGAGGAGGTGGTATTTAAAGAAATTGTTGGACATCGGACAAAAGGCAATCAATAAAAAGGTTAAAATCAGGATTTTCAGATTTTTTTTTTAAATTTCCAACTTTTACCCATGTATTACCATTCGCATATATGTACATTTATCCTCATCAAATATATTTGTTCAAGCATATTCATGAGGTTATATGTTAAAATGAAAATTAAGTCAAACCTAATTAACTTTAACACACCTGTTTGAAAATGACGTTGGCTGGCTGACATGACGGTTCCAGCGCTGCTTGAACTGAGTCCTCGTTGTTGTTAACAAACGAGATGTCTTTCCCTTCCTGGATACTAATGGCTGCGTCCAGAAACCTAGCAACGACGTCTGTTGCAAGGACCTGCCAGATTTGTTAATGAAAACATTCATGTAATCATTAACAATATGCACAACACTTAAGCTGCAGTAGAATAATAGTAATCACCGCCAAGTCGAGTCAAATGTTTACAGTCTACTGAGAATCAATGAACTGTTGATCATAACCTTGCCTAGCAAAAATTTTTGAATTTTACAAAATAATGAACGGAACTGGGAAAGAGTTCCATGCGTTGGTATATTTCCTACCTACGGATTTTATCAAACTAAAGTTGTGATTTAAGGCAAAACAGCAAGTAATTCAACACATTTAAAACAAGCGTTCTGATTGGTCAGACACGTATCTCTTTATTTATATTGTAAAATATCTTAACACTTCGTTTCTTTTGACCAATCAAGCATCAGTAATTCCGAGTCATTAGCATTCAATCTGTTGGAAATATCACACGAATAAATTAAATTTAGATTCATCAATTACCATGTTGTAATGATAATTATGGAAATGATAATGATTTTTATAACTGATTTCATATTTTTAATATTTATCTGAGGACGAATCACATTTTAAGTGATGAAAGATAATTCTATGATAAACAATAATTTCTTCAAAAAATCATGGTCGTATAAGAGAGAAGCGGTAAGCAAGGAGGGCCTAGTCAAGTGCCAGTGTGGAACTTGTTAAACATTTCCGAAAAAAGAATAATTACCATAAGCAGGGGATAATAAAAGGGGTAATAGTGAAAACTGGCGATGATCAGGACATCCTTGTCCTTAAAGCTTTCAAATATTGCTCTAACAAGTTTGTGTGTTTAATGATATATTTTGTGTTTGAAGTAATCTCATTTACGCGTGTTATACCTCTAAATCTCTTAGAAAACACGTACGTATATCAGATTTAAACCAGCCAAGCTCTGCTCTCCCATTACTAACCTGTTTATACAGCTTGCTCAGGGTGAAGGGGCCCCGCCCACCTCCGGAGCCTATCCACATGGCAGACTGAGTGTTCAGTCGGTTATTCTTGGCCAGGTCCAGACATAGATCTGCCACAGCGACGGGAAACGGTTTTCGAAACCCGAACTCCTGTTCAAGGATACCCTTTACTGCGTTTACTGTCTCAAACTGGTATTGTATGTTGGTCGAGGGAACAGTTGTTGGCTTGACCTTCGCTGGGTCTAGATAGACTTCGTTTTCTATAGAAATATAAAGTGGCATGTTTCAGTCTTAACTACTAACACTAAGCACTGTGGGTCATTATGTCCTTCGGAATCCGAAGGTCCTTATGCATTAAACACAAGGCAACTTTAATGTAGGTAAAAAAATGACATTATTAATCGTGGTACTACAGCAAATATACGAGATACAGAATGACATAACTGATTCCTTCGCAGATCTTCTGACATATTTCTTATTTTTTGTTTTAATTATCTTAAAAACGAAACATTTTCACAAATGTACAGTGCAAAGATAAAATAATTTAAAAATACAAGTCAAAGTTTCGGGAGTACCTATGTTCTCCCTATAGTGAAATTTTAAGATTTTTAATTGCTACCAATTTTCTTTCTCTCGTAGACTGCTGATGTATAGATATCATATAATTGTCAAATGTGAAAGTGGGGAAATTGTGACCTTTTTCACTTTATCATTTAAAGATATATGTCTAAAAGAAAGATAAAAAGGTAAGAAAAAGAAATAAAGCTTCTGAGTTTAGGTATATCTAAATGAATTAATTTTTGAAACTATTAATCATCATTTTTAAGTGCAATTTCCCCCCGAAATTGTTTTACTTGATTCGAAGTTATGAAGGAAGTTTTCAAAATTTAAAAAGCTCTTGCTTAACATTGTTATGTTTCCAACAGTATATTGACAATGTATTCCAACAATGAATCATAAGTTTAAAGTAAAGTCTTTGTAATGGTTCCGCTACATTTCGGACCTCATGGCCTTTCACGGAGATAACCAAGATGTCCTAATATTTCATTATTTCTTGGTAGAGGTTAAGTGGTTCAAGACAGAAGAGCCATTACAGGGATTTTACCTTAAGAATAAATGTTCCTTATATTTTAAATAAAATATTGCATTGGTAATGCAATAAACCCAACTGGAAAAAAAAGGAAATTTAGAATTTCTGATATATTACCGGTCACTCCACTGCCCTAAGACAAAAACCTCTGTCTCGACGATTCTCACTGGAAGTTCAATTGTTGACTCGTTGTTATGAATAGTCCGTGCCAATCGAAATCCGGCATGCTGCAGGAAGTGACGTCGGAAGGCAAAACGTGCGAACCTGGATGCTTCATCACCGGTGCTGATCCAGGATCCTCCCTGTTTAAATTGAGTAAAAAAAAACACAATGAAAGAAAATTGAAACAGTTGAGTTGAGAAAAGCATGAAATCAATCGGTACAATGATACACAATTAAAACCCGAGACATACTAAAGTTTGTTGGGTTAAGGCTGCGACGTCAGTGACCAACTAAGGTTGGATCACTCATGTCATTGCAATGTTGAATCGACGTCAGGTCAGTGTCAGTTATTGGTAGTGAATGGTCATATTCTGATAGATGACGGGATTCTGACGTCTACTCAGTTTGCAAAACCAGCAAATTCCAACGCCGAGGTCAAACGTTTATACAACGTTTAAATAACGTTGAATGTTTACAGGGTGTCGACATCGATTTTCGTTTACGGATTTCACTCTGATGCTTACAGCAAACATTTTAGACAGTCTTCTTAGCTTTCAAGAAATGCGCAGTAAAAATTAAGTATAAATTAGAGTAACATAAAATGTCAGAATTCAGACCGAAATATCCCTTTTCTTTCATTCTTTCTTTTAAAAAGATCTGATACGTATACATATGTTGGTATTTCGTTATTGTTTTATTTCATTGTCTAGAGTGCATTTTCATATAACCGTCCCCGGTGGCCGTGTGGTAAGAGCGTCCGCCTCGGGTGCGGGAGGTCGTTGTGGGTTCGATCCCCGGCCGCGACATACCAAAGTCTTAAAAATGGTACTGGTATAGCTCCCTTGCTTGGCGCTCAGCATTTAAGGGTAGTTGCAGGACTGGTTTACCCGTTGTCAGGATAATGTGACTGTACCATGCCTCATGTCTACGACGTGATACTGCAGTGTGGCGGCACTATATCTTTCTCAAGCACCAACAAACAAACATATTCATATACATTGAAGCATATAGGTAACTCTGTACTCAAGTATGGTGCAATCGTTTTATACCTGTAAGGAATACACAGTTCATGTGGAAAAATGAGAGGATATTTAACACATATAGCTCTGCATGGAATTGACTAAGTAACACTGACATAGTTGCTTTGCTCATAGTGCTTTTATATCAGACCTAGTTGATTTTTTTAATTTGACTATGCCCCTTATCTCATAACCTAAATAAGTCTGTCTTAATACTACTATCTCCATCTACATAACCCTTGTGTTGTATAACAAAATTAGCATATTTCAAAATTCCTACCTATATATAAGACAAACATTTCAGGTATATGTAAGTAATCATATAACACTGAAATGTTTCACGTGAACCCTCATGTGACTCCAAACGTTTCTTATATGGTGGCTTATCTTTACCATATCGATCTTGCGTAAAGAAAGCCCAGCGAGAGGCAAAACAAAGATGGAGAATAATTATTGTAGTTAAGAATTGGACAATACGGACTGCGGTCTGGCGTGGCTGGTACTTTGGAGGTGTTATAGTGTAAAATTAACATATGTTTTCTCATAGTCTCTGTTGTGTGGTATAAAGGGACAAATAAAAGCCAAATGCATGGGATGTTTAACCAAAGCATACAAACAAAACAAAGAGGATCTAGCTAGAATTAACTCCGCGTAGTACTTATATTTCTTGAATTACGATAGAAATGTATTTCACCATTTCTGTTTTATGAAATATTTAAATGCAAGACGAAGCTGAATTCAGTCATTACCTTAATAACTAACGGCATGTCTTTAGGAATTAAATTGTTTGGGTATTTTAGAGAAAAAAAAAACAGAATGATTTAAATCGTACGACCACAAAAAAGGCTTAGCGCTAAGTAAGGCTGGTGATATTCGAGTCAGACAACAATATCGAAATACGTACCAGGATGACGTTGTGTTTGCCGTCAAAGCAAGGACTCGAGAAATCATCATAGAGCCAATGAGTCTCGGAGCATAGTCCGTTAAACTGGTCCTCTGTCCATTGCCACACGTTCCCGAAAACATCGTGGAAACCCAGTTCGTTTGCAGGGAACATGTTGACCGGCTGAAATATCAAAAGCGTCCATTTGTATAACAAATGTTAAAGTTTTCTCATTCAAGATATTAAACATTATGTTGGATTCTTTACACTGACAAATCGCCTGAAGAAGGGACATAACTCTGTCATCCATTTAGGAACATGTCAAACCTACCTGTTGTGTACAGCTCCAAGTGACATTATCATAAGTTGTGCAATGATTAGGCGCCGGTAGAAAATGGCGACTATATTTATTACTGTTTAAGATTAGATATATGGTAGGAGAAGTCAGTGAAATGTAAAAATGTAAACTAATGGATAAGTCACGAGAGCTTCTTTCCTCATATAGGTAAGATAGTTAAGACATCTGCATATAAGCGTTCTCAGCGAGATTTGTGGGTTCGATACCTAGGCATGGCACATTTTAAAAAAATATATAAATTTTAAAATATTTTCAATATATTAATATATATAGTTATGGCCAAGGTTAATTTTTATGTAATAAAAGGGAAATAGATTCGATCAAAATTGATCGAGGAGTTATGGTCCGTGATGGGGATGTAGCCCTTGTAATAGTGAACACGTATGTGAAGTTTCATGACAGAAGGTTTAATAGTTTAGAAGTTATGGTCATAATTAATTTGTTTTCACTTTTTTTTAAGAAAGGGAGATAAATTTGGTCAAATGATGTAGCCCTTGCGATGTCACTGTCAATATTGTAATTTCATTATTATACACACGAAAACGAAGATTTAGAGGGTATATAGAAGTCATCCTCTTGATTGGTCCCTCTACAGGCCACATTTTTCTCTTTTGATCTTAATTTGTCAGCATGTTCACCTTTATGAATTCTAGGCCGAGTTCAATCACAGTAACTGAGATTCAAAAACTAAATCACGAGATCAAATAATTGGAAAACTTTGTGTAACCTCTACAGGCCATATTTCTCAAGTGATCTTAAATAGAAATGACAGCATGTTGACCATTATCATTTGTAGGCCGAGTTCAATGCGCTTCTAATGCATCTGCTTGTTAGGTTTTATAAATATGATACACTTTTTTGTATTAACGCCGTCCCGACTGGTTTATATATATGATATATTTATACTGAACCATACTTCGACATTCATACATACTCAGATGGTCCGTCAGAACTTAACACTGAAAATAATGACTTGCACACTAAACTGTTCCGGCGATTTGATGCTTTAGAATCGCAATTTTTACTGTACTTTAATAGACTAGATCCCCCGGCCAACACATGTAGGTCGAAGACCAGACTTTATATACAGTCATTCGAGTTAACAAGAGGTATAACTGTATAATACCATATATTACCAAACTACAATTGATAGTTACGTTTAAACATAGTGTATTGCCAATTTCATATACAACTGAAATAGTAAAAGAAGAGAGGAATCAGTATCTGGCAAATGTCTTAATTGTCAAGTCATAAGTTCCGAAACTTAAGTATTTCTCTAACCATTAAACCCAAAACAACAATAGAGAATTAAATTTTGAACTTAAAAAATGTAAATCTAAACAAAGTCATACTCACAGCGGAAGACCCGAACTTCATGTTATGATTGAAGTTGGTGTTTTTATGAAACACAAGGTCAGATGATACACCTGCAGATGGCGAGATCTGAAACATATTTGAAATTAATGGCATCAAATCAGTTCGAAATGTGATATGTATGTATACCTGTGTAATGTATACAAAACCGCAACAAATGACGATGATGATGACGCCGGTGATGATGACGAAAGTATTTTTGCAGCCATATGTTTTTTTGTTGTTTTTTATATGAAAAGTTCTTGATAATCAGGCAAAGTGAAAAACAATCATTTGTAACAGAAAAAAAAAGTAAGTTGTGAAAACTGTTAAATGAAATATTATCTTTCTTGGAGGGTATAACCTACCTGATGACCCCTGATCACGTGATGCTCGGCTTCCACGAGAAGTCTGTAGTCATTCCCTTTCCACGTGCAGAAGGCCTTGGCCTCGTGATAGTTGATGTCGACAGGCCATGCCCAAGGCATGTCCAGCACGTCAAACAACGCGCGATACCTGGAGTTAAAATATTGGCGCCTCAGTATAGTTTAAACGCTTTCTTTAGTTTTCTACATCATATCTGACTTCTTATTGACCATCATATTTTATTACACTGTCATCTAAGATTTAATTATAACAGCATCGAAAGTCTTAAAAATAACGATTATTTGTGCGGTTAGTCCTTTTCTATTTAATATGCTCAAGTTTAATTGGTGTATTCCAAGACAGAAATAGAATACTTTTTGGAAGACGAAATTTGTATCTACGTATGTAATATGTAATAACAAGGTGTCCATTTTTTAAAAATTTTTTTACTTTGTAGTATATGATGATAGAAACAATGAAGTGACACCAATAAATAATTTACACAAAAAACAAAAAGGCAACTTGAGTGTGAAAATTTGTAATAAAAAATAAACCACCCAAGGTACTATTATAATTGTTAATTAAATCACGGTTATACAGAAACAAAACCCTTATTCAAGCATATTACACAGTTACCGTTAAACTCATATCACTGTCTTCCACATTCATTGCATATTTATTTCAAGCGGTCTGGAGTCATGGTAAATGATATGGGGACCTCAGTGAAGACATACGTACATGTATTGTGTGTCCCTGCTTTGAGGACCTTTGGCAGGGAACCAGCAGTGACTGTAGGACGCCAGGTCCCCACCACACCCACCCTTGCATTCTGTAAGGAAACAATTTTGGTCATGTACGGGATATGCACCATAATATAACAAACATTTGGTCGTATGATTGGAGATATGGATTATTTTTTAACAGCTTAAAGCGTAACATTACATGCATGTTTGTTTTGCTGGATTATAGTGCTGTAGATCAAACCTGCGACCTGTTGGTTACGGACTTTTCTCAACATTATTGAGGCCTGTTTAAAATAGTTGTAAATCTGTGGTAGTTCAGGGAATTGGGGTAAATCAATTTTTTAGATTGATAAATTTTCTTAAAATAACCTATAAAAATAAGGTAGTATCGCCAAGTACTCACGTTGTTGACAGACCCAGAACATTGGGTGTTTCGCCTCCCTGAACGTTCTCCATTTCCAGCCTTCCTCCGTCCACAGCTCCTTCCGGTTGTAGCCGCCATCTTGGATAAACTCCAGAAACTCTGCGTTACTCACTAAGAACTCGGAGGCCTCGAATCTTGGGACACTGTAAATATTTTTCATGAAGTCTGAATATTGTCGTTCGTTAGAATAAATTGATACATTACCTAAAGTTTATATGGGTAATCATAATAAAAAGCAACTCGCTCAATTTTATCATTTAGCTATATGTGTGTATTACGTCCATCAATACTCATCTACAGATGCATGGTCACTCAATGCAACCATTGAGGTCAATCCCATCAGGACCACACCACGGGAGCTACATTGTAACGAAGTCATAGTCCCCAGATAAATAATAAAAAAAATACTTTGAAATCATTGATTTTCGTTGGAAACTAATTTCCATCGATTTCGTGGTGGGTTTTATCCACGAATATAAATCCCCACGAAAACATGTCTCTTTTTTCTAGAACATAGATCCACAAATAAATGTACCCAGGAAATTCCCTTAGGTACGTAATTAACGAAATTTAATGTCTACAAGAATTAATGCTTTCACAATAACATAAAAGCATAACTTGGAGAAAATGCACGACTTTTGTTGGATTCATATCAATGGGGAATATTTTAAAATTGTATTAAAGGTTATTATGTAAAAGAATAGCCCTGCCAATTTCAGAATAACAACATTAGCAACATCTTTCTCTTGGATAAATAGATAAAATGCAGAAGTTGTGGTATTAATTGTGTATAATATTATACAAACATAAATATGGGGGCCTCCGTGGCCGAGAGGGTAAATTCGCTGAATTTAACACTCACTCAGCCCCTCACCGCGTGGGTTCGAATCCCGGCAGGGTCATTCGGATTTTCATGTGAGGAAGCCTTCCAGCTGGCTTGTGGTAGGTCGGTGGTTCTACCCTTATGCCTCCGTGCATTCGGGGTCTTCCTCCACCTGTAATTATCTGGATGTCGCTATATGACTGAAACACTGTCGAAGCGACGGTAAACTCAAATAATCAAGCCAAATCAAACATCAGTATAAAAATACATATCTGCAATTTGGCTCAGATGCTTATGAATACTGCAGGAAATTAATCTTACTTTCAGCTCAAGCTATAGCTTTATAAGTATAGAAATGGAAAGCAGAGAGAAGATTAAGAAACAGAAATAACATCCATCAAAACAACAACCAACAACAAACAACCAATCAAAACTATCAATAGTATTCATCATCTTTTGGGTAAATATACGTGACGGTTTCAATGTGATTATAAACACTGCTGTGGTTAAAATGTAATAATCCTTTATGAAAATCGGTAATTACAACGATTTATTCATCAAAAATTATAATTTATCAAAGATTTAGTACATCTTATGTAACGGCCAAAACCAGAGAATGTAGCCTATCATATACATATTGTCATTAGTGGCATCATCGATGGTTCAGACATCGAGTCACTGACTAGGCGACACTAAGACCCTCTTCTCATCCTTCCATTCATTGTCCTGTCAAATGCATTTACTTCTTCTAAGTTACCCCAGTATACATGTACTATGTTATATTTTACTAAAATGTTCACGGTTCGATCAATATCTGTGTGCCTTAATAACTGCACTTGGCGCCCAACTGGGGTAACGTCAGGTACTCCCCCATTGAGAAACTTGAATGTTTTATGACGATCTTTTGTACACAATTCAAAGAGACCTGCATTAACAAAGGGGATATCTTCAGGAATCTTTTTTATTCTAAATAATCTGTATGGGTGAATGAGCAACTATATTGCAACATTTCATAACACAAAACGTTTTATCCTCTTAATCCCCCGTACTTAAGTAGGTGTTAATTTTGCAAGTAGGCGTTCAAAAAACTTGTGATAATGTGTCAGACCGGGTCATGAGCATGTAATGACCTGATCACGTGCAGACCCTAGAAAGCATTGGGTAGTACATCGACCAAATACGAGACCATTCTGTGTTAGATAGATTTGGGCACGAGCTTCAAGTGACACCGAGTGAAACGCTTGAGGCGTTCATGAAGTTTGTACCAAAGTCTTTCCTACACCGAGAGGCCGATGTACGAGGTCAATATCCAACTGGCACACCGCATGCCTCAGCTAAAGACAACATCAGTTTCTAAGATTTTTGTGGACAAAATGATTTGGATTTATTTCTGCTGTAATGTTTCGCAGTATTGCGGGATTTATAAATGAGCATAAATCACTCTATTAACTGATTAAGATTTAACATATTTTAGTTTGAGCCAAAGATGAGTACATGAGTACATTCATAGTTTGTACATAATATTCGTACATGTAATTGGCAATACATAGTTCCCATATCAGTGAGTTTTCCTACTCTTGGTGGCCATCTTTAAAGGCAAATTCAGGGGATTATTATATGAATGACATAGAAACAGAAACTTCATTTTCTTATAATTTCGTTATTTCTGCACAAAAAATCAAAATGTATACACCATTAGAAAGCTATTGAAATTCATACTTTTAGGTTGAAATATTTTTGATATGTATGAATGCATAAATAAATTAAATACACAGTAAAAACAGGCATGGGTTCATCCTTAAACAAAAATAAACAGTGCAACGTTTTGGTTATAAAGTTATTACCTTTAAATTGATCAAAATATCATTTTCATATTTAAAATGATTAATTAAAGCTGATAAATTTGACATAAATTTCAGTAAGATAGAATGAAAAATCAAATCACCATTATGATTTAAAAACAGCAAGTATTCTCAACTTTCGGCCAGCATTAACTTATACCTTTAAAGATGGCTGCCAAAAAGAGTCTTAGTCTTATCAGTGCCTATGACATCACATGGAAACTATGTATTAGGGAACACCAGATAATATCGGAATTGTCATTGTAGCACTGTCGTGTGACTGTTATAAATTATCCATCTTGAACAAAATTCTTTTTTGTGTTTGCTTGTATAGCCATACAATATGTGTACAATTTAAAGCAGTTCGTTTACAGATGATCAGTAGAAATTTAAAAAAAATCTACTCTCCTTCTTTAATGTTGGTAATATCTTTTTTTCCTGACAAATGAACTCGGAAAGTGTAAGTCACATTACACGGGAAAACGCTATTATCATAAACACAACTTCGACGATATCGGTTATAAATACAGAATACGATATCCCAGAAGGACACATTCCGCAACAGGGGGTCTTCACCAGTTCAGAGTAGCGATTTCATAAGTTCATCCGATAAAGTTAGCGCATGCGCGAAAAGTGAAATAATCTAAAATAGCTTTTATAATTCTAATTATAGTTTTAATACCGTCTGTGACGGTACTTACTGCCAGTGATGAGGAAACTACCCCCTTTTTTACGATCAAGTATGGTTGCATTGGGTGACCATGTGTCTGTAAATTGGTATTGATAGACGTAATTCACATATTAAGTTAAGCATGAAATTCTTAGTCAATGAACATCTGTGAACGAGATGTTTAAATTTGCCTTCATGGAATTTATTTAATTCATGTCTGAACTTTATTTAAAGATGCTCTCTAGTGGAATGAAAACAATTGTAGGTGGCGGAACACTGCCGAACACACCTAAGTACGACTCCGATAGACGTACATGGAAGAAATAAAAGATATATATATACACTTGTGTGTATGCACCTGACTGTAGTTATAGAAGCGAGGTAACCTTACGTATGTGAATGCAAAAAGAATGACACAGTTTATCACCCTTAATCTGGAGAAAATAGTTCAATACCTTTATCGACTGTTACATGTAGGGTTGCTGAAAGTTTCAAACATATTTTTAAAAAACCAACTAGCAACCCTAACATTTTCGGTTATCATCACAAGATGTTGACAGCGACCGAGATGTTACAGATATATTATGAGCTACTAATAAATAAGAATATTATATTACTTCTCCTCAAATGAGGTTAACCGCTCAACCACTTGAAAACTGGTTATGAGCCTTGGCTTGCATTTCAAATGTTTGGCATGGAGTTAAATGACACGTTCGTGTAGTTTAGGATGACACCCCTATATTACTTTTAGTTATTAAAGCCAGGTAATCATCGTACTTCATTTGAAAACATACTCTTTTGTTCTGTAAGAAACAACAACAACACGGAAAAAATGCACAATTATATAAATTTTAGTGCTGAGACTTCAGAGCTTTAAATTTGGACCACTAAAGAAACACAACTATTTGTCAGAAAGCTATCATGTCAACAAACAAACAAACAAACAACTCTTTCGTTTGCTCTGATGGTGGCATTGCCGTGGTTATGCCGGAGTACCCGGAGAAAACACACATGTATGAATGCACTACACATTCACATATACTTACTACACGTAATACTACAACGTTAAGCCGACCTGGGATCGAACCCGGGATCTATTGGTGAACAGTTTGTGCGCTGACCTCTTCATTATCTATCTATAACTTCCGTCGTGCTGATCCTGACACCGAAAGAGCGATGTTTTTGGGATGTTGAAGAACAAACACATGTTTGTTTTTTTGAAACAAGAATAACGACTAGAAAACTGCACTCCGAAGTTACAGCTAAACGATAAATGAAAAAAAAAAGCATCTGCATCTTTCATTATTTCCTTGTCGTACAGAAAATTGAATTTACATAGTACATGTACAGTATTTTGTTTTCTTTTTGCTTTGCTTTTTTTTTTTTTTTTTTAAATTTTTCAGGGAATTGTTTTTTTTTCCGTTCATTTTCTTTCAATCATTTCAATGTTATACTATCTTGCCATTTAAAAAAACAAAAATTCTTACCCCTACTTTCGTTCTCGTGTAGCTTAGAGTATTGCGTTTTTCATCATCATTTTTGTTGTTTTCCTTATGTCAACTTGTACTTTTTTATAACAAAAAAAAAAAAAAAAAGAAAAGAAAAAAAAGAAAAAGAAAAGAAAAAAAGAAAGACAAAACAAAACAAAAAAGCACGAGTGCTATTTTGATTAAACTTAGTACGTAATATAATTCAGAGTTTATAGATTATGTGTACCAAAACAACATTTCAAACTTTCAAGCTGATATTCAAAATGATTCCACGAAATTTTGGATATCCCCTCGTGTGTGTGTATATATATATATATTATGTTATGTTCGACTTGTTCTCATCTATGAGTGGCTTTGTACATTTTCAATTGTTCATTATATATGCTTATATGTATTGTGTGTACCAAGATGAGGCAGTAATACGCAATAAAATCTAAAATGTATTAGATGTTTATTTTGCATGTAGACGTTCAAATCAGGTTTTTTAATTAGCTTAGGTCACAAGTCCAAGATTAACAAAGAAAGTATTGTGTTTCTATGTGTTTTTCTCGAGAAAATAAGGATGTATTTGTCACAACACACATTTATCGTCTGCATAGTAGGTTGATAAAGGCAGGACAAAGTAATTATTGAGAGAGAGTCCTTGACCTTGGAAAAAAAGTACTTGGTGTCTGTTAAAGGCACATTGTTATTACTATTAAATTCGAATGAACAATGATTTCTTATATCATATTTACGGCATAGCGTCGGATTATTGTAAACAATCATCCGCTGATCGTATCAGAATTATTTATTGCAAGTCGGACATAGTAGAGGTTTTATCGCGCGTCAGCGTGAAACATGAACCTTGAACAACTAGATACAATCGTTCGACTGTTGGCGTGAGTCGCAGTATCCAGAGATAGGTATCGATAATCGGCAACACAGCCAATGTAGTTTAACCCTTTCCCTCATATAGACTCATTTTGACGCACTTAATAGGTACCACCTAAAGCCGGATCTGCAGAAAACCAGAGTTAAACCTTACCAAATTTAATTATAAAATCCTCATTTCCAGACCACTGAGGAGCAGCGAACAGCATAAAACCTGATCAGCCTGCGAGTTACTCGCAGGCTGATCTGGTTTTATGTTGTTCGCATAGGTCTTTTCATGGTTTTCTCTATGAGGGAAAGGGTTAAACATTTATTTTGCGACGATTGGGAAACAAGTTCATAAAACTTATACTAATACCTTTCGACGGTTCCTGGGTTGGACCAGTACTTTGCGCCTCAGAAAGTCATGAAATATACTTGCCCTCATCGGTGTGTGAACCTACAACCTTCGGATTTGCAATATTACAGGGATAAACGCATATTTTCATCGACGGCCTTTAAGCGGGAGTTAATCATGTAAACAAAAAAGTAGTTCCTACAGTTTTATTGTTGTTCAACATACAAATCATTCAACAGGGAGTCAGCTCAGTGGGTAAGAATTATGGAGATACTAGGTTACTCTTTTGACAAACACCGCGTGGGTTCGAATCCTATAGCTGCTCTCACTTTTTTTGTTCTTATCATAATCTTTATTTTGTTGTTAAGCTTAGCAAAACTTCATTCATCAGTTCTTCTTTTAGCATTCAAACAGGTAGATACAAAAGGCAACATATTCCGCGGGAAGAACGGTATGATGTTTATTGTAAACAAGTTGATGATTAGGATTCAGATATTTTATTTGACTTAA
>CM037787.1:14951331-15001331 GCA_021229015.1 Solen grandis | reverse complement strand
TTACCTCGATGGGAGTTAGGCAGGGCTCACGCTGTCGGTCGCCAAAGGCGCCAAATGCGACAAAATTATGAAACTGGCGCAAGATTTTTCTAATTGGCGAATGTGTTTGTCGCATACGAAGAAGAAATCAGTAAATTAGTACCGCGGTTATTAAGTTCCGTAATGCACAAAAATACAGGTCGCTCTACACTGTATACTACTTTACGTAACCAGCACCTGCTGTGGGATTATCCAATCAACAGGCATTCTAAGGCTACCTAATTATGCAAAGATGTGGAATACTCGGATGGTATTGGCAGCTTATAACTTGTTAATATTTGTCACACTCTCTACCGACTTTTGTTTATACCTGCATTTGGAACTGCTATGAAATTGCGTAATCATCACAATGGCGGCCATTTGCGAAAAACATTAGCAATGTTTCATTACTACCGTTTCTTTAAAAGATTTAAATTGATTATTTAGTTTACCTATCTAGATTCCAACTGGTAAATAACGTAGATGTACCGATGTATATAAATGACTCGATATTAATCGCTAATGGAGCGAGTCAAAATGTATCCAAACTAAAACGTACCCGATATATAACGTTACCAATTTTTTTTTTTTTTTTGAATTTCACTTGATATTTCCATATAATATTTTTAGTTAGGTTATTATTTATGATTTTGTTGGAAAATATTTTTTTTTTAACATGAACACTTTTTTTTCTTTTGTTTATGTTTGGTTCTTGATGTATCAAAATATTAATATACATGTTCTCATTGAGTGAACTTTTTTGTTTGCCAATTGAATGAAATATTTTTAATACAATGTAATTTATTTATAAAACTAAATGACAATTACATTAATTTAATTTTCATTTAGAATTATATGACAGTATTTGTATTGTTTTTATTTCCATATATTTTTTTTATTTCTTTTTTTTTATATTTAAATATTATGCACCAATTGAATATGTCTTTGACAGTTCAAGTATAGCAAATGCATATATCAAACCAGTATATAAAGACAGTAAATATTTCCGAAAACATATTGGAGCCACTTGCATTAAATTTGGCTCCAACTTCTTAAATTTGGCTCTAATTTTTCTCATTTGGCGAATGTGTTGACGCAAACATTTTTACAGCCAGGGTGAGCCCTGGTTAGGGGAGCATAGGGGGGGGGGGGCATATGTGTCTTTCTGATAACTCAAGTTGTGATATAATCTGTGTATTGTTATTTTAGAGGAGACTGCATGATCAGCTCGCTGAGAAATGAAGAAGAGGGGAACCAGCAGACAGCAGCAGTGCGTGCAGTATTGATGGACCCATGATTATCATTTCCACTGGTTCCCAGCCTTTAGTAGTTAATAAGTTACATCTGTGATAATTTACATCGACAGTGCCTTCTGTATAGATTGATACACTATTTCAACAGTTGACAAAATGGAGAGTTAATTTCATTAGGTCTGTCAAGATACACTTAAATATTTGATGCACCAATAATTGCAAATCAAGATCAAGTTTGAATTCACATGGCCAGGAACATAAAATTTAAAGTCAAATTTTTCAGTAATTAAAACTTAAATTAATTGCAGAAACATTTTGATATTTATAACACAAAACAATACTTGTTTTGAAACAGGCACCATTTTTACAGAAGAATCATTTCTGATCTAATTTCCGGGGTCCCAGATCTACAAAGTTTGCAAGTGTTGATAGAGATTAGGCCACATCAGTTTTGGCAGATACCTTTATTGATATCATGGGTGTTACTACACTGACTTAGGCTATGATATGGAAGAGGGTTATTACAGGAGACTGAGTTAGAAATTTGAAACTGAGGATCACTTCTCTTCATACTGAACAAAAAATTGCAAGAAAGAATAAGGAAATCAGGTCGGAATAATCTATAAATTTCAAACAAAATATCATCATGGCTTTCACACTAAAAGTGTATATATTACTGCATTTACAGGAAGTTTAATTTATTAGGTTCCTGTTCTGTTTAATTTTACCAAATAACAGGTTTTGTTTATGTGCTGTTTATTTTTACTTATTTTTAGTAAAGAAATAGACATACATTTTCCTAGAAAAAAACTCGGGGGGGGGGGGGAATGGGAAAGCCTTGCAAACTAATTGTATACATGTTCACACTTTCTTGACTTCTGTAATACACATACTGTAGCATTTAACATACACATATAAATATTAATAATTGCTTGTTGTGCTCAGTGTTGGCATAATGTTGAGAAGTTGGATTACTTTAAATCCACACATCCAACTCTTTCTGACAAAATGCGATTGTGTGCCATATACAAGGTAAACATGCACATGAAGGCAGTGAGGACTCTGTCAAATACCCTAGTAAAAAATAAAATCATAAAAATTGAAATCAGGCATTTTCCCCAAAATTGGTGAACTTTTACAGCAGTAAACAAAACTCGTTATACGGTATGTCAAGGTTTTCAGCTTACTTATTCTGCTTTTGTTAACCGTGATGCATTTACAAATTTAAAAGTTATCTGTTTGTCGTATGGAACACATTTCCCCAGCCTCCTGTTTGTTGCATTTATTAGTGAAAAGGTTGATTCTTTATGCTGTTGGGTGGTTGAGGAGTCAGTAAATTTGTGTAAATAAATACATGTACAATGTACATGCCTTTTTTGTTTTCAATTAGGGCAATGTCAAGATGTTTTGGAATAATGATAGCCACTGATTTAAATATAATACTCTAAAAATTAATTGCAAAGTTCCACATCTGTTTCCATTGCCCATGGATGCCTTGTTCCAGTGGTGACATTAATTATAGCATATCATAAGGTAATGGGTTTGAACCCAATTAGGACAAAAATGTTCATGGCCCTCAAAGATGCAAAATACTGGTCTAACCCAGAAATAATCAAGAATTTTTTTTTATAATTATTATTTTGTAAGAATTTGTTTCCTATAGAACGTAAAGAGAAATAAACATTATATGAATAGAACCCCCAAACCACATACATTATCATCATGAAGGTGTTTATGTAAATGTTTGTAGGATTATTATTCATTGATAAAAAATATAGTTTTATGAATTAAATTATTCAAACTAGCATGACCCGTGAAACTCTTGTAGGAATTTCAGTATAAAGTTATTTCAGTAAAGAACACACTGAGCATGGCATATACAGTGCTCTTTACTGCCCTGTTTCCATTTTACCTACATTTCATCTCCAAGCAATACCAGTAATATAAAGGATATATATTTCATAGTTATTGTATCATAATTTATTCATATGTAAATAGCAGGATCAGGTCTGTATGTTTCAGATGAATAAGATCTTTTAACTTTATGTGCATGTATAGTAGTCTGTCTTAAAACCTCTAAAATTGAGGACTCCTTCAACTCGAACTGTTTGCGAAAGTGTCAGATCAGTTGATAGGATGTAAGGGATGATATGACCTATATTTTAGCTGTACTTTATCATCTATAACCAGACTGTCACAGGACAGAAGACTGTTGCTTTATGAACAAAAATAATGTTAATAGCATTTTTAATGAGACTTATGTATTTCTTAATTCATTTTTATACGCCCATCTTAAGATGGGGCGTATTATGTGAACACTCATGGCGGGCGGGCGGGCGGGCGTGGAACATTTGTTGTCCGGGCTCTAACTTCAATACCGTTTGCCCAATCCTTTTCAAACTTTCCACACATGTGCATGGCCATAATATCTCGGATGAGTTCGATATCCAGCATTATCGCGTGAATGACTTAGAAGTTATGGCCCTTGACGTACACAAAATACTTGAAATTGTGATTGTCCGGGCTCTAACTTCAATACCGTTAGTCCAATCCTTTTCAAACTTTTCACACATGTGCATGGCCATAATATCGCGGATGAGTTCGATATCCAGCATTATCGCGTGAATGACTTAGAAGTTATGGCCCTTGACGTACACAAAATACTTGAAATTGTGATTGTCCAGGCTCTAACTTCAATACCGTTAGCCCAATCCTTTTCAAACTTTTCACATATGTGCATAGCCATAATATCACGGATGAGTTCAATATCCAGCATTATCGCGTGAAAGACTTAAAAGTTATGGCCCTTGACGTACACAAAATACTTGAAATTGTGATTGTCTGGGCTCTAACTTCAATACCGTTAGACCAATCCTTTTCAAACTTTCCACACATGTGCATGGCCATAAAATTGCGGATGAGTTCGATATTCAGCATTATTGCGTGAATGACTTAGAAGTTATGGCCCTTGATGTACACAAAATACTTGATATTGTGATTGTCCGGGCTCTAACTTCAATATTGTTTGCCCAATCCTCTTCAAACTTTCCACACATGTGCATTGCCATAATATCTTGGCTGAGTTCGATATCCAGCATTATCATGTGAATGACTTTGAAGTTATGGCCCTTGATGTACACAACATACTTGAAAATTTGCTTGTCCCTAGTCCTTAGACCCTATGAGGTGTCAGATCTTGCAGTTAATTAATGGAAATGTATCAACAGTTTTTTTTTTATGATTAACGTTCATTAACTAATGGGATTTTGGAATTATTTTGCTTATTTATGGACAGTAGCTTGTTTCTCTGAGCTATTTCTGAGAGTCCCCATACTATGATGGGCGTATTTTGTGGCAGTCCTGACCCTTGTTTTAATCATACTTTTGTGATACAGGTACATCTAAACCTGTCTTAAGTGGTCAGTTAAGGGAACAAGAGAAAGTGGCCGCTTAACAGAGGTGACTGCTAAATGAAGTTTAAATATATAACAAAATGCTACAGTTTGGTAATATTAAAATTGACCTCTAAATACAGGTTGACGGCTTAGTACAGGTGGCTGCTAATACAGGTCCAACTGTAGTATTATCTTTATTATTGACTACAAAAGTATATTATTAGAATGGTTGTGTTTTTACTTATGATAATATTTTATTTTACCAGTATATCTTATAATACATTTATTTACCCTTTTTAGATATCCTCTTCTTTATTAGAAACTAATGGGTAGATGGGTCAGAATGAGTCTACATGAGGGAAAGGGTTAAACTATATTTCTTAATCTATCATAGTAAAGCAAATACCTAACCTTACATCCGTATCAGAATTTTGTTCATTATACCCCAGAAGTGGTGGCTATCCCTTTCCCTCATAGAGGATACCATGAAAAGACCTATGCGAACAGCATAAAACCAGATCAGCCTGCGAGTAACTCGCAGGCTGATCAGGTTTTATGCTGTTCGCTGCTCCTCAATGGTCTGGTAATGAGGATTTTACAATTAAATTTGGTAAGGTTTAATTGTGGTTTTCTGCAGATCAGTCTTTATGTGGTACCTATTGAGTGCGTCAAAATGAGTCTATATGAGGGAAAGGGTTATGGTACATATCAGGCTTGTCACGTCCCAACCCGTCCTACACTCTTATTACATGAAAACAAGGTGGGATGTGGCGGTATTAATCACTTTTAGTGATAGGTCTAGTTTGGCCTGGTGCGACTAGGTGTGTATTTTTGAAACACATTTGTGTTCCTAGTTACAATATTGATACACCATTCACCTTTTTACAGTCTGATCTGGTTTGATTTTGTTACCTTCTTATTGTAAGTACTTTGCTAGATTGTGAAGAGTAATGGATAATGAACCTGATCTAAACACATGTTATTGTGTTCAGCAAATGTGGAAAGAAATTTGATGTTAAATTGACATATAATGGTTTAGATGTCAAACAGGTCATGTCTTACAAGTATCTTGGTATTGTATTTTCCTCATCAGGAACTTTCTCCTATTGTTAGAATGACTTGTATAAAGAGCACTAAAAGCTAATTTTAATCTAAGTAAATGTTTTAGAGATCTACATTCCAATATTGACTCTGTATTACACTTGTGTGATCATACTATTAACCTTTTCCCTCATAGAGGATACCATGAAAAGACCTATGCGAACAGCATAAAACCAGATCAGCCTGCGAGTAACTCGCAGGCTGATCAGGTTTTATGCTGTTCGCTGCTCCTCAGTGGTCTGGTAATGAGGATTTTACAATTAAATTTGGTAAGGTTTGAGTTTGGCTTTCTGCAGATCAGGCTTTATGTGGTATCTATTAAGTGCATCAAAATGAGTCTATTTGAGGGAAAGGGTTAAGCCCATATAATTGTATGGAAGTGAAAACTGGGGTACGGTAAACTCCAGTAGTAAAACCACTAAGAAGGATGATTATGACATATTCAAGATTCTCAACTTTTTACCTTGTGAAAAGTTACATCTTAAATTCCTAAAATATGTATTGGGAGTTCATAAGAAAGCCACTAATGTTGCTGTAATGGGAGAGTTAGGAAGATACCCGATTTATATTGGGTTTTCTATGTTCAACCATTAAGTATTTATAACATTTACAAAAAGCTGACGAAGACAGCTTTCTAAAATATGCTTATAATGAAAGTAATATTTTGTATCATAATAAAGAGAGGTCATGGTCAGCTGACATACATTTATTATAAAACCCCTGAATGTGACTGATACACTATTTTTATCTGATGATATTAAAGTAAGGGACATGCAAGCTTGTACAAAATATAAATGTCAGTGGACATCTTATATAAACTCTTGTGCCACAAAGAACACCAGGAACTTAAGAACATATGCTTTATTTAAACAAGGTTATGTAGAGAGTCATATGTAAATTTGATCAAAATTGTCTGTATTAGAAGGTGTCTTGCCAATTTTAGAATACGCACACATAAACTGGTTGTTATAAGAAAATTGAGTCACATTCGAGATCCTGTAAAATGTGTCATAATAATTCAGTTGAAGAGAATGTAACTTCATGTTATATTGTGAATCAACAATCAAGCTTTATTTACTTCAAAGTGCAATGTTTAAATTTTGTTTGTTTTAACAGTGTTATGTATATGTGACTGATGCCATCCTGTGGCTTATGATTGGAAATATACTTATTCTATTCTATTCCAACAACACTTTGTGTTAAGAACTTAAAATATTAACTCTTTCCCTCATAGAGGAAACCATGAAAAGACCTATGCGAACAGCATAAAACCAGATCAGCCTGCGAGTAACTCGCAGGCTGATCAGGTTTTATGCTGTTCGCTGCTCCTCAGTGGTCTGGAAATGAGGACTTTATAATTAAATTTGGTAAGCTGTAACTGTGGTTTTCTGCAGATCAGGCTTTATGTGGTACCTATTGAGTGCGTCAAAATGAGTCTATATGAGGGAAAGGGTTAAGTAAGGTAAGAACACATTCTACAGTTTTGTTTTATGAAAGGGCATTGACCTTTTACTGCTCCAAAAACTATTTATTGTTTATCATTGTATGGCACTTTGGTCATTTGTAGAGTTATAAGCATGTATACACACTGTTTGACCCAGAAGTATGTGAGAGCAGAAATAGGACATGATGGAAATATTTATGGAAAATTCCATCTCCTCTAATCTGAAATTAAGGAGAACTAAAAGTGACCTGGCTTCATTTGACAAATCAGAATAACTTTGATACTCATGCAGTCATTATTATACTAATATAGACACTGCACATCACTGTTTAAACCTTGCCACACTAAATTTCTTACTTGGACACGTCCTTTCGTCATTTAGAACTGTAGCATTAGTTGTTTATGGGAGGTGCCTGCTGAACATTTATTGACTGAATAGCAAACAGTGCAGACCATAAGCTTGGGCTGCACAGGATGCAACAGCGTTCACAAAGTGTCCACAGTATTGTAAGGGATAATATATCAGTTTTGGTTCCAATAAAAAACAAAACAAGAAGGATATGACAATATGACATTTAATTTGATATGACATTTAATTTGGATGTTTTCGTTTGAACATTAAGATACAACAAAATCGAGCAACTTTTAATTTGCTATTTCTTTTGAAGTTTAATACTCTTCTAATTAATAACTGTATTACACTTTTATCATTTTTAACACGTTTATCGTTCGTTGAGAAATTAAAGGATGTCTCACGTAGGTGTTACCGGGAACACCTTGTATCATACATCATAATAGGCCGACTTGGACTAGGCCGATTAGGTTTTTAGGCCGAGATGACCCGACACCTTTCAGTCTTGCTAATGCTTGAAATAACATTTTTTTCTCACATCAAATAACTTTATATATGTTTACATTGTATATTTTTAACTTTTGTCTTCCAGTTTTATTTTCTTTTAACTGTTTGCATTTTCATAATTGTCTGTTTGACCCCACATTCGATACACATGTGTATTCCTAATGCTTGTTGATATTTAATAGGTTACTCTGTTTTTCATAATTCGTCAAACAGACAACTTTTGAAACATCATGTTTTGTTAAAGTAATATTTTAAACCCTTTGTAGTTTTATATTTTTGTTCTATGTTAAACATTGAGCTGGTCTCACAATAAAGATAATCACTTTTGCGAGAGTTTGTATCTCTTCGATATCTATATTGATATCTTCCATTTTAAAAACTTCAACTTTGTTACTCGTTTCCCCAGACTCAGATTATTGTGTTAACAATTAGTCTTGATTTATTCATACTTGGAACACTAACAGGGTTGCCATACCACGTGGTATGTGACTCATTTGAAGCTATTGAACTATTTTAAGCTATTGCAAGCATATATGATTTAAGAATTATATACTGGGTATGATATCATTCTACCACTCTGATGTATTACGCCATGTACACAGCCTGATATGGTAGCATTATATATCTCAGATAGACATATAGTCTCAAATGACTGAAATAATTGTAGTTAAACCCAAATTACAGACCTATTCCTATGGAATAAGAAGATATTCGGTCACACGTGGTTACATTCTGCCCATGTGCCCATGAGCTGGACCTCATGAGCTGATTCCATATGTTCCCGTTATCCATAAACATTAGCTTGTTTGTAACATGTATTTAGTAGTTCCAAAAATTGTGCCTCCTTTTCAAGCTCATCGATAGTACATGTATATTGTTTTAAGTGTATGTTTAGGAGGGATTAATAAATAAGTCTGATAATGCATGCCACACAGGACGTAGATGCTGTGTCACTTCATTATTACCAGCTTAAAACTTTACTTGACTATTTGAGTTTACTGTCGCTTCGACAGTATTTCAGTCATATAGCGACGTCCAGCTAACTACAGGTGGAGGAAGACCCCGAATGCACTAAGGCATCCGGGTAGAACCACCTACCTACCGTAAGCCAGCTGGAAGGCTTCATCACATGAAAATCCGAATGACCCTGCCGGGATTCGAACCCACGCGGTAGGGGGCTGAGTGAGTGTTAAAGTCAGCGACTTTACCCTCTTGGCCACGGAGGCCCCTAACAGCTTAAAAACAAAGGGGTCTGGCGCAAAAGGTGATTCATGCATCACTACATACAATACTATTATATATAGTGATATAATGACCAATTACGTACGTGCCAGACCTCTTCGCTTTATAACGTTTTATATCACAAACAACAGGTGTACATAGAGCCTTGCAACATGATAACAGCCCCGTTTTCATGATTTAACATTGCGGGCACAGTGGTTCAGGAGTAGTATTCGATAATTACGGATTCGAAGGTGAGTTCAACACCTGTCCAGGACGAGAATTTCACTGGAGCAAAGTACTGATTCCACCCAGAAGTCGCCCAGACGATTAGTTAAATTGCTATATCCTTTTCCCAGTCTACGTAAAGGATAAAGTTTTATTTTACTACCCATGACTGAACCAGTTCTGCCCCACTTGTCTGCACGAACTGAATGTGGTATGCAATTTCATGCTGTATGTGATTTGTGTCTCGTGTATTTTCCCAGGCGCACAATACAGTTACTGGTCCCGAGATCAATAACTGTGGGTAGAATGTTTAATCAAAGATCGTCCTTACAAAATTTCAAATATTAAGCAAGCAAGCATATTAACGAAAAGCGTCGCCGTTCTACAAAGTTTAACCATTTCATGTACAAATTTATGACTTGATGGATAGTAATCGAGTGAACTTTATGAGGTATATAGAAAAATGGGGTCTTTTTTTCCATGCAGGCTGTGTAGAATCTGCGCTACAACGTAGTTATTTAAGAGTAAACAAAGAAAACCCTGATCAGAAAGCACCTAAGAGGAACTGTCTTATCTGGGTCCTCTCTGTTTGCCAATTCGCCAAAATGAGATGATATGAAGTAAAAGGATAAGTGACCCAAGTAAGTGTATGACGTGGCATGTGACGTGTATGACATGGCATATGACGTGGCATGCAGTTGCATCTGTGAGACAAGTTCGAGTTCTGGTCTGCTCAATACGATTGCCCTCAAAGCTGGCTTGTGGTAGGTCTGTGTTTTTTCCGCGGTGCCTCTTTATTTTAATGGCCCTCCTCCTAATGTAATTAACTGGCTGTCGCAATTTGACTGAAATAATGGCCACAATCTTTTCGGCACTAACATGTCTTGGTTATAATTACACTTAAGGACTTTGAAAACGAGCGACTGTTTTATATTCACATATATATAGTAAGTGCTTTCGTTGTAAAAACACACTTATCCAAAGCATGCGTTTTCAAAGTCCTTAAGTATATACAGAACATACAGTTATGTTCTTGTAAATGTAGTTACAACTATTTTAAAATTATATTACACTTCACGTTTAACAATTGGTTACAATATCCGCGTCATAATCTGAAGGTCGGGGCTTCGATCCCCCGCCGCGACATTCCAAATTTATTGAAAATGATACTGGTATAACTCCTTTAAATTGCTTTTCACTTAGCATTTCAGAGTAAATCAATGACTAATTTCATGGTTCAGCGTAACATTTATTTTACTGGGCGTGATACTTGTCTCCAGTGTGACATCACGGTGAGGCAGCGATGGTCTCAAATGATTCAAATACTATGAATGGAAAGTTAAACAAAAGCAAACATGCGTACATGTGTCAATGACACGATTAATTTACAGACGCAACTATACTTAGTTGTAAATGAAGCTTGCGCTCAGGGCTTTGAATACATTAGTTCTCTCATATTGTGCTCGGTTTGTAAACCATCCGCTAATATATCAATACTTTCTAAATAAAGGAAGATAAACGTCTTATTGGTCATACAATATTTTAGTGTTTATGTCAAAATTAAACATTTACATTAATGGACTGAGAGCATACTTTCTTATACAAATGACTTTAGATTTAGTGTGTGCTTAGAGTTTTAGCTATAAATGTTAGACGCAGTCGACTCGTAGCTCTGGTTATATAGCTTTGAGTATACACATTTTTACAGTTGCAGTTGAACGTTTTCATGATTTATATTAAACGTCTCCATAGCCCGTTACATTGTTTACACGTTAATAATCCTATTCTAAAATTCTTAAAAAAAAAAAAAATAGAATAAAAAAAATACAGAGATATTGCTGATCAACACAGTTACAGATAACTGTTTTGAATGTCTCTGATTGTCTTTTTCAACCAAACCTGTAAACCATTACATATAGTCACCTCAAACATTTAAAATTTACGATTTGTTTATTTTTATTTTGGCTGTGTGATGTGAAAAAGTTCACGTGTCAATACTATATGGCAATTTCACATAAAACGTACGTACTATATATAACTATGACACGTTTTAAAGAGTGTGTTTCAATTGGTTCCAGCTCATATCTCCGTGGCCAAATTTGGAAACAAATGATCTATTTCTTCACATTAACTGATCAGTCGCCATATCTCGTTTAGTTTATCAGTTTATGTGAAGAAATAGATCATTTATTATCAAAGAAAGTACTTGGTCACGGATATATAAGCTGGCACCAGAACACTGTTTCCCTATATCCACTTTTTTTCGTCCGCACGGGAATATGTCACTCTGTTCTGTATAATACTGTTTAATATATGCTATATCGTATGTTTATGACTGCATGGTGTTAACTGAATGTGTCAGGCGCACGTGTTCAGCAGTTTATTACTGCTATTGTGCTTTAAAACTTCCATAATTTATTTACCAATTCGAACATGTCCCACGGAAGACACCTCATCTTCTTACGAAAGCCTTTGAGGGTCACTGACAAAAACTATTTTGATGAAGGCGTTATAGTGCGAAGTAATGGAGTTTTAATGCGAAACAGAGGCGTAAAAACGCGAATTTAAAACTCGTAATTACGCGAACCGAAGCCGTTATAACGCAAAGCAAAGTGTAATATCGTGAGAAAAGTTGTGTTAACGCGAAAAAAGGCATATAAACGCCAAACAAAGGCGTAATAACGCGAAGTTAAGACTCGTAATAACGCGAAACAAAGGAATAAAAACGCGTAGGTGAAACTCGTAATAACGCGAAACAAAGTCGTAATAACGCGAAACGAAGGCGTGATAACGTAAAAAACGGGATGTTCAAATTTTCCGGTATATCGGGATATTGCAATTCGCTTCTAGGCAAATACATGTATTGTATGGAATTTCTGCATCGGCCGAATCGGTCAAATCCTATGCCCAAAAAGAAACCGGTTTTAAACAAAACATTGTGCAAAAGGAAACTTATTTTTAAAATGGCCTATTATTTAGGCTTTCAAAGATCTTTTCGTTCTTAGATAAGCATGTAACAGACTTAATACTTATTTATTAAGGCAGCTCGTTCACAGATGATTGGTAGGAATAAAAAAAATATACACCCCTCTCCCGTGTCGATGTTGTTAAAGTCTTTTCTTCCTGACAAATAAACTCGGCAAGTGTAGGTCATATTGCTCGAATAAACAATATTTTCGTAACCGTCACTTCGGGAGAAATCGGTTGGATATAGGATACGGTATCCCTTAAACAGGTGCTTGCGGTACCACATGACACGTTTTGCAACACTGAGTCTTCACCATTCGATAGTGAATTTGAAAGTTTAGCCTGTGAAGTGAGCATATGCGCCAAGAATGAGTGTGATCATGAAATGACGGAAAATGAAAATAGAAAATCGAAATATACCGTTAGTTTCAATACCGTTCCTAACGTTTTGCCTGTAATGGGTTTTTTAGAAACGCGGATTGTTGCACAGGGTGACCATGCCTCTGTAGATTGACATTGATAGACGTAATACAACGTACACACATACAGTTGAATATCAAAGTCTTGGTCAATGGTCATCTTTGAACGAGCTGCTTTAAGCTGAAAAATATACTAAGCGTCATTACATCATGTAAGATTTCGTTAATAACTAGCCATTAAACATGTTTTATCTCACAAAAATGTCGTATATGGTGACTTCCTGTATTGTACTGCATATTGATAAAAACTTATTACAGTATCATATCGGAAGCAGACTGGCAAATTACAGCCATAGTTATAACGAGTTTCAGCTTCGCGTTATAACGCCTTTGTTTCGCGTTATGACGAGTTTCAACTTCGTGTTCTAACGCCTTTGTTTCGTTTTATAACGCCTTTTTCCGCGTTATAACGCCTTTGATTTGTTTTATAACCATTTATGTTTCGTATACATATTGTTTGTAAAATTGATCTGGCACCCATTATCGTTTGTGTGTGGCCGTAAGCGTCTTCGAAAGAAATAGTATGATGTTGAAATGCGTTACCTACATGATACAGAATTGATAAACAATAAAGTATGCAATATTGATTAAATGAGTTAACTGCCGTGGGGTAAGGCGAATGATGTTAAAAATCTGTCGGTTCAAGTTTCATGCTTGCCTTATTTTTTTGTCAAGTTTATTTTCGTATAAAATCCAATAAATTTTGATAAAATCGTATACCTGTGCTGTGTTTTTTTAATTATATGTCATCATACTTTTTATTGCAAACTCAGTCCTAAATAAATACATTTACAAAAGTCTCAACAAACCAGGAGCTCGAATATGTTTAATAATGTTTAATAGGTATTTGAATAGACAAACGAAATATTGTGCCAATGCTCTACCTGCTTGATGTATACAGCACGTGAATAATAGTTTACTCCGAAATAAGATGTAAACCTACGTAAATCAACGAGCACTTCCCGAACACCAAAGCTTCATGCTGGTGTATAATTCCACACTTTAGTCAATGGGAAATAAACGTACATTTGAATTGAATTAAGGAATTATACCGGGAATGGTGATACGGTCTATACCGATAAGTTTACATGTGCATATTGTACAGTTCACGTCAATATTTATAAACTATAATTGGGTAATTAGGTAAGAAAATAGTTGAATAAACGGCTTTGAATACAAATCGTCTGACATCAGATCACGCGAATGGCAGTTAGGCAGACAAATTGCAGTAATCTTTAATACTACATTTAATAATATGTCCCTGGTTGAGAATACCCAGTATATTCGGATTTTGAGATAAATATTATGATAATTATATAAGAATAAAATCATTTTACCAGCCGTTCTGCATTGTTTAAATATAATTACAATCCATTTACGATAATTACGGAATGCGATTTTTCGTTTTGACGGCATTATTCGAATAAATGTCACGGTCCCGTTAAGTTTACCTATATATTTCATTTTAAATAAATGCAATAATTTGTTTTACAATTACTCGGATAAATGAAGCAATTCGAACTTTATTACAGACCCAACAAGCAGTCAAGTTCTTGATCAATGACACAAGGGTAAGGGAAATTGACATCCAAACTTACCCTCACGTATGAATTTAGTGCACCGGTCGGCCATTTCACACCAATTTTCTAAAAAACTCCCCTCTCAGTAATGCTCATATTTTAAGGTTGTGGTGCAATAAGGCCTCTAAATTGGGCATTTTATGACTATTTTAACTGTGTTCTATAGAATTTGATCCTTTATTGCATGTCTTTCAGTCAAAAACTCACCTTAATTCAGCATTGAATAGGGTCACTATTTTCTGTGTAGGCACATCCGGATACAGGGTAACCAAGGGCAGGTAATTGTGGTCTTAGTCCACGTTACTTGTGCGGTGGCAGTGGTTAAAGTAGCGTAGCGTGTCGTTACCCAAACTCCGCCGCAGTAGTTACCTCCCCTTACAGTTGTCGATAACCACTGCCGCCACAAGTAGGATTCGGCTGATAAAGGCCGGATTTACTTTTCTCACTTTTGTCTTTAATTTTGAATATATCATATTAGTTTCGTTATATTCCACGAAAATAACATTCATGATTATGAGAAAAGTCAAAAATTAAATCAAATAACATTAATTTATAAAGTTATGAATGTTGGTCACATGGTTTCAACTATCATCACGTGACCTGTGTGGTGGCATTGGTTAAAGTAGCGTAGCGTGACGTAACCGGTGCGCGGAGTTTGATATCAGTGAGTGTTCGAACCTCCCTTTACTTTTGTCGTATGCTCTGCAAGAGTTATATCACGCTATCAGTAACAAAGATTCGTAGATTACAGATGTATTTGTAAGTTACCACTTATTATTCCGAGTAATTCAGTGAAGGGCCCAGGTCAGCTGGCAGATAGCTGAGGAGAGATAAGTAATTTTCAATTTCCAAGTAATTCAGTGAAGGGCCCAGGTTAAAAATAAGGCTCGTAAAAATGTTATTGTTGACTATGTTGTGCTTTAATAAGTGACTTATGATTTTTATGCAGAATAAAATTAAACATAAGATAAACACGGTAATTCGGATGACACGATTTTTCGAACATTTCAGTCAGTCCGCAGACCGTTCGAATTATCGTAAATGGACTGTATATCTTTGTGCTGTATTGTAACTGTTATCTACTACAAAACGTATGCATATTTAATAAATGATTGAAAGCTAACGATTCTCTGTAATCATTACCTTTGATCGCGGCAAAGACTGTTGGGGTAAAAGTCCTGATTGCACATAAAAGTAAATGAAAATTGCTTCCGATGCTACAACAGCTATTACTCCCGTTATACATTCCGTTATTACTTCCGTAAAAGGCGCAACGGCAAGACATTTTTTTTTTGCAACACCGTTTGACTTAGCATTTCGGTCCTTGCAAGCTTGTTCAAGTTAAGTGATGTTCTAGCGGCCTCTTATTATTCTAATGTGCTGAACGCAAAATGCATGGGGGACAAACCAGTGTCATTCGGTATGACGTGGCCGGACATCGAACCAACGACCTTCCGACCACGGTGTCACTAATGTAACAGGCAGCAATAAACGCAAACGTCACGATAAAAATATGTTTTTACTGTTTAACGTGGAAACTATGAGCATATCAACTGGTCTCGGAGCATTATACTTTACAATGCTAAATTTCTTCATTGGTCTTGTCCTTTCTCCATTTTGGAAAGAGAGTGCTTGCTGAAAATTTATTGGCTGAATAACGAACGGTGCAGACCATGGTCAGACTGCACGGATGTGCAAAAGGCAGTCACAACTCACAAAGTGTCCACATGATTGTAAGGGTTAAGTGGTCCCGGTATTTCACCCTCGCTGATCATACTGGTCTGTTGTCAGGGTAATATGACTCGGCTGGTATCATGTCAATATCGACGGTATTTGCAGCATTGTCTCCGTCTGAGATAGGAAATATCACATTACTGAAATACTGCCGATATGTAAAATCCAATCAAATGAACTTAGTCATATCCACTACCAATGTGGAGCTGAAAATTATAAATGAACATATTATTCATGATTCGGGGAACAGGCCAAGCGTGTTATTTGTTATAATGGTCTACTAAATATTAAGACTAGAAAGAAAAATGTCATTAAGAACTGCAGTAAAGTTAACATAGAATTGACATGTGAAGCTAATAAACGAAACGAAATTATCTTTTACTACATAACGGTACAAGCAAAGTGAAATAGTATCCTCATTTGCAAAAGAAAGTGTGTACACTGGTTTTCATTATCTTAAATGTATTATTACTTTTAGAAATATAATTATGTTTGAGCTACAAACAATCTCCTAAAATATCAAGACTTCCTAAATGAAATATCCGGCAGATAATGTTGGGATTGCAATTTTCATTTTTCACATTAAACATATTGTAATTCAGGTAGATATAATACATTAATAATACATTTAAATTAGCAAAGGTGCACACTTTCTTTTGCTACTGAATAAAATAATAACCATTGACGGAGACATCAGCCTTGCATGACTTAGCTGAACATCTGCTGAATGAAAGATAAAATATTTTATCATGTCACCATAGATATCTTTCTCGTTGATTTGCCTTCCCAGTAATGAATAGCATTAGGTTTATGTGTCGCCCCACAGTAGGCAGTGCCTATTAAAATTTGATATTTGCATAATCCATCCTACTGACCAGGAAGTCCACGCCCATTTTCTTTACAATCACATGCACTAGAACGGTGGCCACGTGAATATAAGAATACTTATACATGTATATCAGTCAGAAATATAGAGCACTTTCGTAACCTCACTAAAGTTTAAGAAATGGGATCGCAGTCGCCGAGCGGTTAACGTTAAGTCGCCGACTGGTTATAACTTAGTCCCCCCATCGCTGTGGGTGCGAGTCAGGCAGGGTCACTTCCAATCTCCAAGTTGTCGTTCGCTCCTCAAATAACATCTTGTGAGGAAGCCTTCCAGCTGGCTTGCGGTAGGTCGGTGGTTCTACCCGGGTAACTCTGTGTACTCGGGGTCTTCCTCCACCTGTAATTAGCTGGACGTCGCTATATGATTGAAATACTATCGCAGCGACGGTAAACCCCAATACAACAACAACAACAACAAATAACATCTCTGCAATGGGCTCATTGACAAGAATCTTGTCAAAACACAAAATACTCATTTAACGCGGATTTAAGTGTATTTTAAGGATCAAAAGTATAGAAACATTGAATAAATACTTTTTGAATCATCATAAAACGTGTGTAAAATATTAATTTCAGTTGTTATTATCGGAACTATTTTCTGCCTTATTTCGCCGATGGGAACAATTCGCAAACGCTCGTCTGCAAATGCAAATATTCACAGATTCAGCCGGATATCGTAATTTAAAGCAGCTTTTATTTTCATAATTTGTAATTTTAATGACCATTTCGATCAGGATCAGTGGTGCTATTTATATATATTTCACAGTTTAAGAAGCCTATCTAGTCTCCTTCAAATTAAATATTTGAACAACGGTCTGGATGACGTCATATATTTGGAACTACTTTCTGAGCCCACCACAGAGGTGACAAACTCCACACAGTGACCAGATCTCCCTTGCAAGCAAAAAAAAAAATCACTGCCGTCACAAATGTCACGTGATGATGGTAAACTAACAAAATGGCGTCTCCGTCTGCTGTCACGACAACAAAATTATTTTTTAAAATGATTAATTTTTTTACCACGAGGCGATATTTGATGTTTATTAAAGAAAACATACTTAGGGAAATGACACTCGCAGTAATATATTTTTTTTATTTTTGAAAAACGAAAAATGAGCTAAATTCTGTTAATTTTTACTTGTGGTGGCATTGGTTATCTACAACTGTAAGGGGAGGTATCTACTGCGTGGAGTTTGCAGAGGTGAATGTAATGTAAGCCGGCGTGTAAGAGAGTGGGTCACTTCTGGTTTGTTTGCAGTAGGTCGATGTACTTGGACTTCCCCTATCTATATTCTATATTTATCTGGGCCTCTATCTTTTACAGATACAACTACTTAAAATTTGCTAAGGATCACTTATAGTTCATTGAATATCAGAAGACTCGAATGATTCAATATAATGAATATAACCAAATGAACCAGCTAAGAGCTATCACAGATGGTGATTCACGCCACCGCTGTATTGCTATGGCGCATTTAATGATTAATGAAAAGGTGACCATGATGTCACATGGAGGTGAAGGTCACAATGCTGTTGGAAAGGGTGGTGGTATTGTTATAATGAATATTGCATGTAATTATAATCAATTCTGTAAATCGATTTTAAATATAAATCTATTTGAAAAAAAATATTGACCGGACGCAACGCAATGGACCCCCATAAAGCCCCACACCAAAAACTTGCTTTGGGATGTAATGTATGTAACAATTCAAAGTGGTTACCGTCAAAAGAAAAGTAAACTGGATTTCATTAAGTGAGCCTTAGCAAATGTTTAGTAGTATACCACAATGTCCGTAGGAGCTCAATCTACAGATGTTAGAAAGCGCTGAGAGAACAGTGTTTTTAATGAGATGATGTCGCATTCCTTTTGTTTATCAATGTGAATTTAATAAAGGAAGATGCTTATAAACGTCTGTGACGAACACATCATTTGTCTCAATGGATTGCTAACAATAAGCATATCACCACTCTTACTCTCCCTATTTCTCTCGCCTTCTGTTTAAAAGATTATATGAATATGTGGAAGCAAATTTAAAACTTGCATTATTTATGTTTATTTTTGTTTTTGTTTTTTTATACACACATCTACTTTATATAAGCAAATTGGTGATATTCAATGCAACAAAATATATGTATCTTATATTGCAAATATATAGAAACAAATTCTAAAAAATGTTCTACGACTGGAAGTCGAATCCACAACCCTTTTAAACATCGTTTGAATGGTGATCAGCCCAATAACTTTGCCCAATGGACCACTCGACCATGAGCTTCAAAAGCGTATGTGTTTTTTTATGATTTTATCGCATGTATTTATTACCTGGCGCTTGACGGTTCAATATATCTCCGATTTTTCGTTTACGTATTATCTTTTTTTCATTACAGTTTATATTAAACATATTAACTTTACCTCTAGCATGCATCGAATATCAACATATTTTAAATTTTCAGTTTCGACATTCGTAACGCAATCGAATTGATATAAAATAGAAAACGAAATGTTGAGCTTTATCTCCGCTTTGTAAAAAAGGATATATAAACATGTAATATTTATAGCTACCTTTCGAGTGGGTTACTGTGTAGTATCAGCTTATGGGGGGACTTAGGGGGTGTCAATGTAACCGATCGAGCCGCGTAGCTTGTTAACCGCATCCCCTAAGTTTCCCCATAAACTGATGCCACACAGTAACCCACAAGGAAATGTGTTAAAACTGTTTTATTTCATGGATAATTAAAATGTAATTTTTTCAAATATTACTCTGTTTATTATACTTTTATACTGATTTTCCTATACTTGATAACCTCTGTATATACGAATGGGCGATCAGACAGCTCCAGTGGTATGATGACATTATTACGCGCACGCTGTAAATTTAATCTTTATCTTTCTGGCGGTACCAAAGTTGGGCTCCAGCTTCAAGCAAAAAAAGAAAAAAAAAGTTCTGTTTCTGAACTCCCGACCAACCCTCTTTTTTACCTTTCCGTCTTTAAAAAATATTTCTCTTTCCTTTCATGTAAAAAAAAAAAAAAAAATAAAAGAATAAAATAAAAATAAATAAAATCCCATCCTTCTGACCCTCTTTTTTTTTTATTTAATGGAGACCAGAAGCGAAACTCTTTTTTTTTGACCTTACACTTCTCTCATCTCACGAGTCAGGTCGAGGTTAGGTTTTTCAAATGATTTCATGAACTTCAATTATATCACTTTTTCTGCTTTATAATCAATAATAGTATTTTTTATTAGTTTTATAATTTCATATTTAGAATATCTACTATCTGTTGTTTGATCGGCGATTTATTGTCAATAAACAATATGTATTTGATGAATTACTTGGTTTATAAATGCACTAGAGGTTTGTCATTTACTCGCATTCTGTGGGTTCCCTTTTTATACAAGCTATTGCGTCTAATATAAGGTAAAAAAAAATGAATAAATACTTGAAAAGTTATTTCTTTTTTTTTGTTTCTGTGATCCTTGCAGGGTTTTAGTGATTTAAAATTCATTTATTGAACTTTGATATATTAACACTGGCACGATAATCTACTCAAATAGTTTAAAAAATAAAAGTATATTGCTTTTCCCTGCCTACGTGCGTTTGCTCAGGGACTCTCTATATTTCTGTATACAGAATCACTGGTATGCTCTTATTTTGCACTGCACTCAAAACCTAAATGTTTCCTATTATTTGTTGTCGGTCATTATACAGAACATAGCATCTTAGGTTCAATGATTTCGGTGCATAATTTAGAACAGCGCAAGAGAGACGTATATAGAACAACTTCTTCCGTCCGCTGTTAGTGAGGCATTCAAAAGTAAAGTAAAATCATCCCGATTCTCGAATATACACGATTACCATTGATGGTGACAAAGAAATATGGGTCAGAAAAGAAGGGCTCCTTTTCATTAAGTAATTAAAACGAAACGAGTATATGAACATTTTATCTGGTCGAAATCTTTCAGCAATAAAACATATAAGATGTCTTAAGAGGTCTCGCTAAAAATTACTTTACTTGCTTATTTATAGGACGAAGCATTGCGGTAGGTATCATATTGGAATATAGTAACGGTGGGGGTGGGAGGGCGATCCCTGAACGTCAAATATTAAAGTTGCGAAAAAACATAGTACTGGTATAGCTCACAGGTTAGTTTTAGGATTGGTTGGCCCAGTGTTGGTATAATATGACGGATATTGTATCAAGTCATGTTTTGTGACAGCATCTTATCTGTTTATCTAGATATAATCTCTTAATTCCATGTCGTGCACGTATATTGTACAGCCATTATAGGCTATATTTTAACATCGAACAATGACATGCCCAAGTATGCACACAGGTTCACAAGTTGTTCCTATATTTTACCCTTCATATAACTATATATGTTGCCATTATACGGAACATTGCACATTAACTAGTATTTTGGTACCAAATCTAGAACATCTGTACTATTGCTCTAAAACACACACGTGTGTGTGTGTATGTGTGTGTGTGTGTGTATTTTATATATGGATGCGGTGATAAAATGAAAAGTAAAGTTTCATTTTTTAAGTTTCAAGGTATACAGTAAAGGTAGCTATTTATTCATTTAATTATTTATTGAATATAAAAAAGGTTGCTATGCAGGTACAGCTATAATAAGGAACTAGGATTGTTTTATTCTCCATCAGTTAAGGATTCAAATGTTTTAAGTATATGCTTAGATATCAATATCATCGTCGAAACCAACGTTTGCTCTACATGTGTACTCCTTGAATCTTTATCGATGTATACGGTAGTGATAACGGAATATATACCGTGGTTTCCGACGATGTATCGAAATATAAACTGTGAGAAAAAACACACGTAATTTGCATAAACACCGTTTGGTTTATGAGAAAAGTTTTATCTACACCAGGACACTCTTGATGGACGGCGAAAGACTGACATTTATTTAATTACATTATTCACACCAAATTATCCACTCCTATTAATTGAAAATGTTGTAATTGTTTACTCCATCGACAAAATTTGTCAGGGTAAATGCATACATCCATGCTGACTAAACGAAACATTTGATAATATTTTAGAATTATTAAAAGTAGCAACTTTGCTGTTTCGTAACAAAACAAAAATCAAAGCGCTGAAGACACTGAGTTGTGTGTGAGTATCTACGTCACACACAACTAATGACGCGTGATACGATTGTTCTTCAGGTAATAGATACTGTTCATGAGACTAATTGTTGATACTGATCAGGAACTTGATCCTGATCCTAGGAGCTAGGTACGCTACATGGCAGCGCTGTCTGAGTGATGCTGAGTAAGGTATACACTGGACGAAGGCTGGTTGTACTATATACGGCCATTCTACGACAAAAAGCTTTACTTTTAATTGTGATATGTGAATCAAATATACAACATGACAATGCTTGAAAAAAAAAATATCCGAACCAGTAGTATGGTCATGCCACCAAAAACAAATCCTATTTTAAGCCTTAGTCCTTGGCCAGATCGAATACTTTAACATTAACAGTTGTATCAACATTATAAGTCACGGTCTAGTTCACGTGTCTTAGTCTTGTACTTATTACACCTTTGAAGTATATGGTTGATCGATTATGATTAAAACTAGGTTAACCTTTGGTGTAAAGGTCAAATCTTAGAACACTTCAGACTCTGATCAAGTAAAGCCTCGATTGATAGGTTGTGTATTGTAAGCACAGTAGCTCGATATCTCGAATTTTCCCCGTAGTTTCTTTTCTATCTAAATCCCAGAGACCGGTTCGTGCATCGTGGGTTTAGGCCTCGTTGGGGACAATCATTTTTTCACAGCCTCCCCAGGCGCAAAGTGCCTTTTCGACTCAGGAACCGTTAGAAGGATAAGTAAGAAATGTGTTTCCCAATCGAAAACATATATGAGTTCAAACTTATCTAAACTATTATAGATGAATCAATACTGAAGACGAACTATCAACTGCAACTAACCAACATCAACGTTCAAATGATTTTCAGACTTGTCATGTTTCGACTTTTAGCATTGCCAATGTACAAACTACCAAAAAGCCAAGGCCACTAAAATACATAATTCATTTGAAAGATTTTTTTTTTGAATTAGTAACTATCAGGAGCGTACCTAGATAAACTTGGTGTGTAATCGAGAGGAAATTCTCTCCTTTAATGACGTTTTATGATGATTTTAAATGTAATTTTTGTGAAGTTAAATGTTCCGAAGATGACAGTTGAAAACATAATTATTCATGCACAAATGGTTCAAAGTCATTTTTTAAAAATTATTTAAGGGCTATTACCCGAAACAGCAAAGAATTCCGAGATGTATGATTGTGGTTTTGTAACGCTGGCTCATACCGATTTGGAAATTACATGACATAACATTTTTCAAGGATCAGGCTATACATATTGAGCGAAATACCAAATCTATCCTATGGTGTCTAACTTTGCACGTTGGTAAAGTTTTGTGACTCTGGCACTCTGTGCGGCGCAGCTATTTACTTTACAAACGTATTCCCGTAAGGTTGAATTTCTTATCATACGCGTATAGAGATAATACAAACATGTTTTCAACAATCGACGCATGGAAAATGCGATACATACATGTGTCATAGAAAAAAAATGAATCATGCAATTTGAAGATAACATATAAAACACGATCTTGTGAAAATTGTGACTATGCGACGTCACAGGTATAAATACAATCTCTGACAACTGCGTCAGGGAGTCCTTGGCTTAGTGGTTAGAGCACTGGACTTGCACGCCGGCGGACCATGTTCGATCCTGGGCCGGGTCGAATTTGTTATATGGTGGCCAGACCAGTAGTTGCCTTACCCGTATGTTTCCCAGGCCAAGTCTCGGGTCGAGACTTCTCGGAGGGAAAGTTATATATTATTACGTATGTTTATTTGCGCCATTTGATGATGTTTAGTGTATGGGAACAGTGGAGATAAAATGTATCATTATTTGCATCCCATAAATAACTTGAGGAGACTAGCACACGTTTTGTCACTTAAACCTCAGAGTAAATAGCGTACACTGTCCAGCTTACATGATTTGGCTAATATAACATGATTTCAGCTAGTATTCGTTCTTTTCCGAGTTATCTAATTTTCCGCATTTTTCATATACATAGACAATTTTACATTCATGCGGTTGTAAAACCTTTAATGGAAAGCATAGATTATCACTGACGTTTCAGCACATTTTTGATGAAAAAGGGTCGAGTTTGGTACTCTAGAAAGAACTACTAACACATAGCTGCCAGACTAGTTGAGGTTCGGCTACAAAGACTCAACAGTTAGGTAAACGTCCATATCGGACTACATGGTGGATAACGGGTCCAGACTCGCATATCAGGAAGTTTCGAGTACGCGTCGCGGCTAAAATATTATCAGTATGTTGTTTTCGAGTCCGTGTCCGACTACAAGTTTGGTGGTGTTCATGGCTGGGTTACGGTACAGTGTGTGTTTCAGACCCTGGCAACGATAACGTTTTTTTTTTTGTTTTTTGTTTTGTGTGTGTGTGTGTGTGTGTGTGTGCCAAATTGGTATGAAGTATGTGAAATAAGGCCATTGCTTGCAACGCTGTTCTATGGTAGCACACACATTTTGGGCTGTATAAAGACATCTATATTTATATTTCCTCCCTTTTTGCTTCGCGGAAATTAAGTTCCAAATGATAATAGATGCTGGAGATAACGAGTTTAATAAACTGTAGTAAAAATCGCAAATCTGTTGATGCTTTGAGCCATCACTGGCTGTAATTATCAGCCAAGTAACCAATCTATAGTTTATAATTCGTGACTACGAAATTGTTGTCAATTTGATTCAGTAGGTAAGATAGTTTGGATATTTGCCAGAGGGTGTTGTGGATTCGTTTTCAAGCCTAGGAATATTTTTAAATATTTATTGAATAAATCATAGATTTACCTATATTTAGTACACGTGCAAATAAAATGAAAAACATTAATGAAATAATGAAAATTTGTTGTTTTAGGTTTACTCCCTTTCTATACAGACACACATAATGATTTAAACTGAAGGCAAGAGAAATAGGGAGAGTAAGACTTTTTAGAAGTCCATTTAAACAAATGGTTTGTTCATCTTTTCTTCGTGTTAAAGCGGTTAGAGTGGGTTTGTAACAATGGGTATATTGGAATCTCTTAAAAACTTAATCGTCGTTTATGAAATTTATTTTGATAAACAAAAGAAATTCGACATCATCTCACCAAAAACCCTGTTCTCTTAGCGCAATCAACGCTTTGATTCTTACGTACTGTTTCGGACTCTATCGTCCATGCGATAGTATTTCAGTCATACTTGTATAGTGACACGCAGCTATTATAAGGCGGAGGAAGACGCTAAGCAAACACCCGATTAGAACCACCGACCTACCTGCTGGGATGCTTCCTTACATTAAAAATCCGAGTGACACTGCTGGGATTCGAACCCTTGGCTGTGAGCGACTTGAACCATTCAACATGGATTTTAGGACCGTTTTCGAACACAGGGCGGATGATTTTATTGTCCGAGGCTTCATGCAGTGAATTCTTGGTACCGGAGGTAGAAAAATTGTGTTTTCGAACCAGGGTCCTGATTCAAAGTAGTTTTCGGGACCAGATTTTTATTATTTCTTTCTGCTGTGTTCAATCTCACCGGTTAAGAATTAATTCACTCAGGTATAGCTGTTTACACATAAGCACTGACTGACCGAATTTTGGCTGTCTGCTGTAGACTGGCCATTGGCCATTTTACCAAATCCAATATCTAGGTCATTCATGTGACAGTCGTTTTCTGCGTCGATATTAATGCGAGACTAGTTGTTATGATGATGATGATGATGATGATGTTGATGATGATTAAGAAGAAGAAAATGGTAATGATGACAGGAGAATATGATGATGGCGACAGAAGGGCAAGAAAAGGAAGAAGATAATGAAAAGACGCAAACAAATGCAGTGACTTAATATTATTTATTAACACAAATCAAATCAAAACGTCCTTTTCATTTCTGAACAATCACACAACTAAGATTTCTCTTCTCCCTACCAAAATGAGTTCTACTGTTAATTGGCATGTTCTAACTTTTGACATCAGTCATGATCAATCAAATAATTAGCCCGAATAACCATTTTGTTCGTTTTGAAAGCTGCCCGATCAGTGGGATAGACATTCCTATTACTTCCATACATTTATGAAACACACACATACACACACGTGATATGTGCAAACATGTAACTACGCTGACGAACCATTGCACATCTCAACCATCCATCCAGGTATATAATTTAAACTGAGGTATTTTACGTCGATTGTGAAATTACTAAGGTATTCATTAAGCTGGACAAGAAATATATGCGCCTGTGCTTTGCTGTAGATGATATATTTGACATGTGAAACACCTGTTTAAATGGTTTAAGTCTGCCCGAAAGTCAACAAAATATGTCGTTTTGTGTCTTTTAGTAGGAGATTTTAATAATGTGTCCTTTTTTAATACAACTGTATTTGTTAAATATAGCCTCTTTCGAAAGTGCTGCATACAGTATTCTCGCAATTATTTATTTAAAATAACAGGATGAAGAGGATCCTAGAGGAACCTTAACTGGAAATCACGCTATATAAATAAGAAGTAATGAGTTACGCGAATTGCTGAACCTTTTTATAGCTTCAGGTCTTTATATAGAACACATCTGTCTCGGAAAATTTTGATTGTTTTGCAAAACCTGTTATGGCTCGGTATCTATACCACGTGTTTGTGTTTGTATACAATTTGCCACACCTCCAGAGCGACATCCAATGAAATTCCTGTTAAGCAGGAGGTGTGTACTTTTCCATGCTGTCGATATAAAATTGAACAGCACAAACGTTAGATCAAACAGTGTATATCGGATTTGTGGTAGGGAACCAACGGTTACTGGTAAGTGTTCACACACATACTTTTATATACAATTCAAATCAGAAAATCTGAAATAAAAGCTGGCAGATCACGAAGTGTAATAAATTTATTGATTCGAAGAAAAATGAATATATACACTATTATACAAACGTACGTGCAGTTTGAGTGTATAAAGCTACACTCTAATAATGATTTTATCAATTACACTGATCTTGTACTCTACATAAAATTCATGCTTGCTATGGCTATGTATTTTCTTGTTTGGTCTGCAGGGATTTGCAGTGTACAATAAATAGGCGAATTACTATAGAAGAAACAATGGATGCATACCAGGGTATTCAGGTGTCCTAACACGGGTACTCTCACGTGACTCTCACGTGTAAGTTTACCCACGTGACATAGGCGCAGCATCATATCCCAACAAAGAAGTGGCCAATTTGTTATTCGAAACTGCTAAATATTAGCTTCACAGGCCAATCTCGGGCCAGTCCTCATGTCATTCATTAGTAAAAAGACTCAAAGGTTGAAAAGTTTAAATCTGTTATTCAAACATCTTATATTCAAGTACATTTTAATACTAATCCTCCTCGACGGATTCTGGGTTGAACCAGTACTTTGCGACTGAAAGATCTTGGAAAAATCTCATCTTCCCTTCCTCCAGCGGGGATTGAATACCAACTTCGATTCCGTAGTTCTATTGGATCACGACACCGTCTCATCATCAGCAGAAGAAGCAGAAAAAACAAAACAACAACAGCTGATTGTTAACGTAATCGTCACCACAACCACCACCGACACAACCACCACCACCATCATCATCATCATCATTACCAGCATCAGAAACAGCATCATCATCATCATCATCATTATTATTATCAGCATCAGAAACAGCGGCAGTAATAGAAGATACATAGCCTGTGTTGTGAACTTAATTCTATAACTCGCTTTTTTCACCACATCATCATCATCGTCATCATCATCATCATTAGTAGCATCAGCAACAACAGCAGTAGAATAATTTGCAGTATGAACAGTAGAATCATCATTACGAACGACATAGAAAATAATATTTACCATCAACAGCACCTTATGTAGAAGCAACAGGGGTCAGTTTTGTTACTGTCAGATTAACCATGACAACGTTAATTACAAGGCACGTGCCTGGATAGCAGTTTAGATATTTAGAAGGCATATTATACGAACAAAATAATTCCTTCGAAATATATATTTCAGCTTTAGTATGTAATTTGTAAATTTGTAAATAACCTTCATACTGCGAACGTTTTGTTTCTTTTCCTGACAAGATACCTGGTGAGAAATGTTAATTAGAATGTAGAAGATCGATACGTGGACTGATCAATGTCAGTTTTATGTGAAAATACAATACAATTTCAATACAATCAATCTCAGGGGCGTTTTGACTTTGGTTTTTTAAACTATAATAAAATTTAGGTATTTCACAGTTGTTGTTGAACGTCACAGATTTCAATAAAGCATGTTAAAATTCGAGTTAAATCAATGTTCACACATGAGACGATTTGTAGTTGTTGAACCTGTTTGCAATTGAGCACAGTGCTTCGCTTGGTTTAAGTTTACAAGCTGTCAATGCAGTAAACTGGTAAACACAGCGAGTTCATTGTCATGATTGATTCAAACATGTAAAAAAACATTGTTGATCATCATGGTCTTCAATACAAAAAAAAAACATGTCGTCGGAAAATAAAACTTAGAATACATGTGTAGTAGACTTACATACAATCGTTCGATCATATTGACCATATAAAGGAGTTATTCGGACCCAGAAATGTAGGTACCATAGTAAGTGTGACTGACGTCACACAACTAAATATGATACTTCATTTAATTAGTGAAGCATCTCAGGTTCGCAAATAATCCCTTAAAGCATTAACTCCTCCATAAAAATTATAGAGTATTTTATAGCTCCATACAAGCATATGTTCATGTTTAATTACCTATGTTTTTGCTATTGTTTTGCTTAACATGTGACGGAATTACTTATGTGTATTCTCATGTTTAGTTTAAAATGTGGTGTAATTGCTTATTTGTTTAACATGTCGTTTTCTTTTCTTTCTTTCTTTCTTTTCTTTCCTCCTTATATTGTATGCATTGAAATGTGTGTGTCTTGGTCATATTTGAATGTATGGTTTGTAAAGTCATTGGATTATGCTGATTTGCCAATAAAAAACTGAAACGGTTGATCCAGGGATATTTTCCCTCCTAATCGCGACATTTAACACAAAGGGTTTTTATTTTGTTCCTTGTCGTCGGCAACATTGTCACACTTTCTTGTCCGGAGCATAACTCCAAAAACCTTATGAGGTGAGAAGGGCAATGTAACTTTAGCGCATCTTATTCCTGAATTATTCCCCTTAGTTTATTTTGTTTTTAAAAAATAAACACTGTGTGGAACATGAATATCTTATGAGGTCTAGAAGTACAGTGCACAAGAATCGTCACTCTAGCTCATCTAATTCCCGAATTATTCCCCTTAATTGGAAAAAAACTAGCTTTTTTGAACAAAAAACTATGTATTGAGCATAATTTCGATACTATATGGTGGATGCTCTTCAAACTTAGATCATGGATACCTTATGAGATGCTATACACAGATATTCTAAATTTTGCTGGTTGTGTCCCCAGCATAGCATGGCAAATAAATAGGGATCACTTTAATATGTAGGTGTTGTCGTCAAATGGTAGAATCTGTCCGTGTGTAGTGATAACTCGCGTGAATAACCGAAATTTATAAAATTTTGATCATTTGATGCTCACCCTTTCTCTGCCAGCTGCTGGAATGCAGGGCGACACAGCACTCAATCTACTTATAACGATACATTTATGATCCCAATGCATTGCACGTAGCATTTTTTTTCTTACTGTGATAGAGAAATTAATATAAACACTTGTTTTTTTTTTTAATTTGACATCTTTTGCATGCAAATTGAATAGAAATCAGGTACTTTTAATACACAATTATCAATTATGTTTGCCATATATTACAAACATTTTAATCCCACCACACGAAAGTGTTAATCACATTATTTACAAAGTGGTCTGTAAAGTGTTGTTTAATACGTTGACATTTCTGTAACGAATATTATCATAAGATGCCTCAGTCCCATTATCCTTGGCTGATCCAGGGATTCTATATAACTATACAGGGATTCTATATAACAGGGATATGCAACGCATGTGCTTACATCGGCGTAATCAGTAATATGTTCACCTCGCTACGCACTGGTAGTTTTCCGACCTTCACTTTTGGGAGTAACGGTTCATTGCGTGTATTCTATTTGTTGATTCGCAGGCACAGGGAGTTGGTATATGAGCTTCTTTAAAGTTGCAATACTACCCAAAATCATTGCAATAAAAACAGAAAATATGAAAATCTAATATTTCTTTTGACTATACATGCAAAATATTGTCTCTATATGTTGAACAATTAGCCTGATTGATATCGATAGAATAACTGATCTATTAAATGACTGTAGGAAATTAATTCTCCTATCCCTTCACGGAGATTTCCGGAATATTAACACGAAGATTTCCGGAATCGGTCGAGCTCTGTCGCGTGGTTAGGGCGTGCATAATTATCAAACAGGATCCTGTGTCCCCATGTCTAATCTGTGCATGGTACACGATTCCCTTGTGAAAACTGAGTTGTTTGTTCTAACTATATGTGCCAGGCACCTATTGCCTAAACCGGAAAAAAATGTTCTTTAGAGAAAATGAAATCTAGTTACATAACACCTGTTTTTTCATAGGAGAGCACTATACTGGTCGCATGAACTTGAATTCTATACTTAGAACGCTACACCTGAATCGGAGGCCGTTAAATTCCGTATTTATTGATTCGCAGCTAATCCGTAATGGAACTTTTCTTTACCGAGATCCGTCATAGATGATAAATGTCCATGATTTGTTACAAACTGAGATTTGCAAAATATTCGACATAATTTGATATATCTGTATTATTGCATCTTTTAGTCCCAATCTACCCATACATATATATATATAATATAAAAAGGGATTGGGCTTAAAACACCCGGTTTGAATCATTGACAATAGCTTAATGTAAACATGAAATTTAAATAAAAGTTTCCCTACAATGGATAGATGAAAAGTTCATCAACAATGGAATGGAAGACAATACAATGGAAAACAATGGAATTTTGACAGTCAGCGTGGCTTCAGAAGAAACACAGCTGATCAACCTGGTTGAAGAACTGATGGCAGGTCTGGACAAGGGAAAACAACACAAATTTGCAGTGTTGGATTTCTCAAAGGCCTTTGACCGAGTGCCTCACACGTGACTGTTGGCCAAGCTTGATCGCTACAGGGTGAGGGGCAGCACACATGGATGGATTAAGGCTTCCTGGAAAACAGAACTTGTGATAGAGGTTGAAACATCTGGGGCGGAACCCGTAGTGAGTGGCGTCCCCCAGGGCAGCGTACTTGGACCGATATTGTTCCTGGTATTGATCAACGACCTCCCACAGCAAGTGGCCTCCAGGACCAGGCTCTTTGCAGGTGACTGTGTTGTCTATAGACAAATTGATACCGTTTACTGCGCCGCGGCGACCTTTTGAAACTGGCAGACTGGGAAAAAACATGGGTATATCATTCCATCCAGAAAAGCGCAGTGTTCTTGGGGCACACCGGAAGAGAAGTCCCATCACCGACCATTAGAAGTTGAAGGGTCATATCCTCGATAGTTGACAAAATATTTAGGTGTCCACCTAACTGGCCACCTATCATGGAACACTCACACACAGAAGATTGTGAAAAAGGCAAAAAGCACATTGGGATTCCTGCGTTCACTCATATTCTTTTTACTTTAGTAACCACTCATCACGTACTGCGATGAGTCACCATGTAGAAACTCAATGTGGATACTTAAACAACGATGCTGTATTATTTTACTTATCATGATATACTATATTTATTTATTCCCCCATGTTGAATGTATCAATGAAACATGTCCTTTTACGTCGTTCACATTACACAAAGTTTGTTACAATTATTACCTTTATGCTTGGAATAATGATTTATAATGATAAGGGCTTAAGGCCATTCAGCAGGCAAGTGCAGATAACTGTTTCAATGATTTTGTAAAACGGTAGAAACCGGAAACCAAAAAAAAGGTAGAAAGACTGAACGCCAGCAAAGTGTTTATATCCGGAGGTCCGTCGAGGGGTGATGGGAACATAGAAATTAAAGTAATTAAGTGACATATAAAGCAGGTTAATTCCGTTCTGTTAGATGAATCTTCAGTTTTTGTAGACAATAATGTTGTCAATAGTACTGACGTGAGTAGAACAATGGCAAATAATACCAGTAGCAACGGTCAGGGTAAACCAAATCCTACAAATGTTGATATGTCGACGATATTCGGTGTGTTGAAGAATATTGAAGGGCAACTAGCCACGGTCCAGATCAAATTAGAGAAATTAAACTCTCTTGAAAAGAATGTTTATAAATTTGATAGAGATTTAAACAAACTTTGGACAATGGTAAACGACTCTAGCAAGAAGATCGAGGGAAAATATTCAGTATTGGACGACAAAATTGAAAATATAGAACTGTGCGAGGTACCAAGACTCACGAGTAGAGCAAAATGCCAAAATGAACAATGAGCTTGTTTATATGAAGTCGCAAAGTATGCAAATCAATTTAATATTTGGCGGAATAGGGGAGGCAGAAGGTGAGAAGTAGACGGACACTGAAGCTAAACTCCATGAGTTCATGGTGTAGAAACTGAAGATGGCCCGCGGTTTAGTCGATGTCGTCAAGATTGAAGGGGCCCATCGCACCGGACCACCCCAGCAAAAGGTAGAAATCGGAACCAAAAAACACCTTTTTGCAAATTTTCAAAATTCAAAGACCGTCAAGGAATGAGGAATCAGGGTCCGAATCTCAGAGGCACTACGTTTTTCGTATTGGAACAATTTTCTCACTTTGAAAAAAAAGGGTCTATATTTTTAGCGGGTGATTAAAGATGTAGAGTCGGTGATAGGCCAGGTTTTGTAGTGCACGATAGATTTATAAATGATGTTGACGCAGACACCTATTGCCCGGATATACCACTAATCCGGGCCTCACCAGATAAAATTTGCAATGCACGGGGAATCCGTATGTGTTTTGGAAAGCTAAAAGTATGGACATTGTGAATGGGAGGTTGTTGACTGATTGTAACAAAGGTGCTTATACTTAAAACATTTTCGTGACGCAAACCTTTGTTATTATGTCTCACCCATATTAATATGGGGGAGACATATTGTTTTTGTCGGTTTTGTCTGTCTGTCCGTTCGTCTGTCTGTCTGTCTCACTTTTTGCCCGGAACATAACTCAGAAAGTATCAAAGCTATAAATTTGTAACTTCAAAAGTGTATAGATCTCATTAAGGAGAAGAGTCAAAAATTTTGGTTTAAATTTAAAAAAAAAAAGATGGAGAGATCTCATGGAGAAGTGTCATGCACAAGAACCGTAACTCTGCGCACCATAGTTTTGGAGTCATTGCCCTTTGTTAAATTTCATACTTAATTTTTTGACTGGAGCATAACTCAAAAAGTATTAAAGCTATTAACTTGAAACCTCACAGGTGTATAGATCTCATGAAGGAGAAGTATAATGCAAAAAGAAACATAACTCTTCGCATCATATTTTTTGGAGTTTCTGCCCTTTTTTAAAATTTAGACTTTTTTGTCTGGAATGTAACTAAAACAGTAAAATTTTATAAACATATAATCTTGAAACTTCATAGGTGGATAGATCACATGGAGGAGAAGTGCAATGCACAAGAACCGTGAACTCGGCACAAAATATTTTTGGAATTACTGCCCATTGTTTAATTTCATATTCAATTCAGTTTTGTCCAGAGCATAACTCATGCACACTGAGACATATAACCGTGAAAGTTCATAGGTGGATAGACCACACAAAGCTGAATTGCAGTCGCAAGAACCTTAATTCTGAAAATCATATTTTTGGAGTTATTGTCCGTTCTTTAATTTCATATTCAATTAAGTTTTGCCCTGAGCATAACTCATGCACAGTGAGACATATAACCTTGAAGCTTCATAGGTGGGTAGACGTCATGGACGAGAATTGCAGTATATATACACAAACGCATTATCAATTTCCAAGGTTTCTTGCTTGATTTTTTCCCCTTTTAATACAATTTCGTGTCCTTAAAGGTAAGTACCGTTTGACTCATGCTTTTGAAATCAAAGTTCATTTATGGAAAGAATTTAATAAGAGAACGTGTCATGCACAAGGTTCATAACTCTAGGCTTAGTAGTTTTGGAGTTATTTCCCTTTTTCACAATTTCTTGACCGAAAGATAACTTTTGTTCTACTTCTGCTATTGAAACAAAATTTCAATTATGGAAAAAATTGATGGGAGGAAGTCTCACACATAAGGTCCATAACTCTGGGCGGAGTTTTATCAATATAGTCAGCCCATTTACTTAAACTATTTGCATATGTCACTGTATGCCTTAGTGTATATGTGTGTGTAAGGTGAAGGTGTGGGGGAGACCTCGGTTTTCTACGAAAATAAATTTCTAGTTTCAGTACATTATATGGAATAATGTACTGTATCCATCTAATAAGTTAATTGCAGTCCAATAATAACATTTGGTCCTCCAGTGTTTACATAAGACCCATGCAGAAATCTATTTCCTCGTGTTTATAGCGTATCCGTCTATTACTTTAACAAAGGAATCCAGGAATGATTCAAATTCCTCATGTTTTTTTTTGTGATGTCAAATATTATAACAATGAGAAAATGTTTTAAGTGTGAGAAACGTTTTAACTATCCAAACATATCTTGGCCCTACGGGCCTCGGGGTGCCTTTTCTATGAATATTGGACAGTTTTCGGCCTTACTCCCTTATATATTTCAGCAGACAGGCAATTCAGTACAATAAATATTTGCTGGTACGGGATAATCCACAAATATATGATGCAGATGTTTTTATTTCTTTTTTAAACAAAGAATATTTGATGCTTATATGCAGAAATTGCACTCGGACATTGAATCTAGTCCAGTTCTTAATATGTTCTATTCCCATCTAAGTACGGGCTTTTGCATTGCTCATTATTTAAATACTTTGCTCAATAGGTCTAATAGAAGGTATTTAACAAAATTCAGAATTTCTGCACACAATTTACATATTGGAACTGGTAGGTATGGACCAAACAGAACTGTGAGAAATGAGAGATTTTATACTGTATGCGACTTGTTGAGGATGAGAACCATTTTCGTTTGGTCTGCCCATGTTATAATGACCCAAGAAGAAAATATAAAAAAAAAATTACTATTATGAAAATCGGAGCATGTTTACCTTTGTTGAGCTTTTAAGAAGTATTGTAAAACTTGATGTTATGAATTTAAGTAAATTTTTATGCATTTAAGAGAATAAACGAGATGTTTTAAATGGTAATAAACCATAGCGCCTTTTATAACACACCTAGTTACTAAGTATGGTCTTTCTGTTTATCCATGCAGTATAGCTATGGACTTTCTCCTTATGTATGTAGTCCATTCTCCAAATAAGTGTTCTCTTCACCGTTTATAATATTAAATAAGTAAAGGAAATTTATTAAGTTGAGTCTTAACATTTATTTGATGCGACAGTTACTGTGTACATTTTTATGTCACGTGATCTTGTTTGATGTTTAGTAAGTTACATTTTATCAGATTAGGTGTCTAATGTGCACAAGTCAATAAAATTTTGTTCTGTTCTGCTAATTAACAAGAGATTATCAAAGTCAAACTCTTTTATAATATTACCTTTAGATATGTTTATATATCAAAAATAAAGAACACTAGTTGGTTCACCGTATAGCCTATGTTTGTCATTTAGATTTGATAGCCGCCATTTTTCTTTGTTTTGAACGAATTTTAACGAATTATCTCCTGTAAATCTATGTGTTTGTCGGAACCAAAAAGGTTTATTGAACTATTTCAGGCATAGCCAAATCATTCAATGTTAATAATAGTACCGTTAAATATGTTAATATAACAACAATTGAGAGCACTAGTTGTTTCACCGTAAAGCCTATGTTCATCAGTTTGACTTGAAATCCGCCGTTCATCTCTATTTTAACGACTTCTGTCCTATAAATCTATATGTTTTTCGGCACCTAGCAGGTTTATTGAACTATTTTGGGCATACTACAGTCTTTCAACATGGATAATATTACCTTTAGATATATGTATATAACAACAATAGAGAACACTAGTTGGTTCACCATATAACCCATATTCGTCATTTTGACTTGATGGCCACCGTTTTTCTTTGTTTTTAACGATTTTTTTTAACGAATTATGTCCCATAAATCTAGATGTTTTGCGTCACCTTTCAGGTTTATTAAACTATTCCTACCATAGTCCAAGCTTTGAACATATCTTGTATTACCTTTAAATGCGTTTACTACAACAATAGAGAACACTAGTTGGTTCACCGTAAAGCCTATATTCGATTTCTGATCTTCATAGTCGCCATTTTATGAGAAACTATACTTTGAAAATTGTCTCTTTCACACAAAGCACAAACACAAAAATAACAAAAATATCGAGAAATAAAAAGCCAAACATTGTTAGGTATCTATTTTCTCGCTTGTTCCTCTTAAAATCGTATATTAATCAAGCAATTTGCTTTCTTATTTGAGCCAAAACGCGTGAATGCAGTCTCGTGACTGCCTCGCGTAGTCAAAGCGAGGCAAACCTATCTGGCATGATAGCCTCGTTTCATATCTCTGTATATAGAATGGTGCGTCGACTCTGGGTGTACTGATTAGCCTGGTCTTTCTGTAGGATTCATTATGAAGTATTTTATGTGTTATTTTACCTAATTAAAAGTGACATGTATAAAGAAACACCAACAGGGTTGCTGCTCCATTTATATAGTCCCAGTGGCCGAGCAGTTAAAGCCTTCATAACCGGAAATTCCTGGGTTCGATCCACGGTCAAGTCCTGAAAAAGTCGTTAACATGTTGCTTGTTTATCTCCATTTTATACATTACGCTAAGCACATAATGATAGTTACACTACTGGTTGGTCAATGTCAGGATTATGTGCAAAGAATATGTTTATATTTAATGATTATCTGCTTAATAAACCAATAAAAAAGTTCACGAAATTACAGTGTGGTGCCCAAAACAAAACAAAATAATGTGATATTAGATTGTTTTCCCTCTTTCATTATCACCATCGTCTTCGCAGCCGCCGTCACCGCAATCATCATCATCATCATCATCAATAGCAGGGGTAACATCAACACCAAAGCAACATCATTCTCAATATGTGTATTGCTTTTCCAGTTTGACGTAAACCCCTCTACCATTAGCCATGGGTATTCAGGTCCTGACCGGCAAGCTGACGTTCGAGTCTCTTAGTCCCCCAGATTTGTCCCGCTGTACTAGGGCGTAAGTAACCGACGCTTTTACTATAATAATACACCGTAATATAAGCCAACTTAAAGCCTTTTATCACGTGTGGTTGCACTGGGTGACATTGCGTTCGTAGATGGGTTTTGACGTTATACACACATATTGTTAAAAATCAAAGACCATCTGTTAACGAGTTGCTTTAAAACTGATCAGAGCGAAAGCAGTTTTAGTCTGAACTTGTGTAACAGTGTTACCGTCTAGTCTCAAAAAGAACTTAAAAAGGAAATCAATTCAAACCTTGACGATTATGTGGTTATGAAGTTAATCTCATTTTATATCGGCCGTATATGCAATATCAATGAAGACCGTTACGTGGTTCTAGACAGTGACGTAACTTTATCGTCTGGTTTGTGTCTGCATAAAAAAGAAAATTTCAGTATGTCAGTATGAAGTATCAGTGTTAATACCTTCACCGCGTCTTCGTATCGTCTCAAGAGAATCAATGTTTACGTTTGGGCATTGTTTTGCCATCATTCAATAAGTTCAATAAGTTTCAGGTTTGGTCATGTGACGGCCGTCAGTTATGCTCACCATCTGTTGCTGGGTGAACCAGTACTGGAGACAAATCATCTGTAGACAAACTTTCTTACTTAAACCAGATGAGCGATTATTTGCATCTGCCTTTTGCATTAATAAACCATGGACTTAAAATTTCACTTAAACAATAGTGGACCTGAAAACACTTGTAACTGGTGTTGCAAGCAACACATGAGTCCCCTTCCGGTGAGGTGCATAATTTTTCCTTTACCATAGCATTCAGAATTTTTTTCCTTTTGTCCGGGGAAAAAATTGATGTACAGAATCTCTTTACTGCCATCTATTATATACCAAGTTTCATATTATCTTAAACGGTATTTAAGTTATTGCGGGATCTAGAATTCCGGACATCTGGACGGGCAAAGGGACAGACAGACAGACAGACAGACGGAGGGCAAACCTATAGTCCCCTCCGGTGTAAACACTGGAAGGGGACTAATAAGGGATCACTTGTGCTTATAAAAACCACATGTTCTATGAGATTACGTATACTAAGAAACAACATTTTCTAAGCGGTCACTAGTGCTAAGAGACAACATGTTCTAAGATATCACATGTGCTTAAACCACAGGATCTGTACTAAGGGACCTGTTTTTCTAAGAGACAACTTGTTCTAAGATTTTAAAAGAAAAACTGTTATAAGATATCACCTGAGCTAAGAGACCTCTTGCGCTAAGGTAACAAGATTTCTTGCCTTCTTGACCGCTAAAGATATGCGTAACTTATCAAGGAGAAGTGGCGGATTTCTAAATACCTTAGATACTTTTGTAACCCAGCCATAAGTGCTTTCCTTTAGTTATGTTGGTTGACTTTACAAACACGTAAATTGTTTTCATATTCCAAAGGTTACAATTTTAATTTTGCCATGTATGTATTACCATAGCTCAGCCGTGTTTCCCATACGTTAAATACCACCTTATGTTGAACTTCGATAAAAGAAATCGTGCTTGTTTTCAGGGAGCTGATGGAATATTTTGAAAATTCGTACGACCTAAATGAAAGTCTGTTCACTGGCCTGAAAGGTGAGTTAAACAATAAGAAGTTGTTTTGGATTGTTTGCAAGTTTGCAATAGTCCAAACTCAGCCTGTCAACATATTTCAACATTTCTCTGTGTGTTGGTTATATTGGTTGCTTGAGAATTCTTATATGTACTAAAATAAACGACATTAACGCGAGTCTTGGTTCCCACAGATATCGATGGGAGTACATATAGTTTTGGCGTCGCCCGTGCAAATACAATAGTTTATTGTAATAGAATTCCTGAAAATGAACATCATGATGTACAACATGAAGACTATATAATATTGACGAAGAACGTTCAAGCTATTTTCTTGGAATTGAAATGGTTTGAATTTACATTTTCTTTACGTCAAATTGAAAATTTAGGATATATATTAATCCTTCTCACTTTGTGGCTCTTGTATGGGACAAGTACTTTGCGCCTGTCAAGGTTTTGAAATATTCTTTTTACTCGACGGGGACCGAACGTACAGCTACTGGACCCTCTTTCATTTACTCCACTGCATGAAAACTGCGGTATATAAACTGAATATGTAAGTTTTTTTTTGTTTTTTTTTTTTTTTAAAGGAGACTTGTATGTCTATCTATCAATATGCCTATTTCATCGGATCCCCATGGTCTTTGCCTCTGAATAAAATAATTTAAAAAATCATTGTTTCCCTTCTGATCATGACCCTCGCTCTGGATCAGTATGAAATATATAAAAGAGCTCAAGATTCTGAGAGACTACCAGCGGGTTTATAATGTTGCAAAGAGCGAGTTAAGCTGACAATACTAGGACAAAAGTGTGGAGTGTTTGGCGTTATATGACAGACATTAACCTTCATCGAGTTCAACCCTGTTGAAACGCTTGGGGTTAGAACTACATCTTGTATTTCATGTATATCATGCCGACACACCATCAGTGCCTAGGTGGTTTGATATCAAGCTGCAGCCCGTCAAACATCCTTCACTTGAAACACACACTACTTCACTGCTATCAGCTCTTTGATTCAAATATTATTGTTAATGTTGCAGACGAGAGTGCCATGTACAAGTGTCCGGATCGTCTGCGACTTCCGCTCATCTTTTATTACACACATACCGCGGTCGTCTACGTCAATAAGCTGATTTTGGCGGGTCTTTTAAAGGTATAGATTTAATTGCTGCTAGTTTTTGAATTTCTTTTTTAGTATTCAATATGGGATAAATGATATGCACAGGCCTGCGTTTCATGAAATAGCTTAACCAGAGATTTCTCTCAACGCAGACATTTAAAATTTTGAATCACCAAATGTGTAGAATTTGAATAAATTAAAGAACACTTTGTTATAGTATGCTTATAATATCAATTATAAAACATATTTATTTTCCAGTTATACAAATCAGGTTCTAAATGATGAGGAAAATCTAAATAGATAATTTCAGAAACGTACAATAATAGATGTTTTGTACAAATGCAAAATTATTTCAATTTCTCTTGGGATATTTGAACTGATATATGACGAAACTGATAACAGAAAAGAAAATGCGATATCTCTCCCTCTTATGTGTTTATGCATCTGTGTTCCGATGTAAAGTTATATGTGTCATTTTATGCCCCGGCAACAATGTTGATAGGGAGAGTATACTGAAATCAGCATTTCCGTCCGTCCGTCTGTCTGTAGACACAATCTTGTCTACTCTTCATCTGCTGGAATTTGGAAGTATTAGGGTGGATTATCACGGAATTGTGGCCCGTGAGGCATATTTAATTGGAAGGTTTTATCACTGAATTATGGCACTTTATTTAATTAGTGATGATTTAGTTGTTTGTTGTTGTTGTTGTTTTATCTGGAGTATGGTTTGTTAGATTAACTTGACACTTTAAACATAGATAGATAGCGAGTAGTTGAGGTGCCTTGTCCAAGAACCATTATTCCACGTTTTTTTCTATTATCTCAATATATTTTATAATTATCCAAAGATACATTCAGGGACGCTTTGATGCTATTGACTATGCTTTTTTTCCTGTGACAAAGCAGTATGCGAGGGGTATTCCATCACATTCAGTGATAGTTGTATTTTGGATTTTACAAAGTAATCTAGAAAACTTGGCGTTTCTAATTTGTCATTTCAAAAATACTTCTTGGTTGTAGTTCTCATACAAGTACCATTTTAAATTAAGTAGGGGTTCATCATTTTTGTTAAGAGTTGACGTTTGTTTTGAATACTTTATTTGTGTCTGTGTTGAAATAAACACAATATAATTTTATTTTAAGGAAAGAATCAACTTTGATTATGAAAAGATGTTTGAAACTGGAGTGGACGAAATGTCTTGGGACGATACGGTAAGCAGAGGAAACATTTTTAGAAATGCTTAATTTCATTATGCTGGAACATTTTCAAACGTTCAAATGCTTATTTCTTTTTGCATAGTAAACTTGTGTATGATTTAGGAAAAAAAGAAACTTTCTTTGATAAAATGGCAATCACACGAGGTCACACATACTGTCCCCTGTGACCGAGTGGTTAGAGCGTGCGCCTCGGAAGCGGGGGTCGTGGGTTTTACCCCAGTCAGATTCACAGTAGGAATACTGGAAGAAGTAAGGCTGTCATACAATATAAAAAAGCACCACCATTTTTTAGTTATACTTGCATGACTTTCTGCTAATTAGTGAGAGTGAAGCATACTTAATTGCAGGAGAATTTCCGCATGGGAGGAGGGTACAAGTGGCCTTCGTTGTCGGAAGTTGTAAACTATCGCCGACGCGTCCGCCAGGCCATCATAAAAATTATCAACGAGACGCCACTTCACTTGCCAATCACCATGGAGAGTAAATGGGTAACACAACTCACTATACCATTTTATCATATGACATTGTGCTCAAACAGCTGTTTCCGGTGTCGTATACCCATCACATATTTTCTTATATTTAACACATTACATATAACTTTGAGGCCGAATTACATCACTCCGCGTCACGCGCGTGTCTTTATGTATCCATATTGTGTTGAACTCTAATAGCTTGGTTAAATGCGTTTGCTTAATTATTCATATGACATTGAAAATGTATGAGAAATACACACGTTAAATCCTTTTCATTTATTATTTGAAACTATTTTCTTGGTGTTAAATTACAAAGTAATTCGTGCACAGTCCGTTCCTTCATTTGTTTGTTTGTTAGTTGTTATAATCGCGTTTTACTGTCACTATAGGTCATATGGTAAAAAGAGTCTGACATGAATTGTTATTTCATATCAAATTTAACTAAACTCGTTCATGAAAATGTTATTAAGCTCGCCAGAGGGTCGCTTAATAAAATTTTCATGAACTCGTTTAATAAATTTGATATAAAATAACTATTCATATCAGATCCTATATATATGTTACGTGGATTATAATCTGGTGATATATCAGTCACTATGAATAAACCATATCAGAACTACACTTATGATGGACCAGAGGTTCTTATACCTTACACGCTTTTAATGTAGTTTCCGATCCTTTACGTGTAACTAATCCCATACTTTCAATCCCAAATAAAACAATAGAACAGCTGAAATCTAAAACAAAAATGAGTTTTGACTCTTTACACGGAGAGTGAACAATAGTTTTGTTCCATGAATAAGATGTGGTAACACTTTAAACATGGAATGCAAATGGTTCCTCCAGACTCCAGTTTAAGATCGTGTTTTCATTTACACGATTGCCGAGAGCTCCTGCTCATGGGATAGACCTAAGCGACTGGTTCCCGCCCATTGGCTGGTGCCGTGTATGGATGAACCTTTCCACTCTGCGACCACATGATATATGTTTTTCTTACACACCGTAAACTTTTCATAAACTTTTTCAGATTTTTGTGTCATTTAGGTAGAAACACATACTTTAAACACGTCCCTTTAAGTAGCTCATTAACTTTTTTGAGTTCCTTTGATTGGTTCATAAAGTTATGATGTCACAGTATGTGGGCCCTTTTCTATTCCAGTGGGGCGTCATGATGGGCATCGAACACGAGCGAATCCATCTGGAGACATCGTCCGTGCTGATCCGGCAGTTGCCCGTTGAAATGTTGTCCCGTCCCTCGGAATGGAAGTACGCCCCAACAATAACAGGTAAATTAGTTTGCAGAGACAATGATTTGCGAGCACGCTATCATACTAACCATTATATAAAATACTACATGAAAACTAGTCAGCAGAGTCAATTTTTGCAGGGAATATTTCTTCCTCAAAGCTTAAATGCCATCTGCAATCGAGACATTCTTTTTCAGGCTTGACAGAGGTACAAAATGAATTCCCCGTATATTCATACGAATGTTACAAGACGAATACCCGCTAGGATATCAAGACATTCACAGGCGCAAAGTACTGGTCCAACCCAGGAATCGACAAGATGAATTATCAGACGTAAACGTTAATATATAAAAAATAGTTACTATCATTGCAAAGAGACTCGATTAGTTACATTGCCTTTTTATATGACTTGCATGTGATAAGTCACTTAAAAATAAGGAAGAAAAAAAGAAAATAGGGATGTAAAAAGAAAATAGGGATAAAAAAAGAAATTACGCGATATGACGTCGGTGTAAGGTGACGTTACATTATTCCTAGTCCAAACACGGGGCCAACCAGTCCCGGAAGTCGCATTATTACAGAATCATTATTAAATGAATTGTAATGTTACAGTCTGTCTCTCCGCTCTCGACGTGGACTTTCTTATTACTCGGCATCTAAGATTGGTTCTCAGCGCGTATCAGTAATTTAATACATTAGTTTTTCTGTAGAATTTGTTAAAATGTCTTAACGTTTTTTATTCTCTTGTAGAGCCACCCAACAACAATCGAATGATATCTGTCGGTCCTACTGAAGTGACCCTTGGGAAACCGAAAGACTTTCCGTCCTATGGTTGGGATAACGAGTATGGCGATGTGTCATGTCGGTGAGTAACTTCGTTCAGCCATTTCACTTTGATAACAGGGGCTTTTATGTTACGCAAATACTTAACAGGATTGCTGCTTGGACAAATTCAAAATTTTCTGATCATTTTAATCAGTTTATCTATTGGTAATACATTGTATGAAAATCCAAATCTTAATTTACGCACATGCGTACTGACGTATCACAAGATATGCCAGTCTTGATAAATTTAAAGTGAAGTATAGAGTGCCAATGAGATCTCTTTATCAATAAGACTTAAATGAAAATCCTATTTCAGCCACGTCTCATGGTATTAATAATTGTTTTTGTGAATAAAGTTCGTACGTAAACGAAAATCTAGATAATACGATTCGGAAACAAATTCTAGCAAGTTGTAATACAACATGTATTCTCGACGGTTTTTGGTTTTGACCAGTACTTTGCGCCAGGGTAGTTCATTTTCTTTTCTTTTTACAACGAAATTCGGGCCCATAACTTCCATTCCGCATTCTCTACCACTTGGCCACTTCACCCTGTATCAATATAGTTTGTATATAGCTTAAAGTAGCTCGTCCACAGATGGTCGGTAGAAATGTTAAAAAAATATCTACTCTCCTTCGTTAATGTTGGTTAAGACCTTGTATCCTGGCAAAAAAAAAAAAAAAAAAAAAAAAACCCTCGGCAAATGTAGATCACATTGCGCTGGACAACGCTATTTTCGAAAAAGCCCATATCGGGGAAATCGGTAAAATATAGAATACGATATCCCCGTGCGTACGATACCACATAACACGTTCAACAACATTGTGTCTTCACCAGTTACGGGATGCGAATTCGTAAGTTCATCCTGTAAAGCGAAAGCATGCGCGAAAGGTGAACTGGATCAGTCATTTGACGGCACACGAAAATAGAAATTCTATGTACATTGTATAGGTTTATATGTTTCTAAAAATAGTTTCAATACCGTCTGTGACGCTATTGCCTGTGGTGGAGAAACCTTTTTTTTTTTTTTTTTTTTTTTTTTTTTTTTTATAATCACGGATCGTTGCATTGAGTGACCATGCATCTGTAGATGAGAATTGATGGACGTAATACACACATATAGCTAAATGATAAAATTGAGCGAGTTGCTTTTTATTATGATTACCCATATAAACTTTAGGTAATGTATCAATTTATTCTAACGACAATATTCAGACTTCATGAAAAATATTTACAGTGTCCCAAGATTCGAGGCCTCCGAGTTCTTAGTGAGTAACGCAGAGTTTCTGGAGTTTATCCAAGATGGCGGCTACAACCGGAAGGAGCTGTGGACGGAGGAAGGCTGGAAATGGAGAACGTTCAGGGAGGCGAAACACCCCATGTTCTGGGTCTGTCAACAACGTGAGTACTTGGCGGTACTACCTTATTTTTATAGGTTATTTTAAGAAAATTTATCCAACTAAAAAAATGATTTACCCCAATTCCCTGAACTACCACATATTTACAATTATTTTAAACAGGCCTCAGTAATGTTGAGGAAAGTCCGTAACCAAGAGGTCGCAGGTTTGATCTGCAGCACTATAATCCAGCAAAACAAACATGCATGTAATGTTACGCTTTAAGCTGTTAAAAAATAATCCATATCTCCAAACATACGACCAAATGTTTGTTATATTATGGTGCATATCCCATACATGACCAAATTTGTTTCCTTACAGAATGTAAGGGTGGGTGTGGTGGGGACATGGCGTCCTACAGTCACTGTTGGTTCCCTGCCAAAGGTCCTCAAAGCAGGGACACACAATACATGTACGTATGTCTTCACTGAGGTCCCCATATCATTTACCATGACTCCAGACCGCTTGAAATGAATATGCAATGAATGTGGAAGACAGTGATATGAGTTTAACGGTAACTGTGTAATATGCTTGAATAAGGGTTTTGTTTCTGTATAACCGTGATTTAATTAACAATTATAATAGTACCTTGGGAGGTTTATTTTTTACTAGTATTACAATTTTTCACGCTCAAGTTGCCTTTTTGTTTTTTGTGTAAATTATTTATTGGTGTCACTTCATTGTTTCTATCATCATATACTACAAAGTAAAAAATAAATAAAAATGGACACCTTGTTATTACATATTACATACGTAGATACAAATTTCGTCTTCCAAAAAGTATTCTATTTCTGTCTTGGAATACTCCATTTAAACTTGAGCATATTAAATAGAAAAGGACTAACCGCACAAATAATCGTTATTTTTAAGACTTTCGATGCTGTTATAATTAAATCTTAGATGACAGTGTAATAAAATATGATGGTCAATAGGAAGTCAGGTATGATGTAGAAAACTAAAGAAAGCGTTTAAACTATACTGAGGCGCCAATATTTTAACTCCAGGTATCGCGCGTTGTTTGACGTGCTGGACATGCCTTGGGCATGGCCTGTCGACATCAACTATCACGAGGCCAAGGCCTTCTGCACGTGGAAAGGGAATGACTACAGACTTCTCGTGGAAGCCGAGCATCACGTGATCAGGGGTCATCAGGTAGGTTATACCCTCCAAGAAAGATAATATTTCATTTAACAGTTTTCACAACTTATTTTATTTATTTTTTTTCTGTTACAAATGATTGTTTTTCACTTTGCCTGATTATCAAGAACTTTTCATATAAAAAACAACAAAAAAAACAACATATGGCTGCAAAAATACTTTCGTCATCATCACCGGCGTCATCATCATCGATATTTGTTGCGGTTTTGTATACATTACACAGGTATACATACATATCACATTTCGAACTGATTTGATGCCATTAATTTCAAATATGTTTCAGATCTCGCCATCTGCAGGTGTATCATCTGACCTTGTGTTTCATAAAAACACCAACTTCAATCATAACATGAAGTTCGGGTCTTCCGCTGTGAGTATGACTTTGTTTAGATTTACATTTTTTAAGTTCAAAATTTAATTCTCTATTGTTGTTTTGGGTTTAATGGTTAGAGAAATACTTAAGTTTCGGAACTTATGACTTGACAATTAAGACATTTGCCAGATACTGATTCCTCTCTTCTTTTACTATTTCAGTTGTATATGAAATTGGCAATACACTATGTTTAAATGTAACTATCAATTGTAGTTTGGTAATATATGGTATTATACAGTTATACCTCTTGTTAACTCGAATGACTGTATATAAAGTCTGGTCTTCGACCTACATGTGTTGGCCGGGGGATCTAGTCTATTAAAGTACAGTAAAAATTGCGATTCTAAAGCATCAAATCGCCGGAACAGTTTAGTGTGCAAGTCATTATTTTCAGTGTTAAGTTCTGACGGACCATCTGAGTATGTATGAATGTCGAAGTATGGTTCAGTATAAATATATCATATATATAAACCAGTCGGGACGGCGTTAATACAAAAAAGTGTATCATATTTATAAAACCTAACAAGCAGATGCATTAGAAGCGCATTGAACTCGGCCTACAAATGATAATGGTCAACATGCTGATCATTTCTATTGTAAGATCACTTGAGAAATATGGCCTGTAGAGGTTACACAAAGTTTTCCAATTATTTGATCTCGTGATTTAGTTTTTGAATCTCAGTTACTGTGATTGAACTCGGCCTAGAATTCATAAAGGTGAACATGCTGACAAATTAAGATCAAAAGAGAAAAATGTGGCCTGTAGAGGGACCAATCAAGAGGATGACTTCTATATACCCTCTACATCTTCGTTTTCGTGTGTATAATAATGACATTACAATATTGACAGTGACATCGCAAGGGCTACATCATTTGACCAAATGTATCTCCCTTTCTTAAAAAAAAGTGAAAACAAATTAATCATGACCATAACTTCTAAACTATTAAACCTTCTGTCATGAAACTTCACATACGTGTTCACTATCACAAGGGCTACATCCCCATCATGGACCATAACTCCTCGATCAATTTTGATCGAATCTATTTCCCTTTTATTACATAAAAATTAACCTTGGCCATAACTATATATATTAATATATTGAAAATATTTTAAAATTTATATATTTTTTTAAAATGTGCCATGCCTAGGTATCGAACCCACAAATCTCGCTGAGAACGCTTATATGCAGATGTCTTAACTATCTTACCTATATGAGGAAAGAAGCTACTCTGTGACTTATCCATTAGTTTACATTTTTACATTTCACTGACTTCTCCTACCATATATCTAATCTTAAACAGTAATAAATATAGTCGCCATTTTCTACCGGCGCCTAATCATTGCACAACTTTGATAATGTCACTTGGAACTGTACACAACAGGTAGGTTTGACATGTTCCTAAATGGATGACAGAGTTATGTCCCTTCTTCAGGCGATTTGTCAGTGTAAAGAATCCAACATAATGTTTAATATCTTGAATGAGAAAACTTTAACATTTGTTATACAAATGGACGCTTTTGATATTTCAGCCGGTCAACATGTTCCCTGCAAACGAACTGGGTTTCCACGATGTTTTCGGGAACGTGTGGCAATGGACAGAGGACCAGTTTAACGGACTATGCTCCGAGACTCATTGGCTTTATGATGATTTCTCGAGTCCTTGCTTTGACGGCAAACACAACGTCATCCTGGTACGTGTTTCGATATTGTTGTCTGACTCGAATATCACCAGCCTTACTTAGCGCTAAGCCTTTTTTGTGGTCGTACGATTTAAATCATTCTGTTTTTTTTTCTAAAATACCCAAACAATTTAATTCCTAAAGACATGCCGTTAGTTATTAAGGTAATGACTGAATTCAGCTTTGTCATGCATTTAAATATTTCATAAAACAGAAATGGTGAAATACATTTCTATCGTAATTCAAGAAATATAAGTACTACGTGGAGTTAATTCTAGCTAGATCCTCTTTGTTTTGTTTGTATGCTTTGGTTAAACATCCCACCTACAGTTTTTCATGCATTTGGCTTTTATTTGTCCCTTTATACCACACAACAGAGACTATGAGAAAACATATGTTAATTTTACACTATAACACCTCCAAAGTACCAGCCACGCCAGACCGCAGTCCGTATTGTCCAATTCTTAACTACAATAATTATTCTCCATCTTTGTTTTGCCTCTCGCTGGGCTTTCTTTACGCAAGATCGATATGGTAAAGATAAGCCACCATACAAGAAACGTTTGGAGTCACATGATGGTTCACGTGAAACATTTCAGTGTTATATGATTACTTACATATACCTGAAATGTTTGTCTTATATATAGGTAGGAATTTTGAAATATGCTAATTTGGTTATACAACACAAGGGTTATGTAGATGGAGATAGTAGTATTAAGACAGACTTATTTAGGTAATGAGATAAGGGGCATAGTCAAATTAAAAAAATCAACTAGGTCTGATATAAAAGCACTATGAGCAGAGCAACTATGTCAGTGTTACTTAGTCAATTCCATGCAGAGCTATATGTGTTAAATATCCTCTCATTTTTCCACATGAACTGTGTATTCCTTACAGGTATAAAACGATTGCACCATACTTGAGTACAGAGTTACCTATATGCCTTCAATGTATATGAATATGTTTGTTTGTTGGGTTTAAAGTCCCACCGACAGTATTTCAGTCATTTGGAGACAACAATGTCTGCTTGAGACAGATATAGTGCCGCCACACTGCAGTATCACGTCGTAGACATGAGGCATGGTACAGTCACATTATCCTGACAACGGGTAAACCAGTCCTGCAACTACCCTTAAATGCTGAGCGCCAAGCAAGGGAGCTATAACAGTACCATTTTTAAGACTTTGGTATGTCGCGGCCGGGGATCGAACCCACAACGACCTCCCGCACCCGAGGCGGACGCTCTTACCACACGGCCACCGGGGACGGTTATATGAAAGTGCACTCTAGACAATGAAATAAAACAATAACGAAATACCAACATATGGTATACGTATCAGATCTTTTTAAAAGAAAGAATGAAAGAAAAGGGATATTTCGGTTTGAATTCTGACATTTTATCATACTCTAATTTATACTTAATTTTTACTGCGCATTTCTTGAAAGCTA
>CM037787.1:14934668-14951231 GCA_021229015.1 Solen grandis | reverse complement strand
AGAGGGATACAGTACTTGCAAGTTAATCTGGTTTTTATTGGCTAAACAGGACTGTATTCCAGTAACTTAATTAGGATATCAAGCTTGCATCAATAAGGGGCCATGCACAGAAATGATCCTTCTGTAAAAGCACCATTTATTAAAGCGAGTACATTTTCTCTGAACGACAGGATCAGGATCAATGCTAGGACTCTGTACATTTGTGAGATGGTTTTATACAGTGTCCTTAGGGAATTGTGTGTTCCAAGGTCATTATATATTCATGCTGGTCAGATAAGGCAAAGAAATACAAAAGACATAAGGATGCCAGACCTCCTACTTATGACATACGAGTATCAAACTCGTCTTTTTTCACCCTCACATGGCAGTAGTCCACAGGATCACACACATTCCCTTCATTACCATAATCTTAGAAATTTCTATCAAAGTTGATGGATTTTTTTTTAGTCAGATGATCAACCAGACAAGAAACTGCTTTTTTAAGACATGATCCTTAAAACCTTATATCTTTGTTTTACACAAACATTTATTTTGTTAGACACGCTGTAAAATTCAGACTTTAGCAAATACATTAAGCTTTTTAATTTTTAGATTTTCGTCCAATTCACTGTATTTCTGCATTTAAGGTATTTATCTATGCCAGACAGATTAAATACCGGTATACAGTGGTGCGTGACATCATGCTGTATTTAATGACCTTGGCATGTCACAGCTAGGGATTAAACCCAGACCTCTTGTTAACATGGCAGATGCAAAAACCAATTGGTCACCACAGTCAATGCAGGATTTTATGTATTACTGCCTTCTTGCACCAGTCCTATGGAGCAGAAAACAGTGTAAAACCAGATCAGCAGGTACTAATAGAACTGAAACTTTCCACACCAGCCTTCCCTATCAGCAATCTCAGACTAGTGTCTGATGTTAGTGTCGCAAGTTTCAACAGCAGTAATACAGCTCTCTTCTCAACATCTTTATTTATTATGCAAATGAAACAAGGTTTTTTGCGTTGCAAATAAATTGGTAGATGCAGACAAAAGCATTGATCTGAATTTGCTGCTTACTTAACTTTTGATGAAATTGAAGTATGCTGGATATACAAATTTTCCTTAGCATCAGGGGAAAATATACTTATAAAAGTTTGTACAGGTGAAATTGTCAACATAGATAAATGTTGTGATCAAATTTACATGGGTTGTTAACACCATTTACCTATCACATGTGTACGGCATCATACCATTATTTCCTAAACCACATTTCTTTGTACAATAAATTCTCACATTTCTCTCTATGCGTCGATTAAGAAATATATTGTAAGACCTTGTACTATCCTTCCCAACAATTCCTGGGATGGACCAGTACTTTGTGTCCCAGTCCATTTTCCCACTTAACTGACCTAATTATAGGCCAAAGATGGGAAACAATGCTGAAAAACTGTAGCCTCTATTATTTTTATCTCAACAGAAATGTAGTTTTCAATAATTTTTACATGATATAAACATTGCAAAAAGTGACTTTTTTCCTTAAAATTCATGAACAAGTCTTTCTTTCTGCATGGCACAAAAAGTCCTTTCTTTCATAAATTATACCATTTCCAGTCCAGTGAATAAATATTCAAATCATGAATTTATACCCACATATTCATGAGATAAATTGTTAACCCTTTCCCTCATATAGACTCATTTTGACGCCCTCAATAGGTACCACATAAAGCCTGATCTGCAGAAAACCACAGTTAAACCTTACCAATTTAATTACAAAATACTCATTTCCAGACCACTGAGGAGCAGCGAACAGCATAAAACCTGATCAGCCTGCGAGTTACTCGCAGGCTATCTGGTTTTATGCTGTTCGCATAGGTCTTTTCATGGTGTCCTCTATGAGGGAAAGGGTTAAGTTAAATTTTCACTCAAATAGTAAATATTAATCTACTGTACCAATCCAAAGTTTTTATAAAAAGGTCTACCATGGTTGATGATTTTTCCCTTCATTTCTTAATTAGTTAGGAACCATCCTAAGATGTGAATAAAAAATATTGTTTATTGATAACTGAACATTTACCATTTAATACTAAGAATACATTCCGATTCTAAATTAAGCCTGAACCCAGCAATCAATCAAACAACCAGCTCTGTAAACCCAGACCACTTATTGATCCTGGTACAAGGGAAGTCGAGAATGCAAGACAAATCACCCCGATAGACAATCAAAGCCCTCTGTATTGATTCCTTTTGGTGCACTCCAGCAATTATACTGCAGGGAGAACAAAAAATATCTGTGCCATGTTTACTGCATCATCTGATTTTGTGCTGAGGGGGTAAATTTTCTAAAGCAATGGAGATTGTTTTCAGTTTGTTGTTAGGGCCCACTGACAGTACTTCAGTCAAAATGGAGACTGTCTGCATGAGACAGACACAGTAACTGCCTCCATGAATTACTACACCATCATACCACTTGCGGTCTAAATTATCTCGACACAAGGCTTATCAATCCTGGAAGCTTTACATATTGAGCCCTAAGCTAGGATAACCTCTTATTATCTTCTTCAGCAATATTGATACCCATATGTCACACCAACACCCTCCATGTAACAGGGAGACTAACCACTCTGTCATGAGAACCAGGATCTATAATGTACATAATTATAATCAGAATACTGTAAAACTGAAAACAGTATTTGTCTCTATTTTGATAGTTTGCTAAAACATTCTGCTGCAGCATCTGTGGTAATTAAGCAAGGGGGATAACTCTTGGTATATAATAAATTCCTGTACATGCATAACAAGATTCAAGGGAGATAACACAGGTATAATAGGCCACCAACACATGCATACACAAATTATACACAATTACCCTGGCACTCATAAAGAATACAAAAAAATAACTAAGGCTATCACTGAGGTGATGATTATCTCAGCAACATCACCCTGACTCAACACTGGGACTGGACAACAGGCATATTTCCTACAGGTATCACCTTGTTTACCCAGCATTGCAGGAAAACCACTTTCAGGTTGAATAGGTTTCATTATGTTTGGTTGCAAAAGCAAAATAAAGAGATACAAACAGCCAAGAAACTTATCACACAGACCTGTTTGTTTCAAAATTAATGTGTGTATGATGTCTAGCCTTTATGCAAGAATATACTTGAATATAATGCCCTCATATAGACTCATTTTGACGCACTCAGTAGGTACCACATAAAGCCTCATCTGCAGAAAACCAAACTCAAACCTTACCAAATTTAATTGTAAAATCCTCATTACCAGACCACTGAGGAGCAGCGAACAGCATAAAACCTGATCAGCCTGCAAGTTACTCGCAGGCTGATCAGGTTTTATGCTGTTCGCATAGGTCTTTTCATGGTATCCTCTATGAGGGAAAGGGTTAAAGTCTTCAGAAAAAAAGAACTTTCAGAGATCATGGCAGATACTGAACTTTATCGGTAGAGACTTTCAGGTTACCAATTTGGTATTTTACCACCCAGTGCACACTGATGCTGGATCTTACAATTAATCATTCTTTCAGAATATGCAATGATAGAAGTTAACATTTCCTTCAATTAAGATTTCATACAATGATATGTTGTTTTTTTTCCAATTATTGTTGAAAATTTGCATCACAGAGCATTATTATTCATTTCTCTGCAGAGTAAAACAGGATGATTTCAACAGTCAGAAATTGTTCCGCAGATCCTGGGAAATGATCACAGAAAACCAGATGTCATGTAGGAAGTAATCAATATTTACACCACCACTGGCATGGTAGGCACTATTGTATAACAACATTTACGTATGGTAATAACTAGGATGTTTAAATTTGAATTAAATACAGAATGTCATGAAAATATAGCTTGACCAAACACAATACAAAGGATAGCATTCATATAAATAAACAATTTCTAATGTTTAGATTCTGGTTCATTTTTAGACTTATCAAGTTATTAATTAAAAACTAGAAAGTCTGATGAAATGCATCCTTCAGTATTGAAGTAATACTTAGCGCTTAAAGTATTAGTCTGATTGAATGGTGTTAGGTCTACATGCAATTACAGTATTAGGAACAGATCTATAAAAGTTAAATCTTTTAAGTCACAGGAAACATACATAAAGCAATCACCCTTCCTAGGGGACTCCCTTATAATAATCCCTTTACATTACTGGAGGTCATAATTTTCTTCATAAAAATTTTGATGGTAAAGCATTTCCTGGCCTTCCATACGGCATCCTTACCATTAAAACAACAGCTGAAGTCAATACACAGTTAAGTTGTAAAGTGATCATCCACCCCCGCTCCTTGCTATCATGATCTATTAATACTGGTAATAAATTAGATAAAAACGCATTATCATAAACATAACTGAAAAGGGAACTACTTTTTATTAATTGTATATTTACAATCCATATTTCAACTGTGAAAAATACACAGACGTCATAATATGATCTCCTGTATAAATGGAGGACCAATTACAGCCAATTATCTTGCAGCCCATTATTATCCATTATCAACAGAGAACAATCTACTGGATCCAATATCATGGTAACCTACCCTCCCTGTTGGACCGGCCATGGGGAGGAGGGGGTGGCAAATCAATACAACCCTTCTCCTGAAAATATAGTGCTGCTGGCTTATTAAGTTTGGAGATACCAAGAATTGCATGTCCTTTCTGGTGGAATAGAAATCAATATTTAGCAGGGTTTTTTTTCACCTTTCACAGGCTCACAGAACTTAACTGTACATACAAATGTGTCTAGGAAGAAAATCTCAGAGTTCTTTTTATTTCAAACATTCAGCAATTTTTTGTCTGATTTGGATCTCCATTATCCATGTTCTTGGGGCCACAAGACCAGATTTTATGGAAAATCATGTAGCTGAGTCACACACTGGTAACAAGCAAATGTCTTTTTCAAATCTCATTGTTCATTGAAAAAAGACTTTTAAACACTAAAAACATTAACATGATCTTGACCTCTGGAATTCTCTCCTTGGCAATGACCTTACTACCGGTAATGTAAATGATAGAAAAAAATCTGTTCATCTTTTATTTGTCATAAATTATCTAATGTAACAATTGACCTGTTGCAGATGTTCACTAACTGTGAGCAAGTTATTGATAACCTGACCTTGAAACCTACCATTTGTTTGATTTCACTAATGCCTCTCTCATTTTGCCTATGACTGAAGAAACCTAGCTCCAATACTGTGACCTTGACCCATTTAATAATACCTTTTTATTGTTATTTTGTCCTTATTTGTAGAGCTTGTTGACACTGACCCAGACATGACAAGAAAACTCAGTTACAAAGTTTTTTCAACTGATTTCACTTTTCCCCAGGAAAATTTTAGCCATTGATGATAATGAACTTGAATATTTTTATGGCCATTATCTTTTGATGTTCTTAAAGAGTAACTACAAGTTTACTGCATCATTTTCAGATTAAAAATGCCAGAAAGAGCAATGCTTTTAATAAAGTTCACATAAACCAGAGTGTTGTCTAAATTAATGATCTAAAACAACACTGTGTTTACTGCAAATTCATTCCAATGTTTCTCCAGATATTGATTTCTCTCCCGTTTTGGAGCTATACCAAGTCTGATAAAGTTCTGTCTTTATTTGATTCAGTGAACCAATATTCAAAATTGCATACACAAACAGTTCAGACTCATTCCTTTAATCTTTGGTTAGAATTTTTTTCATCCAATCTTGTCTCATAACTGCATTAGAGATAAAATGGTTTTCTCAAAAGCAAATATAACTTTACTAATGACTGTTTCTGTTGAAGTTCAATCTTTATTTCCTAAGTAATATGAAGTATACTTTGAAATAATGATTAACAATTTTGAAATATTAATTGCTGAGGGCAAATATCACTGTCATGAAATATTTACCTCATGAGATTACTGTAAAGTCATTAACCCTTTCCCTCATAGAGGACACCATGAAAAGACCTATGCGAACAGCATAAAACCAGATCAGCCTGCGAGTAACTCGCAGGCTGATCAGGTTTTATGCTGTTTGCTGCTCCTCAGTGGTCTGGAAATGAGGATTTTGTAATTAAATTTGGTAAGATTTAACTGTGGTTTTCTGCAGATCAGGCTTTATGTGGTACCTATTGAGTACGTCAAAATGAGTCTATATGAGGGAAAGGGTTAAGGGAATTTTGAGGGTACATTTATTTGTGGATCCATGTTCTAGAAAATGTTTGATCTTAGACATTAACGATATTCATAAGGTTTAATATATTTGTGGAGAAAACCCTCCACAAAAAAAATTAGTGTCATGAAATTTAATGATTTCTCAGTAATATAATAAGATTTAGACCCCAAATTTACAAGAACATAAATCCATTGAATAAATGTTATCCACAAATGAATATCATAAAGATTCACTGAAATGTAATGATGATTAAACGTTAGTATAAGAATCAACCATTACCATCACAAACTATAAAGTAAGTCCAGACATAGGACCTATGCAACGAAGATCCAATTAAACATGTGCTCCATTACACTGCAAAGTCCTACATACACTGTATAATACTACATGGACCTTAAATTTTGCTGTTTAGCTGACTTGAGGAATCAGGTGTCACATAATTAAGAAATAAATAATATATGACTGCATTAAATATTGCATTATAAAGACTGTACACTAAATAAAGCATTATAATGGAGCTGTACTGTTAATTATTTTTCCATAGGGTATTTGAAAATAAGCATTTAAAAAAGCTCTAAATGTGTTTTAAATGCATAGTATAGGCTAGGTGGAAAACTACTCTATCTCCTTTTGCACCAAGCTCTTAATAGAATACAACCATGATGCTATTAAATCACAGAAATAAATACCGTAAAATGCCATGTATTGTGCACATCCATGTATAGTGCACATCCATGTATTGTGCACATCCATGTATAGTGCACATCCATGTATAGTGCACATCCATGTATAGTGCACATCCATGTATAGTGCACATCCATGTATAGTGCGCACCCCAAGTTTGAGGCTTGAAACCTTGGAATAAAAGTATTTCCCTACTATAATGTGCATCTCTTTTTTGTACAAGAAGGACGCAGCTAGTTTTGTAGATGTTTGACTGCACAATAGGTACAAATGTTCTAGTGCTTACGCAAGTCAGGTGTAATATGCAGCCATTATTTTCACACCTTTAGTATCCACATGCATTTGCATTTTTACTTGTTCAAGCTGATAGTTTAAGTAATATCCTGAAACTACCAACAGCTTCTTGTTTGTTTTTTGCAAGTCTCTTAACAAAGGGTATTTGAAGTACACAATTATCATGAACCAAAGAGCTCTGTCTAATACGAATCTAACTTGGTCGAAACAACAAAAAACAAGTAGTGATGAAAATAATAATAAGTCAGTGGGAAAAAAATGATAAAAGAGGCCCCCAGCCAATAGTTGATGGGATACATCAGATGCAGCTACTGTTAGTTCATCACAAGAAAGTAAGCATAGACTTTTTCAAAACACTTAGCTTGAAATGTTTCTTGGTTGAGATACGATAGCGATAAAAGTATACTGTATTGTGACGTATGCAAAATAAAACTGAATAAATAAACAAAATTCCCTTAGAAGGATCTGAATGCACTTTCATTCAAGTATGCTAACCAGGTACGCAGAGAGTAGAGATCATGAGGGTGAACTGAAAGCTGAATAAATGAAACCCCATTTTTCTGTAGCAGTATATTTGACTTCAAAAGTGCCCTTAACCCTTTCCCTCATAGAGGAAGCCATGAAAAGACCTATGCGAACAGCATAAAACCTGATCAGCCTGCGAGTTATGCTGTTCGCTGCTCCTCAGTGGTCTGGAAATGAGGATTTTGTAATTAAATTTGGTAAGGTTTAACTGTGGTTTTCTGCAGATCAGGCTTTATGTGATACCTATTGAGGGCGTCAAAATGAGTATCTATGAGGGAAAGGGTTAAATACTGGAAAGATAAGAAGCACAGGTTTTTAATGACTAATGATAGTGACTGTTTGCCATAGCCAAAACATGATATTGTTCAACAGACTTAAAAAGTTCAATTTTAAAAGTTTCAATGTTTTAGTTTTCTTCATAGTTAATGGATGTTTCAAACACATTAGCGATAAGGAGTGACATTTAAGAGGTATGCATCCATTTTAAGTCACTTTCTGTTTGTTAAGATATATTTTGTATTGACAACAGTACTGTGTTTTTGGCAATGTCCCCACTTTTTTGCCAACAGTGGGCCCTTTGACGCCACTGATTTCAAGAAGGAACCCTGGGTGAGCTAAAAACGTGCACAATACATGGCATTTTACGGTATGCACGAAATCGGATTTTTCTGTATCAATGTTTTTTAACATTATAACACTTAAACAATATATCTTCTATTACAGTCATTAATAAAATATAGAGACACCATTTGCATCATTTTATGTTTCAGTTAGAGAAAAAAATCATTTCCCAATGCTGAAGAAGAATCATTAGACCGTATTTGCCGTCACATGGGAAGTTCAAATATCACTGTACAGAGATATCAATCTGTTCAAATTACTTTTTTCCGAAGATGGCATAAAATGCCCATAAATCCAATTGACAATTTCTTGTTTCATTATGAAAACCAATATCAAAGAAACCTAATGGAAGTATGATTTCATAGTGAAAAACAAACACTCCATGTTCTTGGGCAAAAATCTAAAAAGAATTGGTAGGGTTGGCATTGATTGAGGCAATTAAAACCACTATCATGCAATTATTGGTAATTGGGAAGGCTGAAAGTTGATTAATCATGAATCTTTTATGAGGATTTTGATATATGATGTAGATCCCTATAAACAAAATCTATTCTCAGTTACAAAATAAAGTGTGAATTCTGGCTATCATTTACATATGGATACATATATTTTTCATCTCAGAAATAAATTATTTGGAATAAACATTTGAGTATTGAATGACCAATATGATTTGCATTTGCTTTATTTTCATTTGTGAGAACCTATTTATGTAATTTCTGACAGAAAAAAACAACATTTACATTAAACCTGCAAAATTTCCTTTGCATATGAAATTTTTTAATCATATCTAGATACTAAGTCTATATTTTGTGATTTTATTAGTTTTCATACAAGTTAAACAAGAGCCATGTTGACAAGGCCATCCCCCGCCGTAAGCTTGCTCTTTAGAAGATATGTTGGAGAGTAGAATATTTCATTTTTAAAAGGAAGTTTTTGGTAATGGAGACTGATGTTTAAAGTGATTATAGATATGAAACCCATGTGAAGACCTACTAATTCCTCTATTTTGAGGTTTACAGGTAATATGTCAAAGTCACTGAGATAAAAATTAAGCCTGAAAAATAACAAAGGGCGATAACCAAAACATTATGAAAGGTAGAGTTATCATTCTTGTGCACTGCACTCCTCTTCAATGAGATCTATCCACCTATGAAGTATCAAGTTGATACCTCAAATACTTTTAGAGTTATGCTCTGGACAAAAATTAAGTCTAAAAAATAACTAAGGGCAATAAAAAAATTATTAAAGGTAGAGTTATCATTCTTGTACACTGCACTCCTCCTCTATTTAAACGAAGTTTAACATATAATAAAATGCAATAGTTAAATGTTCATATTAAAACTGACCACTTAATGCAGGTTGACCACTTAGTACAGGTGGTTGCTAATACAAGTTCAACTGTATATCATTATAATGCAGGTGAATTGCATTGCTTTTTATTATAAAATACCAGTGGTATGGTACTGATATTTGTTATTACAAGTGTTTACTTTACATAGCTTGTTTTCAATCATAGAACAACTTGCAAAGCCTAGATTATCCCTTCTTAATGACAACATTAAATTTGACAGTGATTCAATTTAAATAGCTATATTAATGTCATTTTTGTATATTTTCCTTTGCTATTATGCTAGAGTAAATTTGGTTATCAATGGACCAAATCCAAACATGGAAATATGGTAATCCAACCAATAGGTATATTTCTATGATTTTTTTTTGATTTTTTTTTTATTTTGGCCTCTCTCAGAGTAAATCAGTCCTGTGCCCTCTGGATGCAAATCTATTTCATTTCCATGGATGCGATAATTAAATTCATGTGTGTTCATGGGACACATTATATTTGCTAGAAATAATCCCTATTGATGAAGGACAGAACAGAGCTTGGCATTAACAGCTGCTAACTAGAACTGTCGCCTAAGGGCTTACTAATACCCCCCCGCAAGTGTTTTTGTCAAACATGGCTTTGGAGCATGAAATCAGAATTCTTGTATGCAACACTCCATCTTAATATACAGAGGACATATGTGCCAACTACATGGAAATCTAGTGATCCTTTGTAACACATACCTATGGATATACCTATGTCTATGGATAAATATCATTAAGATTCACTGAAATCTATCAATGGAAGAAAATTGTAAAACAAATACCATCAAAGGGACATATCTTTAAAACAGGGGGGGGGGGGGGGGGGTAACCCAATGTTATATAGAAAAAGCGCTACTACAATGTCTAAGGTTGAATGACAGCAAGTTTCATTGAAATCCCTCCAGTAGTTTAGGAGGAGTAGTCTGCAGAAAATTGTAAAGCAAAAATCATCAAAGGGGCATAACTATAAAAAAGGGAGGTAATCCAATGGGAGGAGTAGTCTGCAGAAAATTGTAAAGCAAAAATCATCAAAGGGGCATAACTATAATAAAGGGAGGTAATCCAATGTTATATAACTAACACATGCTTCTACAATGTCTAAGGATGAATGGCAGCAAGTTTCATCAAAATCCTTCCAGTAGTTTAGGCGAAGTAGTCCGCAGAAGTTTGTAATGCAAAAATCATCAAAGGGGCATAACTTGGAAAATAGGGGAGGTAACCAAATGATATATAGATAACGCGCTTATACAATGTCTAAGGATCACTGCCAGCAAGTTTCATCAAAATCCTTCCAGTAGTTTAGAAGGAGTAGTCCGCAGAAGTTTGTAATGCAAAAATCATCAAAGGGGCATAACTTGGTAAATAGGGGAGGTAACTAAATGCTATATAGATAACGCGCTGCTACAATGTCTAAGGATCATTGACAGCAAGTATCATTAAAATCCTCCTTGGCGGAGTGTCCGCAGAAGTTTGTAATGCAAAAATCATCAAAGGGGCATAACTTGGTGAATAGGGGAGGTAACTCAATGCTATATAGATAACGCGCTGCTACAATGTCTAAGGATCATTGACAGCAAGTATCATTAAAATCCTTCCAGTAGTTTAGGCGGAGTAGTCCGCAGAAGTTTGTAATGCAAAAATCATCAAAGGGGCATAACTTGGTAAATAGGGGAGGTAACTCAATGCTATATAGATAACGCGCTAATACAATGTCTAAGGATCATTGCCAGCAAGTTTCATCAAAATCCTTCCAGAAGTTTAGGAGGAGTAGTCCGCAGAATTTTGTGTCTACAGACGGACGGACTGACAGACGGACGGACAGACGGACGGACGGACGGACGGACAACCTGATTCCAGTATACCCCCCCCTAACTTCGTTGCGGGGGGGTATAATTATATGGGATTGAAATCCATTATGAAAACTACAAGCTATATAACCCTTTCCCTCATAGAGGACACCATTAAAAGACCTATGCGAACAGCATAAAACCAGATCAGCCTGCGAGTTACAGATCAGCCTGCGAGTAACTCGCAGGCTGATCAGGTTTTATGCTGTTCGCTGCTCCTCAGTGGTTTGGAAATGAGGATTTTGTAAATAAATTTGGTACGGTTTAACTGTGGTTTTCTGCAGATCAGGCTTTATGTGATACCTATTGAGGGCGTCAAAATGAGTATATATGAGGGAAAGGGTTAAAAGTGAGTGCAAATTTAGATTCCAGTGTTTACTGAATCAATATTGTTGCTCACAGTTTACCGCAAGCAAGCACTCATGGAACCCCAAAGTGTACCCTACTAAGTTACTATACATACCAAGATGCCAGGCTAAGGGTTGCATCGATTGCTGTTGGGTAGTCAGTCAATCTCAGCAATGCCAGAGAATTGCCAGGCAGAACCGACAGTCAATACCTTCTTACACAATGATCGTAACGGTCGGGAACTGGAGGGCAAACACAAGTCTTTGACAACCATGGAAGAAAAGCTCAAATCAATATCATGGAGATCGAAACTACATCCTCCTCTACTCCTGTCGTTCCCTCAGTTTGGTCCGCAAATACAAATCTATACAAACAGCTTCCTACCAATGTTCAGGAAACCAATCAGAAAATCTCCAAGGAGAATTATTGAATTGTCCATACTGTATCAGGCCCAGACTGTCTTTAAATAGACATCTTAACATCTTCCTGCTGTTGGTATATACATTAAAGCTTTAATAATATTTTCTATTAGAATTTTGTCCATGTATATCTCCAGATATAACAAGAGGGTCATAATGGCCCTGAATTGCTCGCCTGAGGGCCTTGGTCTTCAAGAGGCTTTACAAATTTAACTGTAGATAGATGTTCAGTTTTTTCCCTTTTTTCCTAAAATGTGGCCTCTAGGGCGTTTACAAGGTTTCCTATGATTTGACCTTGCTACATAGTTTTTGACCCCAAGTGACCTAGTTTTGACATATCCAAGCTTTCATTCAGACAAATATTCTGATATTTTGTAAAGATTAGGCCTAAAATGTGGCTTCTAGAGTGTTCACAAGCTAATTGTTGATGATGGATGACTGATAACATCACCACCCTAACAGTTCACCAAGAGCTCAGGTGATCTAAAAAAACATACTTCTAACATATATATTTCCTTTTCTTTTTAGTGTAAAAGCATTAATTAAAGAACTGCAAAGAAATCTGCAAAGAAAATAGAAATTGACTGAATATTTTCACTAATTGACTGAGTCCAATTAAATTCTATTCTCTTATTAGGCCATAAGTTCATAGACTGATACTTGCATGTGTGTGTGGGGGGGGGGGGAGGCATAATACATACAAAAATACCTTAAAATATGATAATTTTTGTACAAAAATTGACAATTAAACAACTATAGAGAGGTTATTACTAAATTATATCATTATGTCCAATGGGGTGCAGGGGAAATCCAAGTAAATGGTAATGGCCACATGTAACCTTGACTGCCTATAATGATGCTGATCACCTGGCATTTGAGAATGGTGTAAACAATGGGAGAGAATTTAATTATTAATGAAGATAATCATTTCACAAAACTGATTTTCTGATTAATATTTCCAACTGTAAATTAATTTAGAATTTCTTGCAGGCCTTTTTTTTGGAACATCTACTGCTTAACCCATACCTCATTTAGACATGCTTTAATGCATTGGCAAACAGTGCAGACAGTAGTCCAATAAAACTGTTTGCTCATAAAATATTGCAGATCTGATTCTGCACTGCAAAGAAAAAATAAATCATAACATTAAAAATTCAACATATTAATATTCATCAAATTGTACATGGATATTCATGAGTATGCTAAACCCTGAATAATTACAACATCTGGTTAGAAATTCTGTAAAAAGTAAATGTGGTACACTCAAAATATCAGTAATAACCTTTCATTCATATCAAATATCCATGCAGATATCAGTATGTTGAATGAAGACATAAAAACCATAATGTAAAGTTCCTTAGGAGACAGATGGAACTGATTCCTTTCAGCGTATTTATGCTGTAAAATTGCAAAACCCTTTAGCAAATATCTACGAAAACTTCAAAAACTTTGAATAAAATTTTTTTTTTTTTTTTTTTTAAAAGGAAACTGCCTGGCCCTTTTTTATCTAGAAAAATTACATTTCCAGAAAAAATTGTCATCTGCTTTATCCCCAGTTCTCATCTTATTTCAAGGAAAAAGTGACAACCCTTAAATTCATGAATATTCACATACAAATTTGTGACTTAATTAGCTCTGCAGACTGTAGAATCTGAGCTACAAATAATGTATAAGTTAACAGATGTGACTCTCTTGATCTGCGTCTGCTCTGTTTTCCAATGCGTCAAAATGAATCTTTATGAAGTAAAGTGTTAAAAGTATAAATTAATTTTGCTGACTTTTCACTGACCCATGGGAACCCTGTAATGTGATTCAGTCTGATCTAATTTCAAATGTCTTCGATGGAGTCTACAGTAAAATGACAACTTGCTTTGGCTGACAGCAGCTGCAGACACTGGAGACGCTGGTTCAGATGATAGGCTCATCCTTAACCCTTTCCCTCATAGAGGACACCATGAAAAGACCTATGCGAACAGCATAAAACCAGATCAGCCTGCGAGTAACTCACAGGCTGATCAGGTTTTATGCTGTTCGCTGCTCCTCAGTGGTCTGGAAATGAGGATTTTGTAATTAAATTTGGTAAGGTTTAACTGTGGTTTTCTGCAGATCAGACTTTATGGGATACATATTGAGGGTGTCAAAATGAGTATATATGAGGGAAAGGGTTAAACAATTGTTGCTGGCAGTAACCATACATAAGTCTTTTATCTTTCAAATTTTTTTTTTTTAATTTATTAAAAGAAAACAAAAAGACTCTCCTTCTTTTCATCTTCTTAGTATTTTCTCCATACTTTGTTCAATACTTGATTGGAGCAATTGTTTCAGACAAAATCTATGAACAAACAATCCCGGATTCATAAATTGCGTATTTCTAATTATGAGCTAGACTAAGACAATGGTGATACTGTCATCTTTTGCTTGAAAACTTCTTCACCATTCATTATTACAGACAGATAAGAACTCAGTTGCATGGTAAAGCATCCCGCAGAGTAAACATTCTTGGAATGAAGAGGACAATTAATTAATAACTGTCTTTTAACCCTTTAGCTCATAATTATGACTCATTTTGACGCACTCAATAGGTACCACATAAAGCCTGATCTGCAGAAAACCACAGTTAAACCTTACCAAATTTAATTACAAAATCCTCATTTCCAGACCACTGAGGAGCAGCGAACAGCATAAAACCTGATCAGCCTGTGAGTTACTCGCAGGCTGATCTGGTTTTATGCTGTTTGCATAGGTCTTTTCATGGTTTCCTCTATGAGGGAAAGGGTTAACACACCTACACATTGAAGAAACTCTACGTCAGGTTACAGCAAACAAACATTTTCTTACACTGGCCCAGCTGACCAGATGCTTCCTGGTGGGATGACATTAGTGCAGGCTGACATTACATACATCATGGAATGCTACAGAGAAGCAATGCCTCCTATAATCTAATTGTCTTGTTATGACTCACGGTGGTGTGTGTTAGCTGCAAAACTGTTTCTCTACATCCACTTGTCACAATCAGCCCTCCATAATTATGTAATAAACATGGGTAGGAACAGGTGTAAATTGATTTTGTATCCTTAATGCAGCTCATTCACAGATGGTCATGACAAGACTTTGATTTTTAACTATATATGTGTATTATGTCTATCAATACCCATCTACAGATGCATGGTCACCCAGTGCTACCATCCATGATTGTTAAAAACAGGTGGTTTCCCAATCACAGGCAATAATGTCAGACGGTATTGAAACTATATTTAGATTTGTAAAATCTAATTTAGATTTTCTTTTTACATTTGCCATCATTTGGCTGATCACATTCACTTCTTAGGCTGAACTTATGAAATCGCTACCCTGAACTGGTGATGGCACCATGTTGTGGAACATATCATGGATCACAAGCTCTTACTTATGGGATACCATATTCTATATTTATCCGATTTTGTCAAAGTTGCGTTTACATATATAGTATTTCCCGTGTAATGTGACCTACAATAGCTGAATTTATTTGTCCGGAAACAAAGACTTTACAAACATTAATGAGGGAGAGTTAATTTTTTTTTGGTTTTAGTTTCTCTCGATCATCTGGGAACAAGCTGCTTTAAGTTACTATGCATACACTTAACACCAATCTATTAAGTTGTTATGATCTGTTATATAAAATGTTTTCAGTTATTTTTAATATTGCTCAGTAGAAAATAACTATTCTCTGAAAATTTGTCTTTTATTTCAGGTATGAAACTTTACATATTCAATTTCATTTCAAAATTCTTATTTGTTGAGGTTCTTTACCTTGCAGTCATCAGAAGTCAAATTGTGCAGATAGTGTAATACTAAACAGAAAAACCATGCCACAGACACGTGGCATTATCCTGAAAACATGCAATCCATTGTCCAACAAACAAACGGCTTACATGTATAGACATAACTCACAGCCACATTTGCCTTATCATGTTGCTACAATTAACACTGCTGTTGTTAATGCTTTGAAAGCATGCATGTCTCACGTTACAACATGACACACAATTCATGTTTAATGATTTAAAACACAGCACTCTAGTCACAAATAACATTAAAATATGCCATAGATTATATCTGAAATTGATAACTATCACATAGAAATTTATAAAAGATGAGCATATCAACTATTTTCAACATGAAATGCAGGATTATTCAGACAAAGCATAATGGAGGTATCTATCTTGTGAATGTTGCTTCACAGCAAATTAACATCTGTAATACTAGAACATGCTTAAAAGCAGGCTAATTTTCTGGTTAAATGATGTCTTGGCCAACAGAAATAACC
>CM037787.1:14884568-14934568 GCA_021229015.1 Solen grandis | reverse complement strand
GGCCCTAGAACACCACCAGCTGCCTGATCTATCAGAAGTGCTATCTCGCATGTCGCAAACCAGAGAAATAGCACTCCAGTGGATCCCCGCACATTGCGGCATCCCTGGAAATGAGAAGGCGGATGAACTGGCAAAGCTAGGAGCGGAATGTGATCAGCCCGTGATCCACATCAGTTACAAGGAGAAGGTCACAACAATCAAAGCAGCAATGAGGTGCCAGTCAGACAAGGATGACTACCACTACCTGGACAGGAAGGAGCAAGTAACCATCTTCAGGCTCCGCACAGGTCATAACAGGCTGAACGCTCATATGTACAAACTGAAATTAGCTGCCTCTCCTAAGTGCTCCTGTGGACGTGACAATCAAACTGCTGAACACCTCCTACAACAATGTCCTCTCCTTGAACAACAGAGAAGAGCGGTGTGGCCAGTGGAGACCGGGATAAGAACGAAATTACACGGCGCGATGGAGGAACTGCAGAAGACGGCAACCTTCATCGATGTGGCCGGCCTGAGGTTGTAGAGGTGAACGAGAAGAAGAAGAAGATTGCAGTGTTCGAGGGTTATAAACAATAACCTTATATAGCAGTCTTCGGGGGTTATAAACAATCCCCTTTTATAGCAGTCTTTGGGGGTTATAAACAATAACCTTATATAGCAATGTTCGGGGGTTATAAACAATCCCCTTATATAGCAGTGTTTGGGGGTTATAAACAATCCCCTTTTATAGCAGTGTTTGGGGGTTATAAACAATAACATTATATCGCAGTGTTCGGGGGTTATAAACAATCCCCTTATATAGCAGTGTTTGGGGGTTATAAACAATCCCCTTTTATAGCAGTGTTTGGGGGTTATAAACAACCCCCTTATAAAGCAATGTTATCTGGTTATAAACAATCCCCTTATATAGCAATGCTCCGGGGTTATGAACAATCCCCTTATTAAGCAATGTTCGGGGGTTATTAACAATCCCCATTTATAGCAATGTTCGGGGGTTATAAACAATCCCCTTATAAAGCAGTGTTTGGGGATTATAAACAATCCCCTTATATAGCTATGTTCGGGGGTTATAAACAATCCCCTTATTTAGCTATGTTCGGGGGTTATAAACAATCCCCTTATATAGCAGTGTTTGGGGGTTATAAACAATCCCCTTTTATAGCAGTGTTATAAACAATAACCTTATATAGCAGTGTTCGGGGGTTATAAACAATCCCCTTATATAGCAGTGTTCGGTGGTTATAAACAATAACCTTATATAGCAGTGTTCGGTGGTTATAAACAATAATCCCCTTATATAGCAATAGTCAAATCTTGCAATCCTTAAAAAATCCTCTAAAGGGACTCTTTATACGATGGAGAAATTCACCGCTTTTGTCGCCATAACACTTTTGTGTATGTCTGTGTCAGAGATTTTCTGCAAGCCGTCGATAGATGACCTTGATAATTTCAGGATTCTCCTGAAATTAGGAAAAAGATTGCTGAAGAGGGACGATGGTCAAGAACTTCCTTCAAATGCGATTCCTGGACAGGACGACGCTACTGTTGAGGATGAAGAAATACTTCCTCCACCCAACGCCGGAGAGGAAGAATCTTCTCAGCAGTTAGATGGAAAAGGTGGTGGGGACGAAAACGGTGATGGACATGGAGATACTCCGCCTGGCGACGGAAATGATGATGGAGAGGCCAACGGAATCTTTGATGGAGATGAACATACACCGCTGGGTGGTGAAGATGAAGAGTTTTTTTTTTAATGTAGGCGATTCTAGTACAAGAGGGCCAAGATGGCCCTAGATCGCTCACCTGAGAAAAGTATCATTCATTGCCTGTACAAAACAGATTGCTTTAGAATTAAGATGATGAGGTGAAACAATGTTCAGGAATTTTCTGACCCCATCCACAAAAGATATCATCATGATAAACATTCTGCCAAAGTTTGAGGATGATTGGACCAAAAATGTTGCCATCAGAGTATAAACAAGATTTTTCTAAGATTTGACCTACTGACCTACATTTCTGTCCAGTCCCACCCATTTTCAAACTGGTTCGAGATATCATCATGACAAACAATCTGACCAAGTTTGAGGAAGATTGCATCAAAACTGTGGCCTTTAGTGTGTAAACAAGATTTTTCTAAGATTTGACCTGTTGACCTACTTTTCGGTCCGGCCCGGCCCATTTTCGAACTGGTTCGAGATATCATCAAGACAAACATTCTGACCAAGTTTGAGGAAGATTGGATCAAAATTGTGGCCTCTAGTGTGTAAACAATATTTTTCTAAGATTTGACCTACTGACCTACTTTTTGATCCAACCTGACCCATTTTCAAAAGGGTTCAAGATATCATCAAGACAAACATTCTGACCAAGTTTGAAGAAAATTGGATCAAAATTGTGGCCTCTAGTGTGTAAACAAGATTTTTCTAAGATTTGACCTACTGACCTACTTTTTGATCCAACCTGACCCATTTTCGAAAGGGTTTAAGATATCATCCAGACAAACTTTCTGACCAAGTTTGAGGAAGATTAGATCAAAATTGTGGCCTCTAATGTGTAAACAAGATTTTTCTAAGATTTGACCTACTGAACTACTTTTGGATCCAACCTGACCCATTACCGAAAGGGTAAAAGATATCATCAAGACAAACATTCTGACAAAGTTTGAGGAAGATTGGATCAAAATTGCGGCCTCTAGTGTGTAAACAAGATTTTTCTAAGATTTGACCTACTGACCTACTTTTTGATCCAACCTGACCCATTTTCAAAAGGGTTTAAGCTATCATCAAGACAAACATTCTGACCAAGTTTGAGGAAGATTGGATCAAAATTGTGGCCTCTAGTGTGTTAACATCAAAATTGTTGACGGACGACGGACAATCAAGTATCCCAAAAGCTCACCCTGAGCTATGCTCAGGTGAGCTAAAAAAGGGGTCTCAAAAAAGGCCCAAGGACAAAAGAGTAGGAAGCAATGACGCAGAAACTGAAACTGCTGAAGAACAAGAAACCGGTGATGAGTCATATTCAGCCAGCGCTCATGAAAATGGCGACCCGTTTTCTAGTCTTGACCACTTGACAAAGCATTAGACAAGTTTATTGACGGTTTACGCAAGTCTTTGAAAAATATTAAATAGGAGCTTGGAGGGGGGAGGGTTGATTTCGCAAATGCTGTTGATGATTTAAATAAAGCAAATACCGATACAGTAAATGCTATATTTAAAAATGTTCAGGAGATACTTCGAAGTAATACAGAAGTTAATTTTCACCACTAAAAAAACTGTCGAGACAGCTGATAAGCAGTTGAATGCCGGAGAATACAAAGTAGATTCCGCGGTTCAAGGCGAATTTGATGCAGGAAGCAAGCGCCAAAAAGAAGTAGGCAAAAAGGAGAGCGAAAACGATGAAAACAGCGAAGTATGGAAAGGTGGAAATAGAGAAGAAGGTGGAAAGGAAAAAGGAGGTGAAACAGGGGATGAAGGTGAAATAGGAGCTGAAGGTGTCCAAAACCAAAACAAACCACCACCACCACCTCCCAAAGACGAGGAAGATGATGATGACGATGGCATCATACCTCTTTTTTTAAATATATTATTTATATACATGTATTTTTTTTATTTATTAAGAACAACCAATTTATTAGTGCGTATATTACATTTACATTATATTGGAATAATTAAATTCATATGTGTTTTTCTCTGAGTATTGTTTATGTGTCTACCTTTACTTTTTATTTAGATTGTTTGATTTCGCAGTGTATTGTTTTACAGATCACCAGCAAGTAAAAAGAAAACCACTTCATCCGGTTCCTAATTTACCAACCTAAGAACAAATTAAAAAAAAAAAAAAAAAAAAAAAAAGTGGACCTCTTTTTGTGCTGTGATAGAAAAATAACAAAATTTTATAAACAAAAAATCTTAATTATAGGAATTGAAACAAATAAGGAAAAAACACAAGAATTCAGCTGCCTACGCGGAATGGAATAGGGTTATCGCCTATACCCTTTTTTTTATCTTTTGTGCTAACAGTTTGGTCAAATACTAAAAAATTCGACCGATATTTTCAATTCTGAATCAAAGGGTTCAGTCCGCCATATTGTCAGTACGCATTACCACAAAAGTCACGTGATTCCCTGCCGTGAGAGAGAGAGAAAGAGAGAGAGAGAGAGAGAGAGAGAATTTAAGGTCAAGCTCCACCGCAGTAGTTACCTCCCCTTACAGTTAGAGTAGCGTAACCGGTGTGCGGAGTTTGGGTTAAGGACGTTTTCGGTAGTTATTTATGCGCATCACTCAAGCGCATCTAGGGGAGATAATCGTCGACTTTTACTCTTCAAAAAGGAGATAGTTGAATAGCATTCGGACATTTCACTTTGCGTTTAAGTCTTCGATTACGATGAGCCAACAACTACGGACACGCGGTCAGACTGTTAAAAAATCAAAGAAAGAACGATCTGATAGAATAAGAGCGGCATCCCAGCTGTACCGTCAACCTGTTAAATCAATTTCTTTGGATGATAATGGATATTTAAAAAGAATTTTTATGATTTTTTTTATAGTTTTGGCAAATTGGTTACCATGGAAATTTCATTTTTACAAAAAAAGTAGCCCGACAACCTTACTTTTTCTTTTCATTTTTAAATCCATTAAATTCTCAGGAAAAAAAAAAATTTTTATTTGCAGAACATGTGTATTTTTTCTTTCATTTTTACCCTGTGAGGAAATTCAAAATGGCTGAATTGTGTTGAAAAAATGTACAGATGGAAAAATTACTTAATTATAACATAAAATAAAGTTATTTTGTGTGCAAATTCATGTTTGTTATGTTTGTGTAAAATATCTGGAATATTTTAAGTAACTTGAATAAATTAGGCCATTTCGAGGATTTCACCAAATTGGTTACCATGGAAACTTCATTTTTACTAAAAAAAGTAGCCCGACAACCTTATTTTTTCTTTTCATTTTCGAACTCGCCATTGAATTCTACTACGGATGTCAAAAAATTAGAAAATTCTATGAAAGGATTATTATTGTAGAAATCTGTAGAAATCGTCCTTAAGGAAAAAGGGAGTTCGCCTACCTTGCATGGTAATTGCCGAAATTCCATTTCGTGCTCATATTGCAAGATTGTGGACAGTAATCAATTTGATAAAAACAAATAAACTAAATAGAATTCAAAACAGTAAGTATAGAACTTAAACAATAACAACAAATATACATGCGTCATGCATTTTCAGTCTTCAGTATGTATATTGATATAAATTACTTGGCTTATAGTTTCTCCGTTTTAAGAAAACAATATGGGAAAATATCGAGTTCGAATCGAAACAATCATTGTCCTTTCTGTGTTTTGTTGTATAAATGTTTATATGTAATTGTAATAAGCCCCCCCCCCCCCCCGCGTGCAAAGAAAAAATACCCCCCGCGCGCAAAGAAAAATATCCTCCCGCGCGCTCAAGGAAAAGGTTTTATAGCAGTGTTCAAAGAAAAAATACTACCCCCCCCCCCCCCAAAAAAAAAATACAAAAAAAACACACACACAAAAAAACTGCATATATATGGGCCGGCACATACTTATGTATGTTTATATGATATTGAAAAAAAAAATCCTGAATACCTGTTCGATGACATCAAAGTGTCTAATGTCACCTGGTTAACAAAGGACCAGTGGAATTTCATATTATTTGGCACAAACTTCGAAATTTCACATCATTGTTTTTCTCCAGTTTTGACCCTTCTTACTAACTTATTTTCTTTAGTGATAAGATAAAACTTTAACATTAAACATACAGAAATTTCGTTATTACATTTCTGAATAATCTAAAATCGTTTGAAATAAACGAAATAAAATATGCCACAAATTTCCAAGCAGATGCGTTTTTTAAGTCTTTAAGTATATTCCAGTTACACCATGTTGATAAATTAATTAATTATTTGTTTAATGTTATATAAAGATCACACTATTTTGCAGCTGGTATTGATCTAGTTTCAAATATATTTTATTGATTATGCAAATCACACTCTTAATACATTTGCAGTATGCAAATTACCTACATAAATAAGTTTGATTTATAATCCCTCGTGTATAATCTTGTGATCTTACACCCATACATATTTTTAAATAAATCATTTTTTTTTTACCTTGTAAACATATCATATTCAGCAAGATTACGTACGTTTGAACTCGTGAAGATGAGAAAACTCGCACAGAGCATGCAGTATATCCCTGCATCGGTGGTATATGTACATGTAAAATAACTCCTCTCTCTGTTTCAGACTGTAAATTATGTGTGTTTTTACGATGGTTAATTTATTAAATATTCTTAAAAGAGAATGTCGATATTTTAATCAACTGATACAGTTTTTATTTAATGCACTGTATTTTGTTTTCAAGATTTCAACTTGAGCTTAATATCGTAATTACAACCAACGTTCTTCCTCCTTTCCATCATCATCATCATCATCATCATCATCATCAATATCATCATCATCATCATCATCATCATCATCATTATCATCGAGACCACCACCACCATCATCATCATCATCATCAAGACCACCATCATCATTATCATCATTATCATCATCACCACCACCATCATCATCATCATCATCATCATCATCATCATCATCATCATCATCTCATCATCATCATCATCATCATCATCATCAAGACCACCACCATCATCGTTATCATCATCATCATCATCAAGACCACCACCATCATCATCATCATCATCATCATTCACATCATCATCACCACCACCACTATCATTAACCCCATCAACATCACCATCATCATCATCAAGACTACCACCATCATCATCATCATCATCATCATCATTATGATCATCATTATCATTATCCCCATCATCATCATCATCATCATCATCACCACCACCACCACCATCATCATAATAATAATAATCATCATCATCATCATCAAGACCACCACCATCATCATCATCATCATCATCATCATCATCATTATCATCATCACCATCATCACTATCATTATCCCCACCATCATCATAATAATAATAATCATCATCATCATCAAGACCACCACCATCATTATCATCATCACCATCATCACTATCATTATCCCCATCATCATCATCATCATCATCATCATCATCAAGACCACCACCATCATCATCATCATCACCATCATCATCATCATCAAGACCACCACCGTCATCATCATCATCATCATCAAGACCACCACCATCATCATCATCATCATCATCTTCATCATCACAACCACCACAACACCACCATCATCATCATCATCACTACCTTCACCATCATCATCATCATCATCAACAACAACAATAACAACAATATCAACATCATCATCGTTAACACCATTATCACCAGGACCACTAGAATGGTGGTACAAAGAACACCCCAAGGTCCGTGTGAGTTCTACCTTAGTTTTAATGACGATATATAAAAAAAAATGAGCGCCTTAGTCCGCGAACTTAACAAACAACCCTCGTATTGCCATAATAATAAAAAAATTTGTATTCAGTTAAGTTATTTGTTTCTTTCATGCATTTCAACACTGATATTGTGGCTTTAGATTTTCTATAGTTTTACACGGGAGAGATAGCAAGTAATTACATTTGATTACATCTGTAAAAATCTGGAAAAACACCCTTAAATACCACTACCAGTGCATGTTTTACCACCCAACTTTTACTGTACTACTACTTCTACTACTTCTGTTGTTAAAAGTAAATACAATTTTGATTACTATTTATTTTGTCCTTGTGAACCCTTGGCTATATAAACGTGATGAATTAAAGTCTCTTAAATGAATTGGAAAAGATCCAATGCGTTACTTTTCTGTGTCATTCTCAAATATCGTGATAGTTTGTACTTTACTACTTGCTTCAGCCGCTTTATCTACCTATACCTCTTAGTGCGATCTTTATGAAATAATATCAATATTTAATACGACTGATATATTAAATGTGCCCAGGAATCAAAGTAGATGTAATTTGCATTTCAATACGATATAGACGTTCATTAATCCAATCCTCACGAACGTTTTTATCGAAGGCTTTTATTTGAACGTTTGACATTCAATGCCATATTCTGATACACTGACATGCCCTATAGCTCTCTAATACGGACACGTGACGTTTTGAACTCTCTCTCTCATGGATACCCGTTTGTAGCATCAATTTGCATTTAAAACACGCGCCCACACAGTTTTTCCCGTCATACATGAGGTTCGACAGTGGGTGAGAAAAAAACAACAACAAACAATTTATTTGCTAACTTTGTAAGATGTTATTTTCTTCCAGGCGTGGCTACAGAAAACATTATTGTTACGAATGTTGGAGCGGTCGGGAATAAAACAAACGGTGAGGTTCGACAGTGGGTGAGAAAAAAAACAACAAACAATTTGTTTGCTAACTTTGTAAGATGTTATTTTCTTCCAGGCGTGGCTACAGAAAACGTTATTGTTACGAATGTTGGAGCGGTCGGGAATAAAACAAACGGCCTCTCGAATGGAAGTTGACTAATTACTGCAATTCATAAGCCCAGTCATATTATTAACTGGTCTAAATTAGTGATAATGGACATAATTAATATCGTATCACGTGAACAGAAGTAAAAGACCAAAGACAAAAATATTTTGCGATTTATTTTTAGAATCTGATTGGTCTCTATTATATTGTTTTGTCAATTCATTTGTTCGTGTTTTCTTAAAAAGGGGGAGGGTTATCTGGAACTATCATCTCGACAAGGAATGTTTCGAGTCCTTATTTGGGCGTTGGGCACCGCAACAAAATTACAAGCGATTGCTCTGATATTTATTGGAATGTGCTCTCTCTCTCTCTCTCTCTCTCTCTCTCCACACACACACACACACACACACACACACACTGCCTAAATCTTGAATAAGCGCAAATCCAAGAACAGTTTTTTTTTCTGCGGACTTTTTTCAGTTAAAATATCTTAGACGGATAATGGCATGTAATTTAGCATAATTAAAACAATAATATTATGTAAAATCATATGCAGACCCATACGTACGTCCCATAATACTCAGCATAAATATGGCTGACAATTTCTTATTAACCAGTGGAAATTGCCAACCATATTGATCATCCCTGTATCCAATTTATTTTACTTGATTTATCGAATTATTTCATTCTATTTTTCAATGAAGCATCTTACATACGTGTGTGTTTAAGCGTATTTAGCTACATGTCCTTTTTTCTTTCCTAAACAGTTGGTCTATTTGCCAAATTACATATGCGTAGTATAATTCACATTAACTGATATCATAACGTTACTTTATAGCTCTTGAAAAATAAAGATTCGCATCAGTATTTAAGATTTAATTTACATTTTACAATTACACAATATCCTGTCGATGGTTTGCAATGGTTCCCAAACTGAAACATTTCCCCCTGGATGGTTCCCAGTCTGTTACATTTCACCCTTGATGGTTCCCAGTCTGTTAAATTTCCCACTCGATGTTTCCCAGTCTTTTATATTTCCTTCTCGGTGGTCCCAAGTCTAACATTTCCTCCTCGATGGTTCCCAGTTTTTAAAATTCCCTTTGGATTGTTCCCTTTCTGTATCATTTCCAACTCGATATTTCCAAGTATGTAACATTTCCCTCAAAATTATGATGGAGAAACTTCATTGATATACTTTCGATAAAGAAAAAACTCAATACGAGACGTCTCAGTGACAACGGGACCTGTTGCACGAAACCTCGAACGGAAAAAAATCTTTTCAAACAGGAGTTTGAATATGCATATTATTGCGTTTCTGTTTTTTCCCACAAAAAGTGCTAAGTTTGCATAGTGCAATGATATTAATGAACGTTATTTATGTTTCATTTTGAACAATATCCTAACATCAAATTTCCGTAGAAGTTTAGTGACAAGCTATCAAATGCAATATTCTCGATAACCATACCTACTAAAGAATTTCAAGCCCAAACGCCGCCATTGTATTCCATAGTATATACTTGTATTTATAACGCAGCCAACCTGTATTAACGTCTCACCTGTATTAGCGTCTCATATGTAAAACGCAGTCAACCTGTATAATGCAGCCAACCTGCGTTAGCGGTCACTTGCATAACGCAACTAACCTGCATATCGCAGCAAATCTGTATAAGGCCAAAATAAAGTTGCTTGTTTCCGCTACCCCGATCGACCCTCTTTTTTTGCCGCCGCCGCCGACCCTAATTTTTTTTTTTGCCAAAATTTTGATAAAAGATTAAAATTTCTCCCATGTTCAGCATACGAAGATAGGGATTTCCCTCACTCTATCTTCCATGTCACGTGATCAGCTTTCTTCCATGTCACGTAAATAAACAATGATGACTGTAAGTTACACATTAAATCAAGATACAAAACTAACTTGTTGTAATTAATAAATATACATGTATGTTTGAAAATATTATATATACCTAGTTACTTATCCTTTTATTATCATTTACTACTACGAATGTGAAATAAGGCTTAATATTTGGAGGAATATTACGTACCGTCAAGGACTGGTATTTTCAACTAAGTTATTTTAAGCAAATGGTAATTCCCAGTTGAACGAACATCAGAATTTAGGTACATACTTGCGTGTGAACTTTAAAATGCCGATTTCTTTCATGTTGTTTTTGTGTTAATTTGTTAAGCGGCAAGAAAAAAAAGTGCAAAAAAAAAGAAAAGAAAAGAAAAATGGAAGCGCGATATGTTTATTAAATCGAGGCTGACGGTCTGTGGCAAGTAATAATCGTTCATGGGAGAAAATAAATCCATCATTCGTAAATTCATGAAGGATTGGGATATCTCACCCTCGGGATCAGAAATTTCAGGCAGGGACTCGGCAGAGCCTCGTCCCTGCCTGAAATTTCTGACCCTCGGGTAAGATATCCCTATCCTACATGAATACTCATGGTGGATTCTTATACTCTTCGACAGTCGCCATTTCATTTCGGGCATTTTCGGTCCTTTCCATATCTTAGCTGTAATTGTTCAACACTAACGCATTCCCGCAATCCAGATAACACCAAAAATTGGCAAGGGATTCCTTCCGTCGGGACTCTTTTCAAGAGAAAACATAATTATTAAATGAAATCAATTGTTATGTGACGTATAATTTGTCAATACACATCGTAATCTTTCAAAAATTGAAACCGTAAATAAAAAGGTTAATTTCAGTGTGAAAGTAAAAGTTGAATTTTGCGGGTCTATTTATTAAAACGAAATGAATTGCCTAATCAGCACAAATATTTGTAATACTTCAAATTTGGCATTCAACCTTGACATAATATCATTTTTTCATAATATTTATAATTAACATTCAGTTTAAATGCCTTTGGTAGTTTTAATAGCATGTGAAAAGCTATTTGAATATGAATTTCAAATTTAGTTTACTTTCGGTGTGATCGTTGAAAAAAATCATTAACTGATAACTATTGTTTACAGCAATAAAATGGTCTAAAAGCTTTGGTAATGTTTTAAAACATGAATGTTTGAAATGAAATACAGATTTTACAACAGTATTTGAAATTTATTTAAGACTGACGTTCTTACAATAATATAATCGTAGTGAAGTGGGTGGGGTAATGCATTGAGACAAACTTGCATTACCATTCTATAAAAATATGATAAGATTAATATATATATATATATATTATTTTCATATTTGTATATTATAAAAGACATAATGACCTTAAAGTATTTCAAACTTATATTTAATCTAATATAAACATAATTAAAGTTTACTAGATGTGCACTTTAATATTGTTTTAAATATCCCAAAAATCTTTTACAATTTAAGGGACTTCTTATTTAAGCAGAGATTTCTGATTTGAAAAGCAGATGTCCCGACAGGATTCCTGGCTGAAAAGTAAGTGCTGAAACCTAAAAGGTTTTATTTTAAAAACAATCTAACATCACAAAAATACATAAATCTATACAAAGCAATTTAATTTCAATTTTATTTTCTAGCTTCATAATGTCTATAGTTGATATTGTTAACAACACTAGAAGTTTCTACAATACATTAATCTGACAACAGAATATGGGGAAACTCAAATGTACAAATTTTGAAATGAATTGTATTGGATGTGACCCTTTTTAATTTCAGATACCTATAATTTATATAACTATTTCACATCAAAAATACTTGTTCAGCAAGCCAGACCTTAAAGTGCTCTGACATGCTGCCGTTTGTGACAGCATATTGTCCATTGTCTAGTGTCAGTCTACTCAATGTCGGGCATCTACTGAATTAAAGTAATTTAAATTATTTAAATTAATTTAAGATTTTATAGCATCAAGTACATATTAACATACAATCTTGTGTGAAATTACATCATATGTCACTTATTGCATTCATACACATGGAAAGCTTTTAAAAAAATGATTGAAAATCATGTTTCTTAAAAAAAAAAAAAAAAAAAAAAAAAAAAATCCCTACCTACCGACCCTATTTTTTTTCAGGGCCGGTAGCGGAAGCCTAAACGATCAATGTCAGTTTTGGCGAACCTCTTGCTCGTAAGGAATGTTATCCTCAAAAGTAATTTTGTGCCTTACCAGATTTGAACAACCAAGATCGGTAGGGTCAGTAGAAAAGATATGCTTCCAGGTACCTAATACCTGACGAACACGTAGTAACTGCTCAGATGATAATTTTCAGAGTCAATCTTCACATCAAGGTCTTCCACAGGATCAGAAACAATAGACGGAGGTGCTAAGTTGGAGGCAATGTCGTCTCTTATTTTAACTCCATTGACAGGACAAAGGTCAAATTTCGGCTTAATGTAAATAGTTTTGGCCGACATATTACACAATGTAACCGGAACCCTGGCATAATTACCGTGCTGGGGAGCTTGCACAAGCTGGGGTCTAACAAGGAAAGGGCTACTGGAACACATGTTTTCTGTAATCGCTCTATGAACAGAATTACTTAGATATCTTGCAATACCATTTAGGTTTAAGGATTCGTAAGGTCCAAGTTAAACAGTGCGCTCTTTGGTAGACTTAACAGCGACTGGGTGACAGATGAGATGCTAAATGCCATCTCCCAAGCTTCGGGTATATCTTTTGAAATGTGGGTAGCCACTGTCGAATAACATTGGTACCCAAAATAACAAGACAAGAACGATTGCAGTCAGTATCCAGTACAACAAGTAGAAGCAACTCGAAATCTTAAAACTAATATTTTATTGTACTTGTACTTTTTATTGTACCTCAGTTTAACAATAATGTGTGTAGCAGCCAAAATGGTCTTTTGTTTTCTCGACGGGCCGCTAAAGACAGTTGGGTATTTACTATAAGTATTAAAGCTCGGTCAATCAATCTCCCTTTCAGAGAGTGAAGTCAAATCAGGCAATCCACATAAATGTATGTTTGCAATTAACTCGCCCATCGCAGGGCCTCTTATTGGTTGACCTGTATTCTTTTGGTTGCTACCAGCTGTATTTGTATATAAATGTACAGGGAGATATCAAAGACGTAACATTTCGGATCCGATAATCATAAGAGTAAAGCTTCTACTAGAGGGACTCTTTACACGATGGAGAAATTTACCGCTTTGGTCGCTATAACACTTATGTGTTTGTCTGTGCCAGAGATTTCCTGCAAGCCAGCTATAGATGACCTTGATAATTTGAGCATTCTCTTGAAATTAGAGAAAAAAATGCTTGAGCTGAAGAGGGACGATGATCAAGTAATTCCTCCAGGACAGAACGGCGCTACAGGTGAGGATGGAGAAAAACCTCCGGAGTTTGACGGAGAAGATGGTGGGGACGAAAATGGTAATGGTGATGGACCTACTCCGCCGGGCGATGAAGATGGAGAGAGCAACAAAATTATTGATGGAGATGAACATACTCCGTTAAGCGGTGAAGATGAAGAGTTGTTTGATGAAGGCGATTCTAGTAAAAAGCCTAAGGGCAAGAAAAGTGGAAGAAAAGACGCAGAAACTGAAATTGCTGAAGAATTAGAAACCGGTGACGAGTCATCTTCAGCCAGCTCACATGAAAATGCCGACTCGTTTTCTAGTCTTGACCAAGCATTAGACAAATTTATTGACGGATTACGCAAGACTCTGGAAAAGATTAAAGAGGAGCTAGGGAAATTTGATTTCGCAAATGCTGTTGACGATTTAAAACAAGCAGATGCCGACACAGAGAACGCTATTATGACTTTGCTTGAAGATGAAAAAATATATGAAAATTTTCAGGGGGTATTTGAGGAAATACAGAAGGTAATTTTAAACACTAAAAACAAAATTATCGAAACAGCTGATGAGGAGTTGAATGCTGAAGAAAACAAAGTAGATTTCTCGGCTGAAGACGTAGCTGGTGTAGGAAGCAAGGACCAAGAAGAAGAAGATGATGATGTTCATAAAGAAGGGGGCAAAAAGGGGAGCGAAAAAAATGAAAACGTTGAAATAGGGGAAAGTGAAAAGGGAGAAGGAGGTAGAAAAGAAGACGGTGAACTTGGAGCTGAGGGTGAAATAGGAGCTGAAGGTGAAGGTAAAACAGAAGCTGAGGGTGAAATAGGAGCAGAAGGTGGCCAAAACAAAAACAACAACAAACCACCACCACCCAAAGGCGAGGGAAATCCGGAAAGTGAAAACAAAGGGAACAAACCGCCTCCACAACAACAGCCAGAAGAGCCAACTAGTAACTATAAGCGCAAACAGGATCTACTTAATGTTCTAAGGGCTTTGGAGAAAGAAGAAATCAAAAGGGTAAGTTGTTTTGATGTTTTAATGATGGTAATAATGATGATGATTATGACATTGATGATGACGAAGAAGATGATAAGGATGATAATGACGGTAATATATTATTTATTAAGAACAAACAACTTTTTAGTGCATATATTACATTTATATTATATTGGAATAATTAAATTCATTTGTGTTTTTGTCAGAGTATCTGTTTATGTGTCTACCTTTACCACCTATACTTTTTATTTAGATCGTTTGATTTTGTAATGTTTTTATGTTACAGATCATCAGCAAGTAAAAAGGCAATCACTTCATCCGGTCTGCTAATTTACCAACCTACGGAAGATGATTTACCTAAAGTGGACATCTTTTTGTGCTGTGAAAGAAAAATAACATTTTTTTTATAAACAATAAATCTTAATTACAGGTATTGAAAATTGAAAATAATAAGATAAAACCAAGAATGCATTTTTGAAAACACATGCTGTAGATAAAATGTTTTACTAATCGTAGAATGCCTTAAATTATTCCACTGCATTGTATTGAGTGATATGCAATTAGAGTAGTTCTCTGTTTTAAACATCTTCATTTATTGTTTTACAGAAAGAGAGAGAGAGGGGGGGGGGGGGGGGGGGGGGGGTAAGCTAGAGGGGGTCGCCTACTTAGCATGGTAAGACAAATCATTGTTGCCGAATTTCCACTTCGTGCTCATATTGCAAGTTTGAGAACAGTAATCATATTGATAAAATAGAAATTAATAGAATTCAGAGAATCAAAAATAGAAGTAAAAATGTTAAACAACAAATATACATGAGCTATACTTTATTTCCATTCGTCAATTTGTATATTGATAGAAATCACTTGGCTTATAGTTTCTTTGTTTCAAGAAAACAATTTAGGAAGATATCGGGTTAGAATCGAAATAATCATTGTCTTTCTGTGTTTTGTTGTACAGGTGTATATAAAATTGTAAATAACAGCCCCCACTCCCTCCCCAAGAAAAACACACAAAAAAACAGCAAATATACGGGCCGAAACATACATGTGTATGTATATATGAAATTTAAAAAAAAATCCTGAATGCATGTTTAATAACACCAAAGTGTTGATTGTCACCTGGTTGACAAACGCCGTTTTTTTTCTCCAAGGTTGACCCCTCGTTTAAACTGATTTTTCTTTAGTGATTAAATGCACCAATCTATCCTGAAATTTCCTTATTACATTTCTGAATAATCTAAAATCGTTTGGAAATCACGAAATAAATATGTCACAATTTTCCAAGGTGGGGCGTTTTTAAAGTCCCTAAGTATATTATACAGTTACACCATATGAATTATATCATTTTTTATTTATTTTGAGATACAGAAAAAAATCAAATGTCAATAAAGATTTAACTTTTGCTGTTTGGTATTGAACTGGTTTCAATTATATTTTATTGATTATGCAAATCACATACATACTTAATACATTGGCGGTCTGTAAACCACTTGCATAGAAGATAATCACTCGTGCATGATTTTGAGATCTAACAACCATACATACTTTTAAATGAATCTTATTTTTTTTCATCTTGTAAACATCTCATATTCAGCAAGTTTATTTATGTATGAATGGAAAGTTTCAACCGCTGCATTATCCTCGTGAAAAATGAGACGACTCGCACAGAGCATGCAGTATATGTCTGCGTCGGTGGAACGTGTACTTGTAAAATAATATCTCTCTCTTTCTCTCTGTTTAGACAGTTTGTTTGCTTGTTTGTTTGTTGGATTTAACGTCACACCGACAATATTTTAGTCATTTGGAGACGGTGTCTACTTGACACAGAGTGCTGCCACACTGCAGTATCACGCCGTAGACATATGGCATGATACCACACACCCAGTCACATTATCCTGACACCGGGCCAGCCAATCCTGCAACTACCCTTATATGCTGAGCGCCAAGCAAGGGGGCTATAACAGTACCATTTTTAACGACTTTGCTATGTTCAGACAGTAAATTAGGTTGTTTTTTTAACGATGATATTTAAAGTTAAGTTTTTGACAGAGAGATTGTGGATATTTTCTCCTCCTAATCAACAGCAACAACAACAACATTTATCACCATCATCATCATCATCATCAACAACAACAACAACATATCCATCATAATCAACAACATTATCATCATCATCAACATTGGCTTTCTGTGTTTTGATGTACATCTTTAAATGAAATTGTAAAATGACCCCCGCCCCAACATAATAACAACAACACCCCTCCACACACACATACACACCGCATATACATGTGTATGCTTATATGAATTGGAAAAGAACCAATGCTGTACAAATATATACATATATCCCAGTATCATTCACAAACAACGTGATAGTTTGTACTTTACTTCTTGCTTCCGCCACTTTATCTACCTATATTGCTTACTGCGATCTTTTGGAAATAATTTCAATATTCAATATGATTGATATATAAAATGTGGCTAGGAAATCAAAGCAGGTGTAATTTACATTTCAGTACGATATAGACGTTCATTAATTAAATCCTCACGAACGTTTTTATCGAAAGTTTTTATTTGAACGTTTTCCAACATCATAAATTGACATTCAGTGCAAAACTCTGACACACCAACATGTCTCCCTGGTTCCCATTACGGACACGTGACGTTTTGAACACCCTCATGGACACCCGTTTTATAGCATCAATTTGCATTTAAAATACAACATATACCCACGCAAAGTTTGCTGTCAAACATGAGGTTCGACAGTGGGTGAGAAATAGACGATATGTACTTGCTTATTTTGTAAGACGTTTTCTTCCAGGCGTGGCTACAGAAAACATTATTTTTACAAGTGGTGCATCGGCCGGGGTTCGAACTAACGACATTTCGGTTATAGGGTAAACATTTGGCTCACTTAACCACTCGTATCTGTGCCCAAAGGTCAGTTACACGCGACTTATAAGCACAGTCAATTCATTACCTATACTACTAAAAGAAAGTGTGTGTGTGTGTGTGTGTGTGTATTATCTTCCGAGTTTATATTGTGCGGTGTTTATAGGAACGCTCGGAAGGAAGACGCTGTAGCCTGGCAACCACGATGTTCACGTATACCTACAGCATGAGGTTCACGTATACAGCATGGTATATGGCCCCTTGACGCCATCCGTGCCCGATTCAATGTTAATATTGCCACACAAAAAATGGGCAAGGGATTTTTACAGCCCAAGCATGTAACAACCATGAGTCTTTTTAATTCTATATTCATTTTATTTATTTAACGCCATTATTTGCCATCAAAGGCTAACAGGTGGCGACATAACCTAGGATCAATCAGACAGTACTAAAATGTTAACCAGTGCGTCATCAGTTACTTCCCCTGATCAGGAAAGTTAACGCGGCGTGACGTAATCAATGGGAGGAAGGGATGATTAACCATCAGAATGAAATTGAATGTCATACATCACGGAGACCGTGCACGACCCCAGTTGAGATCGAACACACAACCCTCGACTTCAAAGTCAAACGCCACCAAGGCCGGTTTTATTCAAAGACATATTAAACAGAGATAGAAAACCCCTGTAAAAGCCAGTGAAAAATATTGTTTAGACACACAGCAGAACATTGAATATAGCAAACTTTAAAAAAAGGATGGAATAATCACAGAGGAAAATGTTACCATATCATAAAATAATAATTTCTCTACTGCAAGGAATTATTTTCAGTTTTGTTTTAAAAAATATTTTTAAATACCAGTGTAGGAGAAAAAACAATACATTTTACATACTTATTATCATATAGGTACTTTTCTATTTTACATAAAACATTTTTATTTCTTGACATATCTTAATACATAAGTTTTCATTGTAACAGTAATTTAATGTTCTTTTGTATAATTTACTTTATTTAACATATCTTCGGTAGAATTGCAGATGTTTGAAAACGTGACTTTTCAAGGATTGGACAATTTCTTACTTGTTTTTGTGAGATTTAAACTAGTTGCTCTTTCTTTATCGCATTTTTTTTTCAAATATCTTGTATGTTACTTCGTTACTGCGGTCCTACAACAACAATATTTCTGCATTTAAAAATCCACTTGTGCAGACATTTTGTAGCATTTTGTAAAAAAGAAATCATTCGGAACATCTCGCCCATTTCAATGTAATCTCCAAGAGATCTTAGTGGCGTTGCCATGATTTACCCATTATCCACACAGGTCATTCAGACCGGAATTGTTGAATCCTGGGGTCTAGTATAGAGACTAGTGCAAGCTTGTGACGTCACAGTCTCTATATATATTTCGTAGAAATGGCGAGATGTTTCGAGAAAATAAACAAAATGGAAACTTAAAATAATCAATTTTGTGTCAACTTTGTTTTTCATTCGCTCGTTGTCTCTAGACTATTCATGCGTATATTTTAGGGGCATGTGTAATTGACGGGATCTGTACCTAAATACCGAACCATCCGGCTCGTGATTTAATAATATGAATGTATGCCTGTTACATTGCATAGAGGTCATCACGTAGGACGCCGTAACATAAATTCAAGCGGATCTCTCTCTACACACACACGCGCGCGCGCACACACACACACACAAACATAGTGCAGCTGCCTGCGGCGCCTATTTTAGTTATATTATCGTAGTAGACTTTTGGCATGTAATTAAGCATAATTAAAACAACGATATTATGTAAAATAAAACAGAAAATATACATACCCACACGTGTGTTCCTGAATATCCAGCTCTCGATTATAAGGACAATTTCTTGTTAACTATTGCAAACAGACCACCATACGCTTCATTCATGCATTAATCTAATTTACTTAATTTATCGCATTTATTTCATTATATTTTTAATTTTCAAAACATATTTAGCTACACGTCATTTCCCTTAAAATCATTCGGAAGACCTCGTCCATTTTCTAGAAATATCTAACGGGTTTGGCCGGAGATTGTCGAGTTGATACGATCACTTTAAGGTAAAGTCCCTGTAATGGTTCCGCTACATTTCGGACCTCATGCCCTTTCACGGCGATAACCAAGGTTTCCTAATGTTTCATCAGGGTACCTTTGTTATCTTGGTAGAGGTTAAGTGGTCAAAGACGTAGCGAAACCATTACAGGGATATTACCTTGAAATATTCTTTCGATAATGGAAAACTCAATACGAGACGTCTAAATGACTATGGAAACCGTCTCACTAGACTTCGAACAACAACAAAAAATCGCAAATGTAAAATCACTGACGCAGTTGTGTTTCTATTCTTTCTTTCACAAAAAAGTGACAAGTTTTCATAATGTAACGATATTGCTTAACGTTATTTATGTTTAATCTTGGACAACATCCTTAGATCAATTTTTCCGTAGAAGTTTAGTGAAAAACTCTCAAATGCAACATTATCAAAAACCGTATCTACTTAAGTAAGAGTTTAAAGCCCGAAAACCGTCATTGCATTCCATAGTGTTTGAGCTCTCGAGCATTAGGTCGTATTTGATTTTTTTTTTCAGAAAGGAGCATGTAAACTTAGACATTAGCAGCCCGCTTTAATAAAGCAGCCAACCTGTATTAGCGGCCGAGCTAACAAGTATAAGCGGCCCATCTGTACAGCGCAGCCAACCTGTATCAGCGACCCACCTGTATAACACAGTCAACCTGTATCAGCGGCCCATCTGTATAACGCAGTCAACCTGTATCAGCGACCCACCTGTATAACACAGTCAACCTGTATCAGCGACCCACCTGTATAACACAGTCAACCTGTATCAGCGACCCACCTGTATAACACAGTCAACCTGTATCAGCGACCCACCTGTATAACACAGTCAACCTGTATCAGCGACCCACCTGTATAACACAGTCAACCTGTATCACCGGCCCATCTGTATAACACAGTCAACCTGTATCAGCGGCCCATCTGTATAACACAGTCAACCTGTATCAGCGACCCACATGTATAACACAGTCAACCTGTATCAGCGACCCACCTGTATAACACAGTCAACCTGTATCAGCGACCCACCTGTATAACACAGCCAACCTGTATCAGCGACCCACCTGTATAACACAGTCAACCTGTATCAGCGACCCACCTGTATAACACAGCCAACCTGTATCAGCGACCCACCTGTATAACACAGTCAACCTGTATCAGCGACCCACCTGTATAACACAGTCAACCTGTATCAGCGACCCACCTGTATAACACAGCCAACCTGTATTAGCGGCCCATCTGTATAACGCAGCCAACCTGTATCAGCGGCCCATCTGTATAACACAGTCAACCTGTATCAGCGACCCACCTGTATAACACAGCCAACCTGTATCAGCGGCCCATCTGTATAACACAGTCAACCTGTATCAGCGACCCACCTGTATAACGCAGCCAACCTGTATCAGCGACCCATCTGTATAACACAGTCAACCTGTATCAGCGACCCACCTGTATAACACAGTCAACCTGTATCAGCGACCCACCTGTATAACACAGTCAACCTGTATCAGCGACCCACCTGTATAACACAGCCAACCTGTATCAGCGACCCACCTGTATAACACAGCAAACCTGTATCAGCGGCCCATCTGTATAACACAGCCAACCTGTATCAGCGACCCACCTGTATAACACAGCCAACCTGTATCAGCGACCCACCTGTATAACACAGCCAACCTGTATCAGCGACCCACCTGTATAACACAGCCAACCTGTATCAGCGGCCCATCTGTATAACGCAGCCAACCTGTATTAGCGACCCATCTGTATAACGCAGCCAACTTGTATCAGCGGCCCACCTGTATAACACAGCCAACCTGTATAAGCGACCCATCTGTATAACGCAGCCAACTTGTATCAGCGGCCCATCTGTACAGCGCAGCCAACCTGTATTAGCGGCCCACCTGTATAACACAGCCAACCTGTATCAGCGGCCCATCTGTATAACGCAGCCAACTTGTATCAGCGGCCTAGCTTACCTGTATTAGCGGCCCAGCTAACATGCATCACCGGCCCATCTGTATAACGCAGCCAACCTGTATCAGCGGCCCATCTGTATAACGCAGCCAACCTGTATTAGCGGCCCAGCTAACCTGTATTAGCGGCCCAGCTTACCTGTATCAGCGATCATTTGTATAACGAAGCCAACCATAAACCTGCATTAGCGCCCAACTTGTAAAACGAAGCTAACCTGTATTAACAACGCACCTTTTTGAAGCAGCCAACCTATATTAGTGATCATTTGTGTAACGAAGCCAACCTGTATTAGCGCCTCATCTGTATAAAAAAGCCAATCTGTATTGGCGCCTCATCTATATTACGCAGCTTATCTATATTAGTGCCCTACCTATATTAAGCAACCAACCTGCATTAACGATCATTTGTATAACAAAGTCAACCTGTATTAGCGCCCATCCTGTATCAAGAAGCCAAAATGTAATAGCGGCCCACCTGATCTATAATAGTGGCCAACCTGTATAAAGCAGCCAGCATGGATTAGCGCCCTACCTTTTTCAAGTAGCCAACCTGTATTAGCCCCCATCTGTATCAAACAGTCATCCTGTTTAGCGGCCAACCTTTATAACGAAGTCAACCTGTATTAGAAGCCCACCTGCATGACGCAGCCATCAAGTATTAGCTATCAACGGGAAGCAAACAACCAACCTTTTAGCGTATTAGCGTCCCACCTGTATTACGGTTTACCTGTTTCAGCGACCCAACCTGTCTTTATTAGCGGCCCTCCTGTTTCAAACATCCAATCTATATATGCGGTCCGCCTGTGTAAATCAATCTATATTAGCTGCCCGTTTGTCAACGTGTATTATCGTATAGGTTTGATATTCCAAAACTAACATTTTATTGCACATGTACGTTTTCAATGTACGCCAGTTAAACAATTACATGTGCTTAGCGGCCAAAACGGTCCGCTAAAGGCAACTGGGTATATACAGAAAGTATTAAAGTTTGACCATCAAGGTAAAATTTCCTCTTTAAAGAGTATGTCAAATCAGGCAGCCCACATATGTTTTCAATTAACTCGCTGCACGCAGGGCCTCTGACTGGTTGAGCTGTTTCCTTTCGGTTGCTACCTGCAGTATATTAATATAAATGTACAGGTAGATATCAAAGACGTAACAGTTTGGATCTGATCATTCAAGGATAAAGTTTCCTTTCAAATGACTCTTCACACGATGAAGAAATTCGCCGCTTTGGTCGCCATAACACTTATGTGTTTGTCTGTGCCAGAGATTTCCTGCAAGCCAGCTATAGATGACCTTGATAATTTGAGCATTCTCTTGAAATTAGAAAAAAGATTGCTTGAGCTGAAGAGGAACGATGTTGAAGTAAATCCTCCAGAGGAGATTCCTGGACAGGACGACGCTACTGGTGAGGGTGGAGAAATACCTCCTCTGCCCAATGCCGGAGAGGAAGAATCTTCTCAGCAGTTAGACGGAGAAGATGGTGGGGATGAAAACGGTGATGGAGACGGAGATACTCCGCCGGGCGACGGAAATGATGATGGAGAGGCCAACGGAATCGTTAATGGAGATGGACATACCCTGCTGGAAGATGAAGAGATGGCGAGTGAAGGCGAATCTAGTGAACAGGGGTCCCAAGAAAAGCCTCAGGACGAACATGGTGGGAGCGAAGGCGCAGAAATTGAAACTGTTGATGATCACGAAACAGATGATGTATCATCTGCAGTCAGTGCCCATGAAAATGATGACCTATTTTCTCTTAAAAAAGCACTCGAAGAATTCAATAAGCAATCAAATGAAAAATTGAAAAAGATTATCGAGAAGGTAAAGGAACTTGACTTTGCTAAGGCTGCTGATTATATAAATAATGAAAATACCTATATAGGGGAAGCTATTAGTCTTTTGGATAAAGAGTTGGAAAAGTTAAAAGATGATTTGAAGTTTTTCGAGACTCTTAAAGAGGATATTTTAAAAACTAAAAACGAAGTTCTCGATGCAACTGAGCAGAAGCTGATTGCTGAAGATGAAAGTAAAGGTGAGCAAGGAGGTGGGTTTGAAGAGGTAGAAGAAGAAGAAGGTAATGAAGAGGGAGAAGAAGAAGGTAATGACGAGGGAGAAGAAGAAGAAGGTAATGAAGAGGGAGAAGAAGAAGGTAATGAAGAGGGAGAAGAAGAAGAAGGTAATGAAGAGGGAGAAGAAGAAGGTAATGAAGAGGGAGAAGAAGAAGGTAATGAAGAGGGAGAAGAAGAAGAAGAAGGTAATGAAGAGGGAGAAGAAGAAGGTAATGAAGAGGGAGAAGAAGAAGGTAATGAAAATGAAGAGGAAGAAGAAGAAGTTGATGAAGAGGGAGAAGAAGAAGAAATTGGTGAAGAGGAAGAAGAAGAAGTTCATGAAGAGGGAGAAGAAGAAGAAGAAGGAGTTGATGAAGAGGAAGAAGAAGAAGGGGTTGATGAAGGTGATATAGGTGAAATAAATCCACCTCCACCACCGCCAGGCAGTGAGGGGAATGTTGGCAGTGGGAACAATCCACCACCAGAAGAACCATCACAACAACAGCCAGAGGGGCAACCTGCTGACTATAAACGCAGGCAATCTCTCCTGAGTGTTCTTAGGGCTTTGGAGAGAGAAGAAGTAAATAGGGTAAGTTGTTTAAATGATGATGATGATGATGATGATAATTATGATGATGATGATGATGATGATAGTGGCGTCATTTCTGTCTATATATAGATTCAATTCGTTATAACCTAAAAAAAATACTGAAAGGCGTTTGAGCTTTTTTTTCCTCTCTAGCGGACAGGTTTTTCTAAAATTTTGCACATAAGTAATTTAGACTATATCTATAAGATATGCGAATTAAAATTTAGGGGTTACCATCCTCGTTTTAGAGATTAAGCTTATGGTAGAACATCACTATTTGCTTTAATTTGTTGAAAAAAAATCAAGTTATTAAAAATCGGAAAAATTTCATTTCTAATTACTTCAAAAGCATATCAAAATAATACTTTCAGAATAATTCATCACAATTTGTTAATTTTCAAACATACATTGAAAATACACTATGAGCAAAAATAGGCATTATGTCTGGACTAGATCTAATATATTTATATGCAAAACCTACTCAAAAGTGATAAAATTTTATATATTTTTTTCTTGATAAAATGATTTTCAAAGGACAGATTTCCTCTATTTTTTTCAGATTCAGTCCTCTGATATAAAGGTTTTACGTCAGTGAGAAAATAATGAATACCTCACCACGTTTGATTGTTTTTTTAATTAAAACTGATTCTTTTTCTTGAAATTTTAGCCAAATTTGCATAAAAATCCACTTAAATGTGACTGTTTGTACCCTCAATATTTGAAAATTTGACAACTATACTTTTTAATCGTGTACAGTATTCTACAAAAGATAAATGGGATTTAAAAAAAAATCAGTAGTAACTCGCTAAAACGTTCTTAAACCCTGTAAATAAGAAATGTTTAATTGAAATGTGTCAGTTTTTTAGTCAAATCGGCATTATAATATGCAACTGGCCAAAAAATAATAAACGGTACATGCAAACATAATTAATATATAAAACATTGTAATACATACAACACGATACACTTTACCACAATACAATACGGTTTGATTAATAATAATGATAATAATAATAATAATAATAATAATAATTATACTGTAAAATTATTAATTTGTGTTGACATTAAATTTCCTTGATTATATACTTAAGGGAATTTCGTGGGTACATTTATTCGTAGATCTATGTTCTAGAAAACGCGAGTTCTATTTAAAAGACAAGTTTTCGTGGGGATTGATATTCGTGGATAAAACCCTCCATGAAATCGACGAAAATTAGTATCCCATAAAAAATTAATAATTTCACAGTTATTTTAATTTTATAATTATAATTATAAAAACCACAGAATGATGCTGATTTCTTTCCATAAAAGCACATTTTTCAAAATTTTGCATTGTTTATCCAGGGATTCAATGTAACATGTATATCCCTTTCCTTCATAGAGGACACCATGAAAAGACCTATGCGAACAGCATAAAACCAGATCAGCCTGCGAGTAACTCGCAGGCTGATCAGGTTTTATGCTGTTCGCTGCTCCTCAGTGGTTTGGAAATGAGGATTTTGTAATTAAATTTGGTAAGGTTTAACTGGTTTTCTGCAGATCAGGCTTTATGTGGTACCTATTGAGTGCGTCAAAATGAGTCTATATGAGGGAAAGGGATATAGAATCTCTGGTTTAACTGAACTTCATCAGATTTATTTGACATAATATGAATGTATTTACAGTTGGAAAACTTGCAAATGTAGATAGATACTTCTTACGACTATTCATATAATAAATTAGTAGCATATGATACTCTGATTCTATTTGAATGAACACAAACTATATTGTCCAAAATAATGTTATCATCTCGTCCTGTTTGTATTGCTAAATTATGTGACATTAATCTAAATCTAGTTAATTGTTTTCTTAGAATATCATTTTGTATATTTTTGAGATACGATTTCATGCCAAATTCTTCCTTATATTTACTGTAATATTTTTGCATACTTGAATTACTTATGTCACTTTTCCATTTCTGTTTGTATTGATCAGTCAGTTCCCGCATAGCTGGACAGAATGTCATATCAATATGTTCGTTGTACCATAAATGTGAAAGTCCGAAGTTGTCTAACTGGTGTTGAATTCTTAAAGCCCATGATTTATTTCACATTAATTGGTTATTACGACATTTTGAATAAAACGCCCCTCTCAACTTGAGAATATTACTTGATCTTACTTTAAGTCAGTATGGAAGAGATCTTTGAACAGCAATCACTGATAACGGTATTCAACTGCTTGTATTGATACCTAGGATTATTTTACAGAACCTTATATGCAAGCTATTTACCTCATCAAAGTTAAAAATTCCCCACAGCTCTAAACAGTAAAGTAAAATTAGTGTGATAAATGTATCAAATAATAATAATTTAAGTTTTAATATCAAGAGATACCTTTTTAAGTAATGATAAAAGATTGTTTATTGCTCTAGATGCTTGATCATTTAATGTTTTTTACGGCTGCTCTAAAATGTCCTGTTTTAACAAATTTTACACCCAAATAATAGAAATAATCTTATATATGTGTGTTTCTCTTATCAGTACTTTACATCGGAATATAATACCTTTTTGATTTATTACAGATCATCAGCAAGTAAAGTGGGATCAACTTCTTCATCTAGACTGCTTAATTACCTACTTACGGAAGATGTTTACATAAAGCGGACATCATTTTGTGCTGTGATAGCAATATAACAAAACTTTTTAAACAACGAATCTCAATTATAGGATTTAATTATAATAAGAAGAAGGAAAAACCAAGAAGCACATGATGTAGTTAATGTTTTATTATCGTAGAGTGCTTTAAATTATACAATGTATGTGTAGCCTCATTGTATTGAATTATATGAAATTAAAGTAAATTCCTGTGTGTAAGCATTTTCATTTGTTGTTTTAAAGAGAGAGAGAGAGAGAGAGAGATTGGTTTAAATGGATGAGGGTCGCCTACTTTGCGCGGTAAGACAAATCATTTTGCAAGACTGTGGAAAGTAATCATATAAAGTGAATAGAATTTAGAGAATCAAATATGTAGGTGAAGCGTTAATTTGTATATTGATACAAATCATTTGGCTTTTAATTTCTCCAAGAAAGAAAATACGGGAGAGTAACTGAATAGAATCTAAATAATCATTGTATTTCTGTGTTCTGTTATACATGTTTATATGAAATTGTGTCGCGCGAAAGAAGCAGATAGAAGGCTGAAAGGTCAATGTCATACTTGGTGGTCAAAGGTCAATGTCATACTTGATTGTCAAAGGTCAATGTCAAAGGTCAATATCATACTTGATTGTCAAAGGTCAATGTCATACTTGATTGTCAAAGGTAAAAAAATCAATGATAATTGGCATTTCCGGCTCTAACTTGAAGAAATATACGTAGATCAGTGGGTTTTCAAATTATTTGGCGAAAATGTAAGCCTTATAGGATGTAGCGTTGTGCACAAGAACCAGAATGCTAATTCAAAGGTCAAGGTCATATTCGGAGGTCAAAGGTAAAAACTGAATACCAATTTGTTTGTCCGGACTCTAACTTCACAAAAGTTTGGGGAAATTTCCAAATAACTTTTAAGACTCAATTAAAACTAAGATATAGAATTCAGATTGTTAGCTCAAAGGTCAAGGTCATACATGGAGGTACAAGGTAATAGATAAATGCTAATAGGCCTGTCTGCAGGGCCCTAACTCCATTGATTGCAGGATTTTCAAATTACTCTATTTAAACGTGTGTCTTGTTGGGGCGGGGCGCATCAATGCCAATTTTGGGTGATATTTCATCTGGTAAATAACACCCAAATGTTAATCACTGATAAACAGCATGGGTAGTGGAGGTATTAATCACTTTCAGTGATATATCTTGATGAAAAGAGCTTTTGAAAGCACATTAGAGTGCAAATGACATTCAAATCATTAACTTAAAACACGAGAATGATTTTTTTCAAGCCAATAAGTTAAATTCCCCTTATCTTTATTATGGACAGACACTGTATGTAGGGCACAAACTATGGAACCTCCTATCTTGGATGACACACAAACATAAATATATGATCACAGATCCCAGCTGTACGCGTATGCTCAATATGAAAATCGAGGATATACTTTTAGCAGGTTTGTGAACTTCGCTTTAATCCAGATAATACGTACACACACAGGGGAGAAAAAGGCAGGGATCATCGTGAGGCGATATTTTGATGAATTCACTGTACATAATATTTACCATTCAGTTGTATGGACCATGAGTTAACCTTTGATTTATAACAAATATGCGTATGTATAGATTATGAATTTTCTAAACCCTTTGTTTACTATCTTTCTTCTTTTGCTTGAGTATTTCGATTGCTGAGAGGGAAACACATCATTTGAAGCCGAGGAGAGGGAACCATTTTCACGGTCAAAATAATCAGTAAATATGCCTCGAAAGGTTTCATATCATGTCATGAAATGCAAGAATGGTCCAAAATAATCAGCATGCTTAGGTTGTTTCCATAACATAATCAGCATGCTTCGGCTGTTTCCATAGCATGATGTTGCGATTGTGCAAGGTCAAATAGACACATATTCTGTCTCCTAATGAAGGTGTTGATCTAGTTTTTTTTTTTTAATTTGCTAGTTCCATCAACCATATTTGGTAATATTTGAAAACCTACTGACGTATTTCATCATTCTTGTGTCTCAAAAATATCTAGATGTACCTTAATATTTCAACTCATAACAAAATATGTTTGGTCAGTATGCTGAATATTTCTATCAACCAAGTGCTTGAATAATTATTAAAATGTGCTTCTATCTTAGTTAAAATGAAGAAAAAAAGAACTCAGCTCGAAGTGTTGTTGGTGGACTTCAATACAGATACAGGCGTAACTGATACAGATACATGCAATAGCCATACAGATACAGGCGTAACTGATACAGATACATGCAATAGCCATACAGATACAGGCGTAACTGATACAGATACATGCAATAGCCATACAGATACAGGCGTAACTGATATGGATACAAAACATAACCGATACAGATACAGGCGCAACCTATACAGATACATGCGTTAACGATACATATACAAGCGTTCCGGATATACATACAAGCATGATACAGATACAAGCACAATTCGATACAGATACAGCTACAAGCATAGCCGATACAGATACATGCGTAAACGATACAGACACATACGTAACCGAACAGAAACAGATGTACTGAAAAGATTCAGGCGAAACCGATACAGAAGAGGCGAAACCGACACAGGTACAAGTGTAACCGAAAACGGCATAACCGATACAGATACAGGTGTAACCGATACTAGCGTAACCGATACAGATACAAACGTAACCGATACAGATACAGGTTCAACCTATATAAATAAAAACACAACCGATACAGAAACAGGTGCAACCTATACAAATACAAGCATAACCGATACATATACAGGCGTAACCGACACAGATACAGGTGCAACCGATACAAATACAAGCATAACCGATACAGCAGGCGTAACCGTAACCGACACAGATACAGGCGTAACCGATACAAAACAGGCGAAACCGACACAGATACAGGTGCAACCGATACAAATACAGCATAACCGATACAGATACAGGTGCAACCGATACAAGTACAAGCATAACCGATACAGATACAGGCGTAACCTACCATACATCCCCGTCTACTCTTTTACTGAATAGAACGGGTAGATGTGCATACACCAAAAGGCAACACTAACGTTAATATATCTTCGGTGGATTATCGATAATTTCACTACGTTTTAAGGCAATTTGTTAACATCTTGGTAAGAGTCCAAATCAATAAAATAAACGTTTAAAAAGAATACGAAGAAGAAAGAGTATCGGAGAGGAAGGAGATGATAAATTGAGGAGATGGATGGCCGATATGGATAAAATTAAAAGTAGTTGAAGCAGCTGCACCAGTAGTAGTAATTTTAGTAGTAAAAGCTACTTATAACCCATACAAACATATTGAAGTTAAGGTTGAATATCACTCTAGTTGCGACACTCTCCGGCCTGGCCCTAGGACAGGAGTGTGAGTGTCCGGTCTCTCAGTGCCCGGACGGCTGGGTGACATTCCGAGGGTCATGTTACTACATCAGTGACAACATTAGTGTGGACTGGACAGAGGCAACGGTAAGCATAGAGAGAGAGAGAGAGAGAGAGAGAGAGAGAGAGAGAGAGATGGGTTGGTGGTTGTGTTGTTTGACTATGGTAGATAAGTAGTTGTGTATGTTTCATACTCAAAACTTCGGAACTACACAGGTTTAAAAAACCATTAATGTATCCATGTCGGCGATTTTAAGGTACTATGAAAAGTTTGCTCCCCTTTGCACATTTGTGACGGAATTATTGCCCTTAATTTGAAAACTCGACAGCCTTGTCGTATCGATACATCCAGATTTATATTTCTCTATTTTAAGCATCACTGCGATTTACATGGGGCTCAGCTTGTGATTATTGAATCGGGTGAAGAAGAATCGTTTTTGCGCGATCAGATCGAACGAATGTACAGACAAGGTAATTACTACTCTTTAACTTTCTCGATCACAGCGTCTACCCGTAACGGTCATTCTCATATAAATCAACTCACATCTATATGTTTTTATATGAGTCTTATTAAGATGGAAAGGGGTAGACTATAACTTAATTCAGTTATAAAAATGTAGGACTGTTGGTTAGCTATAAAAAGCATATGAAGATCCAGACGGGGGGGGGGGGCACTCCCCCTGAGATTTTTGTAAAACAGGGTGATAACATTTCAAGTTTAGATCTAGCAAGGAGTTTGTTTTACCCTGCTATAGACCATGACACTGAATAAAGGATGTGGGGGAAACGGGGTGTCCAATTTTACTGAGGTTGGTTCCCTACATTCACTGAATTATCAGAATCAAGCCTTCCCCTCGGAGATACCCATACCACAAACAAGCAATAAAGCACGACAGTCAACATTTAAATGTTTGCAACATGATCTTAAATGTAAACTTAATATGCAGCAAGTATCCCAAGCCAACGTCAGGAAATAAGCACAAATAAACACCAAGCCTTTCATTGACAGACACACACCATGCAATTATATGCGTGCCTCAGCTATGGAAAGCCATGACTGTCTTATATGTAGAAAATGTTAATTGTTGATTTATAAACACAACGTGCTTATATAGAGTCGTTACAGCTATATATTGAGTCAATCTGGCGATATACTGGGTCCACCTGACTTTATATGAAGCGAAAATGCACTTATATATAGTGCAAAATCGACTCTATATATTGTTGCAATGACTCGATATATTGACATTTCCACTTTATATAAAATCGACCCTACATACTGTTTTAACGTCTCTACAAAGGACATAGTCACTCAATATATTGACATTTTCACTTCATATAATGCTAAATCGACTCTATATATTGCTGTGACGGCTTTAAATATAAGTGTATTGTCGCTTCATATAAAGTCAGGTGGGCGAATATCGCCAATTTGACTCAATATATAGCTATAAGCACGCACGTTGTCACTCAACAGATTGTGTTTAAGAATCAACAATATACATTATCTACATATAAGACAGTCATAGCCTTCCATACTCAGTTATTGCTTACTCACACTGAAGCTTTTGTATAACTTGTCCTTCAGTTTTATTTATCACGCACATTTCAAAAACATTCAAAAACAGGTGTTCGTGCATACCCTTCCTGCTGGCTGTGCACGAGCCAACAAATATTAACTTGATAGGTGTTCTTTTGGTTCATGAATAGTAAATGATGAACTTGCATATTTTCTTCAGATCTCACGATTTTCTTATAGAAGGCATATTTTATGGTAATATGTAGGCAATTTAGTGATATTTTGTAAATAAAGGTAAAACGTTTAGGAAAACTTCGTTTTAGATTGTTAATTTAAAATGGTGAAATCGTTATGGATCAACACCCGAAAGTTGAATATATAGCTGGGTACACCAGGGTCCTTATTAAGCCTTAGTTAAAAGTAGCAAAGCACGATGGTGATGAGGATGCTGATGATGGGAACACGAAGATAGTGAAAAAAAGGAAAAAGAAGAAATTAGAAAAAAAAAGATGATGATGATGATGATGATGTTGATGATGATGGTGTTGTTGTTGATGATGATGATGGTGTTATTGGTGGTCATAGTGACGATTAAATAAATCGTTAGATCGGCTAACATGATCCATACATTCACCAAAATTAACTCTAATATGGAGGGGACACACTGTAACTCTAAAATACAACAACAACAACAACAACAACAACAGTTGCTGTTGCTGATAATTTCTGTTTTAGCTATGCATCTGATGATGATAACGATGTTGAAGATATCACACTAAGTCACATGATCTTGACACCGGGTCAACCAGTCCTGAAACTACCCCAATATGCTAAATATCAAGCACGACAAAAATATAGCAATCCTTTTAACGATTATGATATGCCGCGTCCGGCGTTCGAACCCATTACTTCCCGGTTGCGAGACGGACGCCCTAACAACTTCACTTACACAGCCAGTGATGATGATGATGATGATGATGCTATTTCCTTATGACAGCGTCTCAGAGACCTGGACAAGAATTCTGGATAGGCGCCAACGACGAGATGGTGGAAGGCGTGTGGACCTGGTACAAAGGAGACAAACCTCTGACGTACACAAACTGGTAAGTCTATGTTGTTTGCGGTATTAACACCCACATAGCCATATTCCATGTCTTGCCACTAGATCGTGATATTTTTATGAAACTTTGTCAATTTAAAGACATTTAAAAATAAAAAAAAATGTTTAACAAAAAGTGATTTAAAAAAGTTATTTTTTCAAGTTTTATTAAATTTGGGGAAATAATATGTTCATTTACATGTATTGGGTTTAACGTCCCATCGACAAAATTTCAGTCATTTGGAGACTATGTCTTCTTGAGACCACATGATACCACACCCAGTCACATTATCCTGACACCGGCCTACTACCCCTCCATGCTGTAGGTCAAGCAAGGGAGCTATACAAGTACCAATTTTAAGACTTTGGTATGTCGCGTCGAGAGATCGAACCCACGAGCTTCCGATTCCGGGGCGGGCGCTCTTACCACTCAGAAATAATCTGTATTTAAATTAACATTGAAGTCAATGAGAAATAAATAACTTATGTGAATATGAAGCAAGGGTGCCAGTGCTGCCACAATATACGCCACCACAAAATATAAAGACCAAGACGGTCCTTTTAATTATTGCCTTTAACATTTTTGTAAGGATAAACTCATAATGAAGTCTGTGAGACCAATTAATTTAGCTGAAAGAGCAGTATATTCGCGAATATACTTTTCTCAAAGTGAGGCAATCACTAAAGATGACGAAAAGACAGGGGCCTGAGATTGTGGTTGCCTGGGTAGTAGGTTCGATCCCTGCAGGGGCAGCTGGGTGTTTTCTTGAGCAAAACAGTTTATCCACACTTTGAAAAGATTAGGTCAGGAACATACAAGGAATGGCATTCACAAGGCTGAAATATCAATCAGCTAAAGAGACTAAGTTTCAAGGGAAAAACTCTTGCAAAAATAAATGAACAGGAAAATCGCCACTCCATGCACATCTACCCATTATAGTAATTCCACTGATCAAGTTTTGAAAAGATTTGTTCAGAAATGTAGGAGGAGTTGCGTTCACAAGGTTGCAATATCAATCAGCTACAGAGACTAAGTTTCAAGGGACAAACATCTTGCAAACATTAATGAACTGGAAAATCGCCACTTCATGCACATCTAACCTTTAAAGTAATTCCACTGATCAAGTTTTGAAACGATTAGGTCAGATATGTGGGAGGAGTTGCGTTCACAAGGCTACAATATCAATCAGCTACAGAGACTAAGTTTCAAGGGACACAAATCTTGTAAAAATCAATAAACCGGAAAATCAACACTTCATGCACATCTACCCATTATAGTAATGACATTGACCAAGTTTTGAAAAGTTTCATTCAGAAATGTAGGAGGAGTTGCGTTCACAAGGCTGCAGTATCAATCAGCTACAGAGACTAAGTTTCAAGGGACACAAATCTTGTAAAAATCAATGAACCGGAAAATCGCCACTTCATCCACATCTATCCATTATAGTTATGACATTGACCAAGTTTTGAAAAGTTTCATTCAGAAATGTAGGAGGAGTTGCGTTCACAAGGCTGCAGTATCAATCAGCTACAGAGACTAAGTTTCAAGGGACACAAATCTTGTAAAAATCAATTAACCGGAAAATCGCCACTTCATCCACATCTATCCATTATAGTTATGACATTGCGTTCACAAGAAATGGACGTATGGACATACGGACGGACAGACGGAGAAGATGACGTCAATTTACGCCCGCCTCCGGCGACGTATAAAAACTGAATATGATTTTCGAGAATTTATTTCATGTAGAAATCTTAACTTCACAGTAGGAAAATTGAAAGAGTCATTTTAATGGAATTGATGGCTTTTATCTTTGATCCCTTCCTAATCGTGATATTTCATCTCTCCCTGGCATCCTTTGTTTGATAACATAAGAGTGACACTTGACCCCCCCCCCCCCCCCCCCCACACACACACACAAAGACGTGTGCCCGACCCCAAACCAAAGACCTATAACAATGCCCAAGCAAGATGCGCGTATCGTTATTATTATTTACCTATGTTTCGAAACTTTCATCGTATTTTTAAACATTATTTTTGTCGACATTAAAATTCGATGGTACTGTATTAATTCCGTGCGTACATTTATTCGTGGATGCATATTCCTATATAATTTGATGTGCACGTTTCATGAGACCGCGATAGAACCATCCTCGAAATAAACGAAAATCAATCAGCCACGAAAATTACTTATAAAGATAAACATGTATATGGTTCATCCACAATATTGATCCAATCGTGTGATTTCGGAACCCTTCGTATAATTGTGATCTCTGATGACGTCAGAGTATCTCGACCACATTCGAAATATCTCGACCATTTTCGAAAGTAAATGGTCGAGGTGTTCCGAATATTCTCGCATCAATCTCCAACGCAGAAGATCCAAACTATTGATGCAGAGCCAATCCACTGCACGTGAGTTTAAAATGTCATCAGGCAAAAATTCTTATTTCAGCTCCGTCTACAGAATATTTAAACTGCCTTTTTAGAGACCTGGCGGTAACAATTTCAAAAGGATGCATATCTGCACGTACCTAAATCTAATTGAAAGTTTATTCTCGTTTACTCCCACTTATTCATAACACTTTGAGGACATCAAACTTCGGAGGATTCCGGAGATTGACGAAGAAACACGATTAGGACTCGGGATTAAATAATGGCATTTCGCAGGTTTCCTGGACAGCCTGATAGTTCTGGAAACACTGACGAAGACTGCGCGGTGATTGCTGAGCGGAATGACGTGTACAACGGATGGCACGATGCGCCCTGCTCCGCCCTTCATCATCCGATATCGGGTGGGCTCAGATCAGGGTAGGAATGGCTACCTGCTCTTCGTTATAGGGCTGTGTGGAAACTATTTTAAGTTTTATCGAGATTTTTTTCGACATTTTCAGATTCGCGAGGCTTTTCTCTTTCTTTACGTATATAATACGACATGGTTTGTTGAATCGCATCGTCATGGTATTTCGTAAAGTTCCTAAAAATTGGTGTTTTTTAAGCATTTTCATGTTGCACTTAAATTTTACTGTTTTCTGAAAATAGTTTTCTCAGTTGCAAATAAAATAATTAATGCTATATTTGTATATTATTGTTAGAAATTCATTACCAATAATAATACTTTTTTTTGCATCAAAATCAGACAAAAATTAAAAAAGATATATTATATATTCTAAATGTAGGCAGTCGTTATAAAATCATTAATTCTGACCATTTCTAAACAAATAACATAATTTCTACAAACTTTTTGGGTAAATGACTAATTTCTATTTGTATTATTTTATTCAGACATCAGTTAACCAAGCAATACTACATGATCAGTTTGAACACATCATATGCGTTAAAAACGCAACCTTAAAACACTGGCTTTTTTTGTATAGTCCGTAGACCTAAGTTTAACAGCAAACAGTTGTTAGACTGATTACTTTATTCCTTTGTCTTTATCATTTTCTATTTCAGACTGATGAACATAAATAGAAACCATAATGGTGTTCTACTTTGGACAGCTTGTGTGTTCACAACACGCTGTCAAACTTTGTCCGTAGACCGTATAGTCCGTAGACCTATGATTTCATCACCATTATTTCTGACATCAATGCATTAAGGAATACTTTATTTACTGTTTGTACAAGGTTTTCAATCCTGTGGTTTGTTAAAAATATAAAAACCATCATTTTTCTAGTTATTTTTTATAATTTTCAATGAATTTAGTAAATTTAGCATTGAAACTGCGAATATTTGATCCAACCATGGAGTTATTATTTATGATGCACTAAATGATGTTTAAGATGCTTGTTTAGGTACACACTAACTAAATAAGCAAGACTACCGAGCATGTATGAAGTATTCCAGTGACTGAATCACTGTAAATATGGATGATGAAAAAGTCTACGGACTATACCATATTTCTATAACATACAGTTTTAACATATTATTTACAGTAAAAAGTGAAAATGAAGACAAAGGGGCAAAATAAATGAATCTGAGAGGAAAATGGAAGCAGACAAATAAAAAAAGAAACTATCTAGAACAGAAATTATGAGGAGATACAGAGCTAAACTGAAGGAACAAGTGTCAGGACTGCCACAAAATACGCCCATCACAGTATGGGGACTCTCAGAAATAGCTCAGAGAAACAAGCTATTGTCTCCTAAATCCCATTAGTTAATGAATGTTACTTAATAAAACAATCATGTTGAAACATTTCCATTAATTTGAAGGAAAATGTCTCTTTTGACTTATTCAAGTGTTCAAGGGCCATAACTTCTAAGTCATTCACGCGATAATGCTGAATATCGAACTCATCCGCGATTTTATGGCCATGCACATGTGTGGAAAGTTTGAAAAGGATTGGTCTAACGGTATTGAAGTTAGAGCCCAGACAATCACAATTTCAAGTATTTTGTGTACGTCAAGGGCCATAACTTTTAAGTCTTTCACGCGATAATGCTGGATATCGAACTCATCCGTGATATTATGGCCATGCACATGTGTGAAAAGTTTGAAAAGGATTGGGCTAACGGTATTGAAGTTAGAGCCTGGACAATCACAATTTCAAGTATTTTGTGTACGTCAAGGGCCATAACTTCTAAGTCATTCAAGCGATAATGCTGGATATCGAACTCATCCGCGATATTATGGCTATGCACATGTGTGAAAAGTTTGAAAAGGATTGGACTAACGGTATTGAAGTTAGAGCCCGGACAATCACAATTTCAAGTATTTTGTGTACGTCAAGGGCCATAACTTTTAAGTCATTCACGCGATAATACTGGATATCGAACTCATCCGAGATATTATGGCCATGCACAACAAATGTTCCACACCAGCCCGCCCGCCCGCCGTGAGTGTTCACATAATACGCCCCATCTTAAGATGGGCGTATAAAAACCGAACAAAATAGAGGCAGCACGCGAAAAAGACAGGAGAAAACGATAAAAGAGAACACAAAAAAAAACCTCAGAGTCAGCATTTAAAAAGAAAAAAGCCGTTTTAAATACACAAAGATGGAGGATGAGAATCCGACTGGGAAATACTGAAAGTAAGACAGACAGTGTTGAAGATACAGGTGAACAGTACTGGATCAAACAAATCTGTGTATATTGGTCAGATTATGGAACTGAACAATAACACCAGGAAGTTCAAGGTTTCTTTTATGAAGAAGGTTTCACCCAGAAGTGAACTGTATTTCTGGCCAGAGGAGAAGGATGAGTCATGGGAGCTTATGTCCTACATTACTCGTAAACTTGGCCAGCCAGTTGTCAGCAACAAAAGCACGAACCGGAGAGTTTTGTTCACATTTAAATATTCATATAGTGCAAAATGAACAGTTTGAGTGTCCGAAATGGAACATCTGATAAGCTGATTAACATAAAGCTTTATTTTTTTAAAAAAATTTTGAAGTATTTACTTAAAGTGTTCAACAGTTAACAGTTACACAATATTTTGATGTTATTTTTTTCTGACAGTTAGTTAATTCTTAAATTTTGATAATTTTGATAAAAAAATTATGACTGATATTTTTCTGTCAGAAGTTTACTTTTTCCAATCAAATGAAAAAAATACAAACAAATGATATTATGAACATTTGAAATAATTCTAACTTTTAATTTTTTTTTTAAACAACTGTTTGAGATTGCCAAAGAACTCTATAAATTTCTGTATAGTCCGTATACCAAACAAATGATTTCTTAATTCTGTGTAAAATTGCTTTACTGTTACATAGGGTCATTAGTAAGTATTGTTCGTTGATTTGTTGTTGTCAGTGGTGTATATGCCACTTAAATATGTAATGCTTCATTTGATTTGATGTTTTTCATCAGATGTGCAGACTGGACATGACTTAAATTTTACAAGATTATGCTGAGAATGGTCCATGATCAGTTAAAAGTTAAGCATATTACCATGTTTTATAGATTTTTGAGTTTACCAAATGCAAAAGTAATATTAGACTCCATTTAAGTCACATTAGTTTACTGCTTTATAATATTTAATAACTGTATGATGTATGTATAGTCCGTAGACTTTTAAGAACATGAATTGTAAAGCGAATTTTGTAAACATTAGTACTCCATATGCAAAGAGAATTGTATGTTTTCTTCTGTATGGAAACTGATGGGTGTGCCAAAGTACTAGTTGTCTTTCAGTCTATACTATTCTATCCATCGTTGTATTTGACAGGATAGTGCCATTTCTTTGAAAGTAGAGTACAAGGGCTAACACCTATTTTTTTTTTTAAAAGAGGCATATTTTGTTAAGAAAATGTTTATTGTTATGGTTGTAGCATATTGTTCTATTGTTCAAAGCTGTTTACAAGTTATAAAACAATAAAGTTCCATCATTTATTAACTTGTTATTGTTCATTGTGTATAGTCTGTAGACTGCAATACTATATGTAAAGACATTGCGATAATTTTTTTATTAGTTATGCGATCTTGATGCCGTTCGGAATAAATATGCCCAAGTGTCTATGTAGTCCGTTCTCGTAAAAATTGAAAGAATTTATGCAACTTTATTTTTTGGTGTTCGTGCAACATGCTGTCCTACCCTGATCTGAGCCCACCCGATATGTGAAATAGTCGGGTAAATGGCCAATGCATGTTTTCATCATTCTTTTCGTCCCGCCATTATTGAAAATATGGGACGTATTTAGTTGACTTTCTCGCATTAAAAATGCCTTTTGTTCTATACTGAAAATAAACATATTCTTTTACATATAATACGCATAAAAATATCAAGAAAATGTCTGAAAAAAGTAACATTTGAAGTTGTGATACTCAAGGGACGCGAGGTTTGAATATTAAAGTAATGTTGCTACACTGTCTTTTAATGGATAAATTGTATAGCAATGAAAGAGAGTAGTGAGAAAGTCAAACACATAAATTTGATGAATATGGAAGCAATTATGCATTTTCATTCTCTTAAATCTTTAACACATATTTTCTACGTTGTTCTTTAGGGAAATCAGTGTTAACATACGATATCGTCACATTGTACATGTATGCAATCTAATGCACTGGCAAACAGAGAAGACCCAGTTTATGAGCTGTTTGATAAGGGTCTCCTCTTTTTACACATTCTGCACGGCAAAGAAAATCCATTATTCCATATACGTTTTAAACTGCAGTTAATGAATATTCATCAAGTTATTAATTTGCTCATGAATATTCATGAGGTAATGGTTAAAGTAATCATGTATACAGTGTACTTTTTCATTCGTTTCAGACAAAGAGGACAAAATCAAGTCGATATTATCGGCAGGTAGTCCTCCAAACACCTAGCTGAAGTCGATTACATGTCAATGAATATGCAAGCATGCGTTTCGCTGACTACGATTGCTTTTGGTTATTTAAATAGTCCCATATTCATATATGCTCTCCCTGGGTAGTTTATGTATATAATAACATGTGTCACCATTAGTAACAAGTGTTAAATGTGTATATGGGCGTATTTTTAATCTTTCTTCAGAGAGAGAGAGAGGGAGAGAGAATGTGCATATACGAACTATATAAATAAATAACTTTGAATCGGTACATTAATACAAGTCAGTTTTATTTCGACGAAACTATTTACGTGCAATGATTTTATGACTTATTTCAATCATTCATGCAGAGGAGGCGTATAACGCCATTATAATATGGCGGGGAGGGTGGGGGTACCCAGAAGAGGTGGCGTTATTGTTTTTAATGTAAAAATAATATTATTTGATTTAAACTCAATTATGTTTTGCATTTTATAAAAAAAATGCATTATTTAAATGTCAAATGCATAACGTTGGAAATTGTATGAAAAAAAGAACAAAATGATCCCGGTGGGCGGTTGGTCCTTCATCCGTCATTTGACAGTTCGGCCGTTGTTCAGTCCCCAGATGCAACATACCGATGTCGTTTAAATGGTACTGGTATATCTCCCTTAGGAAAAAAAGTTCTTACAATATGTGTATATGTAGCAATCCTTCTCCATGGTTCCTGGGGTGAACCAGTACACGGCACCTGGGAAGGCCATGAAAAATCATTGTCACCCAGCGTAGTTCGAATCCACAACCCCTGGCCTGCAGCCTTGCCTTTCAACTGGACCACGGCGCTCTCTCCCCCTCTCGCTCTTAATACATCAGGGTAGTTCCAGAATCGGTCGGCCCAGTTTCAGGATAATGTGACTGGGTGTGGCTCAATGTTACTCGCCTCAAGTAGACAGATAGTATTCATGGGAAAGAAATATGTCGTATATACACGTAGCAATAAAAGCAATGCTTTGCGTGAAAGGAATACCCGGATTAACAATTCCACTGACAAATCAATAGATATCGATGATAACAAATGTAGCGGAATTGATGATTTATATGAATAGAAATATACAAACATTCATTTGTGAAAACATCAAACTATATGGCCATGGGGAATAGTTTCACCAATGTTCAAGGGAGATAACAGCAACGGTCCTAAAATTACAACACAAAAACCCTTATAAATGTATTCACAAGTTTTAATCAGTTTAGATTCAAGGAAAGTATTTCATGCTGTCGTCGCTAAAATTTTATATTCGAGACAGAAATTGCATTGCGTCTTTACAGTTTCGATCAGCTTCTAAATAAGCACGAAATTGAGTTTAACAGGGTGTAACTTTCACCTTCTGTTACTTAACGCTATCTCTCCTTGTTTCTCTCCTTTCACTCGTCTCCTTCGCACTGGGGAATTAGCGAAACTGTAGAAAATTTAATGTTATCTTCTTTACTTTACTAAATAAAAAACTTAATATCATAAATATATGGTAATCGTATTCTCTTCCGTTTGATGTTTCACACACGCGTCCGTAAGCTCGACCGACTCACATGCAACCAAAAACATTCGATACTGAAATTGACACAGATAACAGAGCAGATAATTAGAACATAAACGGCTGGTTTTTAAAATAACGTGTCACTTATATAATTACTGTAAAACCTCGATAATGAGACCACTATTAGGTCCATCTGAAAGTGGTCTTATTATTGAGTTTGGTCTTTTCATAAATATTTCATTTCAATGTTGATCAAATTCAATACTATATAATATCAAACATAGAAAACTGTAAGGAAACAAGGTTAACCCTTTCACTCATAGAGGACACCATGAAAAGACCTATGCGAACAGCATAAAACCAGATCAGCCTGCGAGTAACTCGCAGGCTGATCAGGTTTTATGCTGTTCGCTGCTCCTCAGTGGTCTGGAAATGAGTATTTTGTAATTAAATTTGGTAAGGTTTAACTGTGGTTTTCTGCAGATCAGGCTTTATGTGGTACCTATTGAGTGCGTCAAAATGAGTCTATATGAGGGAAAGGGTTAAGGATGTCCAACGAAGAAAGCTCAAATTCAACTCAAATAATTTATTTGCAATGTCAACAGCACAGCTGTCTTTGACAAATACATAAACAGTTACCAACGTAATGCACGAGAAATACATCCACAAGAATATGTGTGTACATGTATACGAACTATTCAATCCTATTCATTCATGGCGCACGTGTATATTAGTTACATAATATCAGAGTAACGGTAAATCAGTTATCCCAATATGGGCAAAACATTTATACAATGCATATATTCATTATACCTATTTTAAACAATATCAGTATAAGCTCATATCTAAAGTTTCATCAAAATTACCTTTTTACAAAGTAATCATCTTAAATTATACCATATACAATAGGTTATCATTCTTAGTACTATAATGCATTAATGAATTGTTTCCGTAACTGGAAGCTCTCTTTCAGAGTACTACCTTTTTTATTATCATTTCGTTTTCACTTTTTAATAAACGTATAAATTTATCAAGAGTCGGCCAACTGATCTTTTTCAAGTATTTGAGTCTTATATATCTATATTTTGGACTAACACGCAAGAAATGATATTCAGATTCAATCATAGATGAGTTACAACAAGAACATAATCTTGTATTTTTATCTGTTCTATTGTATCTCCCTACCTCAATATTTAGTTCATGGCTTAGATAAACGAAATTTCCTCAATATCTTTCTATGATAATCATTCTTGATAATTTCTAAATACGGTTCAAATCTAAATCCTGTTTTGTATTTACAATAAGTTTTGAGAACTTTTATTTATACATTCACGCCTTTCCTGTACAAACTGAACTCTAAGTCTTTGTATTATCATTGGGACTTGACCAAAATTAACTAAGGAGAGTGAACATGCTGCTTTAAGTCACCACAATAATTATTGTTTCTCAGTCTTGCGTGTATTATAGAAAACTTACGTTTACCGCCGGAAAAATATAACGGAAATTGATTAACTGGGAACATTTTAAGGACTGATAATGGTGAACTATTCTATAGTGAGATTTTATAGAATTAGCAAATACTGAGACAAGCGCCCAGTCCATAACTGCTCGTTGTGTCCTATAGAATGCTCATAAAGTCAATATCATACAAGAAAGTAAGACATGTTGTATATAAACAGGACATAAACACTAACACGAAGCTACATAAGATAACACAAATCTCTGACACTGATGCTAATTTTCAAAGTGTATGAAAGAAAAATATATTAACAATGATGGTGTTGATAAAGATTTCCATCAGGGGCGTACCTTGGCCATTTTTGAGTATAGATTCGAGGTCAAAGCACGAATCGCTGTGTGGAGAAAGGGTGTCGGTCCTGGGGAATTTTCTAAAGATGGTGTAAAAAGAGCATATTTGTGCATACAATGTATTTGAAATTGAATGGCGAATTCTAAGAGGAAATAATTTCATAATTATTGAAAAAAAAAATAAACAGGGTGAAAATAGTTCATTTTTTTAAATTCTAAACCCATTTATATTTACTAAAATTAATGCATTATCCTTAACCTTATGTCCGCGCTCTTCTTGTGGTCACGAAAGGGCGATGTTTTATTTGCCACAAATATAATGGCGTCAACAATTCCAGCCAATAATATACGATCTTTTTCCACAAGCATGTTGTACTGAGATGATAACTGGCTCTTAATTTCTAAAGCCTCGCCCTTCACGATTGCCAAATATATATATATCTTCAGCTATCGAGTTATATGTGTGGTCGCACACAAAAAATATGGAAGACTATTTATGTAAAAACATGCTAACTTCCATATGTTTTATGAAAAATTACATGTGCATGCTGCCTAATTGCATTTCTGTTTCTTACTTCTAATTGACAAGTGTGAAGTGTTAAATGTTATGTGATCACTGGCTATTAATATGATAGTAAATTAAGACCCATGTGCTAACTACCAAGTGATTTATTACAGATGAGAAGTGCAAACTTACATATATATATATGCAGACTGCCTGTACCACATTTTTGATAAAAAGTGTATAATGCTAAATGCTATGTTCTTACTGTCAATAATACATTACAGACTATGTTTCTTAACGTTTAATGTGACGCATAGACGCCGAGATACACATACAAAAGCGCTTGTCAGTAAGCATTTGCAACTAAGCAGTAAGCATTACATAAATGCTAGAGTAATCTCTCTTCATTAAGCCGAATGGGCCCTAGTAAAATGTGAATGTTCAATTTGGTTTCCAGCTTTGATTATGTTTAGTATGCAATGCTTACTGCCTAGTGCTATGTGTCAACTTGATTTTGACAAGTCCTTTTATACTGGCATACGAATAATAGTTTTAATTCTTTGCGTTTACGTACGCGACATTTTAAAAAATGCAATAAATTTCCATCAATGTATAAGTTTTATAAACATATATTCTTGCACCTCATTTAGCAATAAACACTTCTCAGAAGAAATGAAACAAGGCTACATGTATGCTTGCACTTCTCATTTTTTATGTATAATTTGGTAGTTTGCACCTGGGTCTTAACATATTGGCATATCATTAGTAATTAAGCCCAAAGCATTTAGCATTACACACTTCACATTTAAAATCGTCTAACAGAAATGCAATAAGGCATCATTGAAAAGCATACATTCATGCAAGCACATCCTATCTTTCATATAGCATTCGGAGGTAAGCAGATTGTAATATTTATATAAATAATCTTCCGTAAAAAAAGAACCTGAATTTATCAATAACCGAAGACTAAAATTTCCTATTAATACACTCACTCCGTAAAAATACCAGTACAGCTTTTTTTTTTTCTTCTTTTTTTTTTTTGGCATTGTAGAAATTTAGGGTGTTATCTTTTTAGAATTAACTTACTTTTTAATCGATCCACTCTACCGTACGATAATGATATTTATTCAATCGGAATATTATATAAAGTATATCATGCTAAAAATAGACTTGTACAGTGATGCGTTGTATCTATAAAACAGATTGAACATTTTCACACTGTAACTGTATGCATTAAAAATGAATTTTGAAATAAATCTGTTCATGTGATACCTGATTGGAAAGTTACATTCACTTGGATCCCGCTCTTCTGAAAGCATGGAAAGTTTGTCTAATTTCTTTATGGAAAAAATCTAAGTACGGTGGAAAGGATGACATGATAAAAAAATAAACGTTATTTAATCTTTATTAATTTATTTATCTATTTTTATTATGCATTTTGGTGTCTTATTTGAAGTAAACAATGACGAATATTGATTTAAACCGTAACAAATACTAATTTATCCCGGTCAGTCTTCACTTTTGAGGTCATTTTTCGTATTAAAATGATTTTTTTCCAACTTGATTTTATTTTATACGCACGCGAGTATTTGCGTGAGGGCAGGTACGCCCCTGTCCATGCATCATTTCTTTTATTATTTCAATTCAACACGAAGCTGATTTTAATTTGATCAAGATCCCTTCTTTTATCTTAATTAATGCTTTTTCCACAGCCATACATATATCTTAATCACTTTTAATAAAATAACATCACAGAACAGTTCAACAGAACATAAAAAGCGATACTAGCTAGATCTACACAGGTAACAGTGCCTGTGTGTACTTTTTTTTGTTTTTGTTTTTGTTAGTCTACTTTTCAAAATTATTTATTTTGTAATATTGTGTAATAGGTTCAGTACTAGTGATTTTACAGAGAAACTTTCTCTCGCTCTCTCTTTTTTTTTTTTTTTTTTTTTTTTTTTTTTTAACTTTAACTAGATCTAGACCCTAGTTAAATGACAAAATACAATGAAGATCTACTAACAATATTTTACTCTTTCTAAAGATCGCTGCTCACAGTCACTTATATTATGACCGTGTCTTTCAAGTAAAGCATTAATTAAGTATCGCTTGCATCAGATTAGCATCTGCCACCCACCCGCTGCTTTCTAGTACCTTCTAGCAGAAGACACATGCGCACCCACCCAGGCGCATCACCAAATACGGAATTCCCCGCTGCGATCATGCAGAGTGATTTCCCTTCAACCGGTGTGAGAGCAGTTCGAGAAATCTACATCTGTTACACATGAGGGAAACTTATCAATAGATACTGTATCAATACAATTTAACTGTCGACATTTTTTTTGTGTCATCAGACGAGCCAGTTGGATTATTGAAAACTAGATCTTTTAAATCAAATAAATTTACCTGAAGCGAAATTATTGAGAGATCTTCAATTATGGAGGTAAGTAAACAACTCTCAGCTTCCGTGTGTCAAAAACGTGAAGTTCGGCAAATCTGCTTGTTTTAAGCTTTTGGTTTATAACAATGGTGCGTCTGCGGTATTTTTCCACTGTTGTAAGAATTGACTGAATGGAATAGACATAAATATATATATCATCTTGTGAAGAAGTGTGATTTGTCGATTCTATCTTTGATGAGAATCAAATTTGTTTCCACAGGAGCTTGCATAGATTGTCTACTGTCTATAAATCTTAAAACAGGGGTTTTCTTAAGTGGACGCCCACTTGCCCGCGCCGGGTTAAAATCACTGCAATTTTTTTCAAAGAAGATAGCCCGGCGGACAAGTTTATTTATGGGGTGCCTGACGATGTGAACCACGGACGATGTGAACCTGCACACAGGACGATGTGAACCCTGATATTCATTAATATTGTATTGAAAAATATGCTTTTTTTAATGTTAAATTAACTATCTGAGTTTTGATTTACCCCAATCCCATTTATTACGAGATCGATTTTTATGACTTAGGACTTAAGCAATCCAATTATTTTATTTTCAAACACATTACGTTGATATCAAAACCTCAGGCGTATAATGCGGTAAGATGAAATGAGGTATTTGAACCAGAAATAAAATAAGGGTATTTAACAAACTAATTAAATCACCTGATTGATGTCAATACGTATCCAATTTCGTCATTTGTACAGCCAAACATACGTTGTATGTAATGTTTTAAGCAAAACAAGCGGCACCTTTTTAAATACTTGATTAGATTTATTTTAATTGATTGGTTATGTGTGTATGATAATGTTGTTAAGTGTTGTATTTGGCACCTATTACTTTATACAGGAGTAAATCAGTTGTAATTAACATCGGCTTACTTTGAACGCATGTATAATGAGATTCCCTAAAAAAGAGTTAAATGAAGCGTTAAATGAATATTTTTTAGTCTTAACACCAATTGCGTAAAATTCGTATTAGTTTGATATAATTAAATCAAATAAAATTTTGTCCAAAATAACAAATAAATCATACTTAACTAATAACTATTCATGACAAACATCATCTAATCTAATAAACCATACATACAAATGATAATTTAACTTGAAATCACATGCACCAAAGTGGTTTTAGAAACTGGTTCACATTGTCTTACGCGATGGTTCACATCGTCCTCATAAGCGGTACACATCGTCCTGGGTACGAACCAAAGGCGGTTCACATCATCCGTAATTCTATTTATGTAAATGAAATCTTTCGGATTATTAAGTTCTATAGTATATCGGGGGTAAAATGCTTGCAAACTGTCTTTGATACATACACTTTGTATTAACAAAAAAATCCACCTTAATATTGCACATATTTAGTTCCAAACATTAACAAACACCAACTAACTTCAAGATAGGGCAACCCGTTTTCACTGGGGGCTAGTAGATGTTCAAAGTAACTTGCCCCCTGGACAAGTGAAAGTCAAATCCTTAAGTAAACCCCTGTTAAAAATGTTAAATATCACATGGACTGTCATGTATGCATAAAAAACAACCCCGGATATCAATATTTTATAGATATTTTCAATTATAGCAAGTCGATGCTTTGTAACAAAATGTTAATACCATGTTACCAATCTCTTCTGAAATCCGCTCTGGTTGTTTTTTTCATATTGGCCTGTCTAACTGTAGATTAAAATGCTTTGCCACTAATCCCATGATCAATATTTACAAAATGTCTGTTTAAAATCAAAAGGCGAAACGTTACATGATTACTGTATCCGTATTTGGTGAAATTGGTAAGCAAAGACAAGGTCATTGAATGAAATGGAAAGAAAAATATGTCTACTTTGTCTGAGAGGATTTTTATGTGTGCTTCCTAAAACAGTTGATCTGAATGGCTGAAACAAGGTAGAGGTATCGGTGTTAATTTCCTGAAGCTAACATAGATGGTCTGTGTAGAGATCCAGCAAAGGCCAATACGATCAGATCAGTAGAGATTAACAATGTAACCAGTGTTTCTGATGTCACAGTACTCTATAACTCACAATAGGGGAGAATTATATGTAAGCAGCCACTGGATAACGCAGTCAGTAGAACAATATGCCATGTAAGCGAAAGGCTCCGTGTTCATGTCCTATAGTCAGGTTGCATATTTTTCTCACCCAGTATGACATTTGGCGCCCAACTTTGGACCGTGACTATGTGTTCGGAGATCAAGTTCACCTTGTTCTTTTGACTCATTTGGATATTCAAGGACAAATTCCGATCTGGCAGGGGAGTATGTCACGGTGCTGACTCACAATAAGGCTGGCATCTATGCCACAACTGTATCAATCATGTAACTGTTCAAATATTGAATTTAATCAGTGAAGTAATAATTTAACTTTATTTAGCTACATTTCTATAAATGAAATATCTGTTTAGAATGTCAAGAAAAAAATACATTTATATAATTGTCAGGAATGCTTTTCATTTTAAAAAAGAAGAAAAAAAATTCAATGTTTGCTTTTTTTTTCTAGACGGATATCTCTACAATCAAAGAGGAAGGGAACGCTAAATTTAAGGATGGAGACTATGAGGCAGCCCTCTCAGCTTACACAAAGGCACTTGACCTTGGAGACATTAAAGATATGGACAAAGCAGTTATATACAAGAATAGAGCCATGTGTCACATCAAATTGGAAGAGTTTGAGAAAGCAGCAGAGGATGCAACTCGCTGTAAGTTATGGATATTTAGGGTTTTTCTAGCTCTTCATATCTGTGGAGGCCAGGTCCTGTGTTCTCGAAAATAAAAACGGTACATGTACATAGGTGCGATTTTCATACTCAAAACTCAAACTATGCCTATAAGTTTCAATAGGGATTTGAGTAAGAATATATAAATTTGAGCCTGACAACTTCCTTAAGTATTTAAGGGCAGGACTTCAATTTTTCGGAGAAGGACTCCTGATTTCCAGAGTACTGCTTTCATAAATACATTAGAGGACTCCCAACATTTTGGAAAATGTCTGTCAAGGACTCTGATTTTCATTTTACTAGTGAACTGTATATCTCAAGGTTCAAGGCTTATTTTCTTGAGGTCACTAATTCCAAATGATATCTGTATTTGTTTTTTTGTTTTTTAGCCCTTCTTCTGAGAGTGAATTGGGGGCTATAAAGGAATCACATAATTATATTGACCAGTGCAACCAGTTTTACAAATTGTTCCAATATATTCTTATAAATTTTGTATAGTCAAATGATTTAGTGGTGGTATGATTAATATTATATCACCTTATTCAACGCCGTTTGACACTAACATTTGAGCCAGTACCTGCTTTGAAATTCAGGAGTCCCTTCTGAAAATTAGGAGTCCCTGTTAAATTCCTTGAATATAGGATAGTTTTCTTCACACAACCATAGCATTAAAAGTTGCAATTTATCAAAAACTTTTGAGTAACTAGTATGAACGTTTTATGAAGATTTCATTAGCTTACTATAAATGTGTCTGTTCAAGTTACTTTTAATCAAAAAGTAAGC
>CM037787.1:14834468-14884468 GCA_021229015.1 Solen grandis | reverse complement strand
GTGCTAACAGAACTCCTGGCACATCATTTCTGGAGTCCCTTCCAATTTTCTTTTGTATCCTCGGGATACTGGGACACTGTTAGTATTGACAGCTGTCATTAATAAGGCACTAGTTTTCTATAATCTTGAGGGTTTTGTAAAATAGATAAAAGCTGTCCTTTGACCCTTGAAAATTTGTAATCAGGGGTCAAATTAACATTAAAATATGATGGAAAAACTCCACAAATATTGTTCTTTTTACAATTTGGAACATTTTGACCCTTGAGTTTCACGGACTATGGAGAGCCCTGATAGATGTTTAAAATCAACCCTTTACGTCATATTGACACATTTCTTGTGCATTGGCAAACAGAGCAGACCCTGATCAGGGTATCCTCTGTTTGCACAGTCATACAGTATTGTAGCTGAGTTTCTACACAGTCTGTGTGACAAAAAAGAATTCATGATCCCATGCACCATCTTAAGTTCAATTAATTAATATTCATCTAGTCATAAATTTGTGCATGAATATTCATGAGGTAAAGGGTTAAAATGTATTTCAATATTATCAATGTGACAGCTGATATATTTTTTCTCATTTTCTAATGAAGTATTCTTCAGAAGTTTCAGTAAGAGCTTGGAGCTGTTAACCCTTTCCTTCATATAGACTCATTTTGACGCCCTCAATAGGTATCACATAAAGCCTGATCTGCAGAAAAGTTAAACCTTAACAAATTTAATTACAAAATCCTCATTTCCAGACCACTGAGGAGCAGCGAACAGCATAAAACCTGATCAGCCTGCGAGTTACTCGCAGGCTGATCTGGTTTTATGCTGTTCGCATAGGTCTTTTCATGGTGTCCTCTATGAGGGAAAGGGTTAAAATCTCCCAAACTTTTCTTGAATAAATGAAATTAAATGTATTAAGTGTTTACATCCTTCAACTTTTGGACAGTTTTGGTGTTTTATCCCAAACTTCAAGTAACAATGCTTGGTGCTTAGCATATAAGGGTAGCTCCAGGTCTGGTTGGCCCGGTGTCAGAATAATGTGATACTGCGGCAGCTCTATATCTGTGTCTCAAGTTCACATAGACTTCAAATGACTGAAATACTGTTGGCAGGATGTTAAACCTAAAAACAAACAAATAATAATGCTCCCAGTGGTTCTTGAAAATATTTTAGTATCAGTTTAAAAATTGTTTCCGCGATACTTTTGCAGGCCTGGAGATATTTCCAAATGACCCTAAAGCACTGTACAGAAGATGTCTTGCCCTGGAAAGCCTCGGCAAGTTGGAGGATTCCTACAAAGATGCTGCTATGTTGATCAAAGTGGATCCAAAAAATACCTCAGTGAAACCAATTCTAGCCCGGCTTACTCCAATAATTAAAGAAAGGGTAAGACTACAGTATTCACTAAACAAAAGATACCGTAGTTCCATGGTGGTCATATTCTTTTTGTGTCGCCTGCTGTAAGTAGAGGTGACACATAAGGGATCACTTCTGTCTGTCTGTCTGTCTGTCTGTCTGTCTGTCTGTCTGTCTGTCTGTCTGTCTGTCTGTCTGTCTGTCTGTCTGTCTGTCTGTCTGTCTGTGTTCCAAGAAACACTTCTTGTTTAACACCAGATCATCCTTGATTTTTTTTTTTTTTTTTTGCTATTTCCTTACTAGACATAGAACCACCTTTGTTGGGCAAATGTGTTCTTTGTAGACAGAATTGCAATTAATATGTGTGATGTTTAAACATAAGGGGATGCTTGAGTCATTTAAATACCCTTTTCTTCTCTCTTTCTGTGTGTGTGTTTCTTTCTATCCATACCCCCCCCCCCCCCCCCCCCCTCAAAGAAAAACCTTGTTGGGTCACTTGAATTTTCAAGTGAGTACCAGCTGGCTTGTGATGGGTTGGTAATTCTACCTGCCTGTCTGTGTTCACTTGGGTATTTTTCAAAATTTTTATTCTCTCCCGGATAGATAGGTCTGGGCATATTGCTTTTGATCTCTCTGTTTGTTTGTCCATTTGTTTGTTTGTCTGTCTGTTACAAACCTTGACCATAAAAGGGAAGTCCTTCCACCTACAGCCTCCAAACTTTACAGTTGCATGCACCTTGATGAGATCTACCTGCCAAATGAACTTGATCTTCAAATGACCTTGACCCCTAAGGTTTAAGCCCCCTCCCCCTCTCCAGGAGGATTGGGGCATAGTGTTTATTCAAATATAGCTCTTGTTAGCCGGACGTATGATTGCAATACTGTCAAAGTGACAGTAAACCTTGTAACGAAAAAGTTGCAACAGCTTTCTAACCTAGAAGACTTCATGTGAGTATATTTTGCTGGTTTCCTGTACTGGATTAATTGTTCAATTTCTTCACAGGCCAAACAACAAGGCAGCACACAGACACGAGTCACTCAGATGTTCAATCTCATTTTTGACTCGGCAGCAGACAAGGAAAAGCGCATACAGGTAAGTTGCCATTTCATTCTTGTGCAGAGAAGAAAAAAAGTTAAATTTACTCATGGCTGGAGTTCAACTGCTCAGTAACCTTGACCTCAAATCATTTATTATTATATCATTTTTTCGCAAAATGAAAACTAAATAGGAATCAGGTTCAGTCTAATGGCGTCTCATCCCTTTTCGTCCCATTTTACAAAAAGGAAAATATACTTTCACATTCTAAAGATAATGTTCTGTTCTACAGTTACATGAAAGAATATTTGATGACTGATACTGTTAAACCTTATTGTACAGAACATCAATTTGACCATGGTCAAGAATTCTTTATAATTAGATGGTTGTCGTATTTTTGTTAATAAAGGACTGAATGAGCAAATAAGGAAAATGGGTCTCAGTTTTGAAGTACCAGCTCCAGTGGCTGACTGGTTAAGAGTATCTGTCCCTTAAAAGGGAGGCCAAGGCTTGATTCCTTGCTGTGACATACCAAATTTATTGAAAACGGTAAGTTGCAGTGCCTCCTTATACTTGGTGCTCAGCATTTAATGGTATGTTAAGGACTGGTTGTGGTGGTGTCAGGATAATGTGACTGATTTATATCAGGATACATGGCATGTAACAGCAGTGAGGCAGTACTATATTTGTTTCTTGTAGACAAAAGTCCTTAAATGACTGAAAAACTATTGGTGGGATGTTAAACCCTGGCAAAAACAAACAAAACTTATACAATGTAGTGAGAAAGTCCTGATACTGAGGTTTACTGTATGTGTTTGATATAGGCAGCCAACAACCTGGTGGTACTCTCGAGAGAGAGCGGTGGTCCGGAGATCATCCTGCAGCAGAACGGTCTGGTCCGGTTGAAGGAGATGGTCTTCCAAGAAAAAGAAATAGAGGTCACGCAGGCCTGTGTACGTGTCCTAGCCTGCCTTGCGAATGGAAGCAAGACGAGGGTAAGTAGGTCACTTGGTTGACCAGTCAGTAGTAACAAGGGATATACATACCCATTATAATGTCAGATCCTATACAGGGATAAATCTAGGCTGAAATGTTGATGCTCTTATCTTTTTTTTTTTTTTGCTTAAAATCCTATTGAAGTCTTATAAATGAGACAGAGAAGTAAAACCAGTCATACATGGAACATAACTCTTTCAATTGACATGGGCAACATCTCTTATATCACTTGAGTCAATTAAAACAACAGGTCAATACCTTAAAATACTTGTCTTCCATCCCACTCTCCTCTCTTGATTTGACCCTTTCAGTCATGAATATTTATGTTCAAATTTATAACTTATCAATATACTGAACTTTAAATGGTATACCAGACAATGGATCTTTTATTGCTGTGCACACTGTAAAGAAGCTGAGTTACAAAATTGTATGAGCAAACAGAGAGGACCATGATTAGACAACTTCCTTCAGGAGCTGCTTGATCTGGGTTTTCTGTGTTTGCAAATGCGTCAGAACGAGTCTAAATGAGGTAAATTGTTAAACAGATGACATAGTCATGGTGATAACTTCAAGCTGATGTCTTTTTGTAAAGACTTTTTCACCACAGTTAACTCTTTCTTAAAGAAATGAACCCCGTGTTTCTTCCCACTGAAGAACCTCTGGGTCAGGTAACTGCAAACTTACATCTTAAGCATGGCTAAACGACATATAAATAAAGAATAGTCTTAAACTTTGATGTAAAGGTCCTAGAATTTGACCCTGTTTATTTCCTTGTATGTACAGAGCCAGAAAATATATGAGGAGGTTGGTCTGAAGAGACTTGGTCAGTTGATGTCACTGCCGGTGCAAGGGCTTGCCACCTCTGTGGGTCATCTGCTTCACAACATGGCCAATAGCATCGTCGAGTTTAAAGTGTACTGCGATCTGCGGGAGAAATATGAGGAGAAGAGGAGGAATAGAGACCCTGCCATTCCTCCAAGGTGGAAGATGGGTGAGTTTGACTTGAGAAAATTTTAAAAAAGCAGGATATTTTTCACAATAAAAACAAAAAAATCAGTGGTTGTATACCATCAAATATATTACATAGAAAAACATCAGAAGATCAGGGATGTTCTACTCCTTGGAATATCTTATAATAACATGACTTTCTTACAGTAAGTTTGTTTTTAATATTAAGATTGATTTTTATGTCCAAATTCTTTAATGACATTCCGAGGTGCGACATAATAACTGGTTCTCCAAAGGAACTGTTGCGAATAAGGTGCAAGAACGGTCTCCCTGTCGGTGTAAAAAGAAATAAGTTTACATAGACAAAAGAAAACATTTGAATTTACAGGGAGAGCATACTTCGAGATTTTCAAACTTTTCCATTTTAGATGAAAACCAGGAGAAATTCCTGGACGAATACTTCAAAGGCTTGATTAAGATGCTGCAGCATCACAAAGTGTCCGCTAGTGGCCGTGATGCAGCCATGGAACTGATAATCAAAACAGTGACGCGGAAGACTGGGTTCCACTGGACCAAGCCTTTCCTGGATACAGATGGTAATGATGTTCGCGTGTCTCTTAAAATTATCACTCACCCTGCCGAGCTTCTTCAAAGTTTAAGATAGTAAAAACAAGAAAATTACAAAGAATTGTTCTGATTTATTTTTAAGCGGGAGTGGAATTTGATACACCTACTGGTATATTACTGTTAATATACTCACAATACACAAGTGAAGTGGGGGCTACATAGGAATTTAAGATAGTAAAAAAAACACCAAAATACAGAAAATTATAGAGAAATGTTCTGCTTTTTCACTTGCCACATACTAATCTTACTGGTCAGGGCTAGTGGAATTTTACACCCCTAATGGGCTACGTTCAGTTTACTGTAATGCTCCCTACTATTATGGATTTAGTTCCCAGCTTACACTCTATACGCTACAATAAAAAAGGGATGCAAACGCTAATGTTAGGGACTTTTAAAGATAACTGAGTGCAGGGCTGGTGTATTACTGTTATTGTACGCATACCTGACAAGTGAGGTGGGGTTATATCGGAAATTTTTCGCAATGTCCAGTATCACTGCTTCCTGTCCAATTTTACAAAATGTTCAGTATCAAAATACTACAGAAAATGGGGCTCTATATAGTCTTGCTTGTCACGTCTGTTCCATCCTTTGCTCACATTACATGAAGACTAGATGTGATGTGGGGATATTAATCACATTTACTGATAGTTTCGTATTGTAGATTCACAGAGATACAGCAGGGGTTTGACTGGTAGTTCTGATTTCACACTAACTTTATTTTACAATGGTAGTATAAGGCGATATTTTCAACCATAGGATAATATGATAGATAATTTTAACATATACAAGTTTAGTGGCTAATTGTTCAAATTAAGACTACATAAATGAAGAAATCCCTTACACTTTTAAAGAATTCTGCTAAAAGTTGTTCATTAGTTATGTCATTTTGTATAGTGTGTGATATTTATGCATCTTGATGACCTAACTTTATGCTGTGTGCAGGTCTGGAAGGCCTACTGATGATTGCTGGCACCATCAAGCAACACGAGACACTGGAGATCTCCGACCAGTCCAAGATGCATGCCTCTCTCCTTCTCAACACAGTATGGGAGGACCTCTCCGGTGACAAAGAAGTCGACAAGTTCAAAGGAAAAGTCAGTGAATTCTTCAAGTAAGTGCTGTTAATTGTAACAATATTTCAATTCAAGTGATTTTATGGTAAGGAGTATCAATAGGGTTTTGAGCTTGATAATGAGTTGGAGTCTGAGATCATACTTTCGAGAACTGGAGGATTGCATTTCATTTAGTTTTATGTTCTTGGATAGTATTTGAACCTGTGTCAGCCATCACCTGAAGCATATGTCACCTGTAAGAAAGCCTGTTTTCATTTGACTTAGTCATGAATGGAAGAGCGGAGTTTACATTTTCAGGTATTAAAAGCTAATTATTGACCTGGTTTTTAAAAAATAACATACAGTTATGTTGTGTCACCTGCTGTAAGCAGAGGTGACACATAGGAATCAATTTTCCATTGTCTGTCCATCCGTCTGTTCACCACACTTTTCTATCACCCTTCAGCAGGTGACACACATGTTCCAAAGAACACTCTTGTTTGTGATACTAATTGTAAGCAATTGACCTAGCCCTAAAAGAAAATGCTGGGTTCTTATCTTTTCACTGCAGAAAATTGGAAAAGTTTGTTGATTGTCATTAAATGACCAAAGATGTCAAACTTAGATACAGTCATAGGCTCAGTAAGAATTTTTATTTTAAGTCTGGTTTTGTCATAATAGCATTGATACAGGTATAATTCTAGTTTGTATATAATTTTAAAACAAAACGTGAAAAGGAGAACTTTGAAGCATTTTTCCTATTTCAGAGAACTATTCAGTAATGATGAAATGGAATCAAAGATTGAAGCAGTCAAGGCAATCTCAATGCTTTTACAGGTGAGATAAATTAATAAACTGATGAATGAAACTTTTTTTTTTTTTTTTTGCTAAATGTTTTTGACATGTTTTATTCCCTCTTTGTTTTATTTTTTCTCCTTTGACTGCATTTCTGTACATCTGTTGTTTTTAATATGATCAAAAAAATATGTGAATGTATCACCAGGGTGATACATACATGTACATTATAAACTGAAGCAATGTATGTTTATAGTTCTTATCTCTTTTGTACTCTTTTATAGTTTTTTTTACAATTTGAAAAAATGTTAGCAGCTAAAATTTGTGGGAGAAGTAACATTTTGTATAAGAACAAAATAAGATCTATTGCCTTCGCTGCTGAGAATTTTCAATTCCTGTTAAATTTGATAAAAATGTGCAATAATTAAAATGGGAGAAAAAAATAAGTTTGCATACTTTCAATATTTTACATATTAGGATTATTGATAATTAGCTGAGGTGTATCATTTGATCGTTATTCATCATTCTGAAAAACAAGTTTTCTTGACTTTCTTTTTACATTTTCTCAGATACTTTACAGAATTTTGGTATGTAGATTACAGAACAAGTTTTTGACGGAGTTATGACCCCTTAAGTGAGAAGTTTCTGCTACAAAATTTATTGTGGGGTCATTTGTGCTGTATTGATATATCTTGCCTAATGTTAATTATCTCTTTTTTCTCGTGTTTCTTCAGGGACCGTTTGAGGTTGGCAACATGATCTTGGGGTTTGAGGGCGTGACAGAAATCATGTTTGCCCTCGCGCAGAGTGACAGACCTATTCATCAGGTACAAGACAGGGCAGAGATTGCTCAAATCTAACCATGAAATTAATGATTTAATTTTTTTTTTTTTTGGTGTAACTTTTTTGTTCATTATGCAAGTTTAAGTTATTGATAGATTCATATGCAGAAAAGTATTTCATGATACGATTTTCATTTGTCATTATCATATAATCAATAACATAAGTATATCATTTTAACAGTTAATACAATTTAAATATAAAATATTGTGTCACCTGCTGTATGCATAGGTGACACATAGGGATCACTTTTCTGTTGTCTGTCTGTCTGTCACAATTTCTCCATCTTGCTTCAGCAGGTGATACATGTGTTCTGAAGAACACTCTTGTATTTTCAAAGAAGTCAAACTTCAAAGGTTTTGATTTAAAAAAGTTTTACTTAAATCTTGTTTTTTTTGCCTATGGCCTTCCTTATAGTAATTACAGTTATGTACTGGTAATTTGATGGTCATTATGTAAAATCAATACATGTAGTTTAAAAAACTGCATAAAAACAAAAACATTTTTATGGACATTGACCTTTTGATCCTTGCCAGCAACTAGCTGTGGAGGCCATCGTCCACTCAGCGTCCAAGAAGGACAAGTGTACAGGAATGTTGGGTGCGGCTGTTCCTGTCCTGAAGAAGCTGTACCATGAGGGAGCCGACGACAACATCAAAGTCAGGGCTCTTGTGGTAGGTCACTTGATGTCATCTATTGAAGCGCAGCCAGAAAATTCAATGTTCAACATATTAAGAATTGCACTGATATATGGAAGGGACTTTCTAGTTTGTACAGATATTTTTGAAATAGACTTACAGACTACCCATTAGCTTTGCTGGGATAATAGGTAGAAGACCTGGTTGTGTCTCTGATACTGTACATGTGTAGATGACCTAGCCATCAATGGGGAAGATGGGGCTAAACTTTCATTATATAGGCGGAGTGGTGGCTCTGTGGTAATGCATTGATTTGCTAATCCAGGGGTCTGGGGTTCAAATCCCGTAAGAACTTTGGAAATTTTCTGGGACACTTTCCAGTGTTCCCTGCCTAACTAAAAGCCTAGCACTGGTTCATCCAGACAGTGGTTAAGGGGCTTAATGTGTATCAGTGTTATACACCCAGCATGTTAAAGAACCAGGAGGTCTATCCATCTGTCTCTGTATGCAGGTGCACCTGTCTAGAGGTGCTAAGGGAGGGCAACCCTGACAGAAGAAGTCAGAGGTGCTGGGCCTTAAAGGCCTTCAAAAACCACAGCACCATGCACAATATGTCTGAGCACGAATGCAAACAACAACAAATTTTCATTGTTTAATACTGGAAAAGTGCATTTGGGTCACACTATAAGAAAATTCCAAATTTATTGATTTGCAGAAATCTGTTTGAGTATGGAATGATAAATTACACTGCCAAAAAGAATGGATTACTTTACGCTGTGAGTTTGATTACAGTAGAACCTACCCACAAACATTACCATGTGCACTATTTTCTATCTTTGTTTGTGGTGAAATATAATTTATATGACAACATTTGACAGAATTTCAAACATTATGGATACATCCATTGGGGTAGTTTTCAAAATTGAAATAAAAGATATTGAAATGTTTGTACAAAGTGTGATTTACTGTTTCTAACAGGGTCTGTGCAAGTTGGGATCATCGGAAGGGTCAGATGCCAGCAGTAGGCCAATGGCTGAGGGTTCAACTATAACACTGGCAAAAGCCTGCAGGAAGTGAGTGATTATATTATACTTAATAAACATTGTTTAACATTATAATCTAAGGTACCAAGGCAGGCATGTAGGTAAGCACTCGTTTCAGTGATTGCAGTAGTTTTTCTTTCATGAAATTATTCTATAATTCTATATACTAAACATTATCACAGTTAAAATTCATTCAGAACTATATTACAATTATGCTTTGAGCTAAACTTTATAGATTAACTTTTCATGATAAACTTTTAAACAATATGATAAGCTTAATCACTGTATACTTTATGCTTAAGTATACACTAACACCACATTTCAGGTTCTTGTCCAACCCTGCCGGTGACCTTGACCTGAAGCAGTGGGGTACGGAGGGCCTGGCGTACCTCACCCTGGATGCTGACGTAAAGGAGGAAGTGTGTAGCGACCCCCAGGTCCTTGCTGCCATTGTTGAAGCTGCCAAGGTCAGTACAGGACACGTGTTTCTTTGCTTGGTTTAACAACACACTGAACAATCTTTTGTCACAGATCAGTTAACGTATGGCATAGTAAAAAAATGTGTAAGTAAATGGTTTGCGCAGTGGTAAAGAGTTTGTCTTGACAAAGATGAGTGATTAAAATGATAATGGTGACCTTTCATAAATTACAAACCATCAAGCTGATTCACAATACTTTATTTGAATTTGGTCCACAGAACCCAAAGCCCAGTTTTATGTACGCCACAGCAACGCTGTTTGTGAACCTGACCAACAGTGTGGACAAGCAGGAGATGGCTCCGGAAATGGTGGAACTTGCCAAGTACGCAAAACAGCACGTTCCAGAGGAGCACCCCAAGGTAAACCCATGTCCATGTTGCATTAGTTTAAATTAATTTATTGTTACTCTGATTGGGAACAAGTTCTTACAACTTATACTAATCCCTCTCGACTGTCCTGGGTTGGACCAGTACTTTGTGCCTGGGAAGGTTATGAAATATTCTTGACCCTGTGCAAGGTTCCACAACCTTCAGATCCCCATTTAAGTATTATTACCACCTGACCACAGCAAGGTTGCTTGGATTAAGAGGCATTTTCCTCCATTTTCTGTAGATGCTGTATCATGTGCAGATAGTATTTGCTTTAAAAATAAATAATGATTAAATTTATGCTTTTAAATTATTTTGATTTTTTTTTTTTTTTCACAAAAATTTCTTAATTTTGTCTTTTTTCGGCATATCATTAGCTTATATGTTGTCTGTTGGGCCACCAGAAATGCATCCAAGTTTGTGTAATGGTCAATATATAACACTTAACGGTGAGAAATTTGTGTAAGCTGTTGGAGCACTCACCCTGTCAGCCAGGGGTCCCAGTCTGGCTGCATATTTTTCTCACCTGGTTTCATTTGTTTTTGGATTTGGCGATAAATAAAACATGAGATGGAACACTTGACTACATATTAGTGGCAAGACATTCACACCAATCTGAGCTGGTGATCTTGTTTCCAGGATAAGAAGGAATATGTATCGGAGCGGATCAAGAGACTCGTGGAGGCCGGGATGGTCAGTGCTTTTGGGCCGTTGTCAAAGACTGAGAGTAAAAACACCCGAGAACAGGTGGCCAGGTGGGTTGGAAGATGTCTAGCTCTTGATTTCCTCCTGACTTTCACAGACTGTTTTTCTTTTTCTTTTTTTATACACTGACTTACAATATTCAACTTCAAGTTTGAGATTTATTCATTGTCATGATTATGTTTTACAAAAAGTAACAAAAGATATTAGAAGCTTACTATGGAAGCCTCACTTTCCAAGGGATCATTTTTTATAGCAATTATGCTAGAAGCCCATAAGGTGATGATTTGAGCAAATTAAACTTGTGAATAAAATTCTGACCATTACTTTCAGAGAACAATTTTGAAATATTATAGTAGTAGAATTGAGCCATAAAATGTTTCTTTTGACAAGTACTGGTAATGATGAAGCCTTTTTTTTTAGCCCTTTAACAAGATTTGAGAAGACATATTAATGAGAATTCAGCAGTGAAGTTGTCATAATCAGTTCCAAAACCATTACCAAAACAAAACTCTAAGCAAAGATGAGACATGAAACTAAACCCATTTAGATGATACAGTCATTGGCCGGAAGTCTCACTAACTTGTGTAGTATAGTCCATGCATGTGAACCCTATTTTTTACCCATAATGCACCTGTGTGTTTCAGGGTCTGTCTGACGGTAGCTACTGAGGAGTCCTACAGGGGCCAGGTGGTACAGGCAGGGGGAATCAAGGTAAGATGAAGGTCCCAGTTTCTGTTCGATACCTGTACTGCAAAGACACACATTCACTGATAGTCCCAGCAAAGAAAGCAAGGCCTGACTGCAAAATGTTTTCACTGACAGTAAATTTTGGCAAGTCTGTGAAATGGGCAACTTTGTAAATGAATAACATTCATTAATCCTTCATAAAAAGTAATGATTTTTCATTTTTTAATAATAGACTTAATCTTGATACTTTATGTTGATTGGGAAATAAAATTTTATAACTTATTGTAATCCTTCTTAACAGATTTATGAATCCATGAAAAATCCTTGCCCACAGTAGGGTTTGAACCCACAATTCTGAATCCACAGTTATATACCTTACCACTGGCCAACAGCACCCTCTGTAGTGAGAGTCTTTAATACACCCTCATACTTCAATCTTTTTAAAGTACACAGTGTTTGTGTAGTGTAAAAAATCTTATATTAAGTAAAAGTGTTTAAAATTGAAAAATCCTGATGATTGAACCAATTCATTGTTGAAATAAATGGAAAAAAAATCATCAATTTACTTTCCCCTGCACTGTTTCAGGTACTGTTGAGTCTGTCCAATGAGAACAACACGGAGCTAGGGAAGCAGTGCGCAGCTCAGGCCATCGCTAAGATTGCCATTACGCAAGATCCGAACATTTCATTCACCGGACAGAGGGTCAGTCTGCAGTCGGTCACTTACTCCTACTGTTTTATACTTTTTGTCTGACCTTAAATTTTGAAATTAGATATGTTTAAACTGTATAATACACATATTATAAAGACAATCAGTGTTACCACAGATCAGTGAATGGTCTTTATCAATGCTTTAATACAGAATTTCAGGTTAAATCCTCTGATTACGCAATAGCTACATTTGGTAAACATGGTAAATGGTTTTTACCTGGTCTACACAAAAGAACACAAGTTTTTGTTTGGGATACCGTTTGTGAGCAGATAACCTTGTCTGAAAAGAAAATAATTCTTTAAAAGTAGGGCTGAGGAAGGCAGGGCTTATATCACTGCTAGAACTTAGCAGGGAAATTTGGAAATTAGAAATAAAAAATCAAACAAGTTATTTTGATAAATTACTCAGTTGATAGATTGAAATCATTAGCTAATGGTTATGGGATAGTTCCATTAACTTTCCCCACGTTATCTGCGCAAAGGATTTAATATATTTTAAAAGACAACTGAAAATTATCTGTCAGCATTTACATACAATGATTTAATATTTCTACTTGCAATCTTCATGATCAAGTAGTGGTAGAGTCATTCCACTATAATAAATTAAGGGGGAATAGCTTTTTGTAAGGGAGTTTTAGATCTGACATTTTGTGGGAACCCTGACATATTTGTTTGTCATAAAGTTTCAGGAATCTGATATTTTTCCAAATGAAAGCCTCATCAAAGCTGCGATATCACTTTGTAAAAGTGAGGCAATCTGTCTTTACTCTTTTTTTAAATAAAAAATTGTATCCATTTATTTGTCTTATGATTAACATTGAATACCCAGTTAAATCATTTTCATTACTTTTTCCTTCTAATGGTTTTACCATGTGTTGACCGGTAAATTGCTAAAAAAAAATATGGATTCAACATATTGAAAATATTACTGTTTAAACAAATGTTTCTGTCTACAGATGTACGAGGTTGTGCGGCCATTACTGACACTGCTGGATGTAGAGAGGTCTGGGTTACAGAATTTTGAATCTTTACTGGCTCTCACCAATCTGTCCTCCATCAGTGATTCTGTTCGGTAAGTCAACTTTTACATCTACAGTGGAGTCTTTGCACTGAATTTCCTAGAAAACTTCATAAGCTATATGCAGGAGGATTCTCATTGCCCACCCCCCAAAAAATAAATAAGTCTCCCCTTAAATTTTTTACATTTTACAGTATAGCTGTTTTGATCATTAATCTTGAAATGTCAAATTGGCTTGATGAATTAGTTAACTGAACTTTAGATAGTTCAGTATGAGAAAATGGATTTTCTTTGCCATACAGACTGAGTAGAATCTGAGCTACAGTTATGAGCAAACAGAGGAGAGAGTCTGGGACAGCTCTGTTTGTGTCATTACATATCTATATGAGGTAGCAGGATAAATGCAATACTTCACAAAATGACCTATTTGCACTCTCCTATGAGGTAGCAGGATAAATGCAATACTTAAACAAAATGACCTATTCTCACTCTCCTATGAGGTAGCAGGATAAATGCAATACTTTCACAAAATAACCTATTTCACTCTCCTGTGAGGTAGCAGGATAAATGCAATACTTTCACAAAATAACCTTTTTGCACTCTCCTATGAGGTAGCAGGATAAATGCAATACTTTCACAAAATAAAGATACACTATATTTGCACTCTCCTAATGAGGTAGCAGATAAATGCATTACTTCACAAAATAACCTATTTCACGAGAAGGTACAGTAATTCTTGATTATCATATTAACCTCCTAACTCACCAGGGCTCGTATTGTGTCTGAGCGAGGGATGCCGAGGATTGAACACTACCTGTACGAGGAGCACGAGATGATTCAGAGGGCTGCCATAGAGTGCATGTGTAACATGGTCATGAACGAGAAGGTACGGTAATTCTTGATTATCATATTAACCAATAGCTGCCAAGGATATCATGTGATCAGTGTGTGATCTGGTTCACACAGAAGAACATACTGGGTTCATTTGTGATACTGATAATGAGCATTTGATCTAATTAATAAAAATAATTCTTACATGAATAAAAATTAACCCTTTCCCTCATATATACTCCTTTTGACGCCCTCAACAGGTATCACATAAAGCCTGATCTGCAGAAAACCACAGTTAAACCTTACCAAATTTAATTACAAAATACTCATTTCCAGACCACTGAGGAGCAGCGAACAGCATAAAACCTGATCAGCCTGCGAGTTACTCGCAGGCTGATCTGGTTTTATGCTGTTCGCATAGGTCTTTTCATGGTTTTCTCTATGAGGGAAAGGGTTAATAAAGGCAGGGCAGGGGTTTACTTAAGGATTTGACTTTCACTTGTCCAGGGGGCAAGTTACTTTGAACATCTACTAGCCCCCAGTGAAAACAGGTTGCCAGATCTTGAAGTTAGTTGGTGTTTGTTAATGTTTAAAACTAAATATGTTTTATATTGAGGTGGATTTTAGTTAGTATGTGTCAAAGACAATTTGCAAGCATTTTTCCCCCAATATACTATAGAAAATAAAAAAACCCAAAGATTTCATTTACATAAATAAACTTGCCCGCCGGGCTATCTTCTTTGAAAAATCATTTGCCTGCAGTGATTTTAACTCGGCGCGGGCAAGTGGGTGTCCACTTAAGAAAACCCCTGTAGGGCTAAAAATTTCACTGCAAATTCTGGATAGGTCTGTTAACCCTTAACCTGTTGAATATTCATGTACATATTCAGAACTTGATGAATATTAATTGACTGAACTTTAAATGGTATAATATGAAACAATGGATTTTTTCTTTGCAGTGCAGACTGTGTGGAATCTGAGCTTCAATAATGTATGCTCTGTTTGCCAATGCATCAAAATGAGTCTGAACGAGGTAGAGTGTTAATCTCTGGATTGTCATGTATACTTTCAGGTTGCGAAGACATTTGAGGGGGAGAACGATCGTGTTAAGTTCTTCTGCTTAATGTGCGCTGAGGAGGATGAGAAAGTAGTGCGGGCAGCATCAGGAGCCCTGGCCGTCCTCACAGATAATGACGTGATCTGTAAGAAAATCACCGAGGTGAGACTCAGGACATTATTGATAGCTCAAGATTTATCATATAGTCTTGTATAAGAGGTCTAAACAAAATCTCTGATTGAATTTTCCCAGAAACTTTAATATATTAATGGGTATCTCCATTGTAACTGGAGGAAATTTTTTGTTTAAGGGAAAATTAAGTGATTTTCAGGGTTTTTATTATGAATCAATTGAAAGTGTAAAATTTATACATAAAATTTGGTTGTTCAGGGGCAATATTCATAAATTAGAAATCACCCTTGATCCTCAGTCATATCTTGTTTCTTTGTTGTTCTTTTTTGTTTTTTTTTTAAGAAAAAAGTTATACTTATTAATGGAAACCATGGAATTTTGTACGTGCATGACTATATTTGTTTTACCAACTTGTTCCATTCAACTGTTTTTAGTGTTGAAATACAAAATTTCTTTGAATACTGAATTTAAAACACAAAAAAATGGCCTCCAAAGTCAGGGAACAGATATACATAGCACATGGTTTTCTTTATTAATGAATGTCTTGATCCCTCACCACGTGGGTTTGAATCCTGGCAGAGTCATTCGGATTTTCATGTGAGGAAGCCTTCCAGCTGGCTTACAGTAGGTCGGTGGTTCTACCTGGATGCCTCTGTGCATCGGGGTCTTCCTCCACCTGTAATTAGCTGAACGTCGCTATATGACTGAAATACTGTTGAAGCAATTGTTAACTCAAATAGTCAAGTCAGTGTCTTGATTTTTAGCTCACATGAGCACAACGTGCTCAAGGTGAGCTTTTCTGATCGCCTTTTGTCCGGCGTCCGTCGTCCGTGCGTCCGTCCGTGCGTGCGTCCGGCGTCAACAATTGCTTCAAACAACATCTCCTCCTAAACAGCTTGGCCAATTTGAAAAATATTTTGCAGGAATGTTCCTTGGATGAAGCTCTACTAAAGTTGTATAAATGGTTCTGGTCCATTGCATAATTAGGTCACAGGAGCTAAAAATAGATTTTAAAAATGCAAACTTTGAAAATCTTCTTCTGCAAAACTGCAAGGCCTAGAGCTTAGATATTTGGTATGTAGCATCATCTTATGGGCCACTACCAAGATTGTATAAATTATTGCCCTATGGTGATAAATGACCCCGCACCAGGGGTCACTTGTTTTACATAGAGTTATATAGAAAAATCTTAAAAAATCTTCTTCTATAATCCATAAGGCCTAGAGCTTAGATATTTGGTATGAGCATCATCTTATGGGCCACTACCAAGATTGTACAAATCATAGCCCTATGGTGATAAATGACCCCGCACCAGGGGTCACTTGTTTTACATAGAGTTATATAGGAAAATCTTAAAAAATCTTCTTCCATTAATGCATAAGGCCTAGAGCTTAGATATTTGGTATGAAGCATCATCTTATGGGCCACTACCAAGATTGTACAAATCATAGCCCTATGGTGATAAATGACCCCGCACAAGGGGTCACTTGTTTTACATAGAGTTATATAGGAAAATCTTAAAAAATCTTCTTCCATGAATGCATAAGGCCTAGAGCTAAGATTTTTGGTATGTAGTAGCATCTAATGGTTCATTACAAAGATTTTCAAAGTCTTGGCCCTACGGTGATAAATGACCCTGCGCCCAAGTCTTCTCTGAAACCATATGGCCCATTGCTTAGATATTTGGTGTGTAGTATTGTCAGGGGTAAAATGTTTTAGATTAAGTTATATCAGAATCCTTGTCTGTTTAAAAACCTTGACATCAGTTGAAGCAATGGTACTCAGGTGAGCGATTCAGGGCCATCATGGCCCTCTTGTTTTTTTATTGCAGACAATCTTTAGTTCCCCTAATATTTGCACTTAATTTCACTTTTGCTATCAGTTAATCTCTCTTAGCAGGTGATAGTTGTCAGGGGTTCCCTCTCAGACAGGTTGGACTATATGTGGTGTTTGTTTACAGGTGAACAAATGGGAAGAGCTATTGATGAATGTGGCTGTCAACGAGATTCCGATATTCAACACAGAGGGTGCTTCATCCTGCGCAACATGGTGATGGCCACTCCTGATGTGGCGGAGGCAATTGCCAAGACACAGGTTAGGTTACTGTTAATTATAAAGATATGGGATGTGTTAGTTAGAATACAGGTCACTCAGAGGATGAGGGAGAGAGAGATAGATATGTGTCAAGTATGATAGTCACAACACATGCTAGAATTTTGTGTTACTATTAGGGACAATACACTTATTCTTGTTTCCATTTAGAAAGTATCCAAGATATGAATATTCCTGTAATAGGTGTACATAAAAGTACAGTGTGAATTTCATCTGTTGTTCTGTTATAGCATGGAAGCCATTATAACACAGCCCTGTATTGGACCTCAATTCTGTATTTTGTAAGGTTGACTAAAAGTACATTTTCACAAAGTCCTAATATATCATTAACTATATTGCATTAAAGGTATCAATACCTGGACCCCAAATATAACTTCATACTTAAAAGAAAGAAGAAATCAAGAAAAAAAAAATCACAGATTTTATCTTCCTATTCACAGCTGCTGGAAGTTTTGATGGCTGTGTCCATTCTTGAGGCTCCAGAGAGACAGAGTGCTCGGAAATGTGCTATCGAGGCTTTGGAATACGCAGAGGAAAAAGGAATCATTCAGAAGAACCCAAACAAATGAGGACCCACAGAGTGTGTTGATGATTCTCTAACGCCCCCTGAATTGGCTACAGTGACAAGAAACCAGTAGACAAACTGTCGTGATGCTACAGTAAACCTGGTGTTGTCATGGAAACAAACTGATGATCTTGAAATATAGAGATGAGAAGATGGCACTAATCATTCTTTTAGTGAAGATGTTTCAGGCTTACAGAAATTTCATTAAGCTTCACATTGTATGTGAAAAAATGGGGTTTTCAGAAAACCAGATTCATGTACACTGCTGTCATGCAATATTATTACATAAATTTTCTATTTATTTATTTATATGACTTTTTAGCTCACTTAAGCACTTGTGCTCAGGATGAGCTTTTTTGACTGCCTTTTGTCTGTCGTCGGTCAACAATTGCTTGTGAACACTCTAGAGACCACAGTTATGGCCCAATCTTCATGAAAATTGATCAGTATGTTTGTCTACATGATATCTTGGATGAGTCAGAAATTGGGTCATGTGGGGTCAAAAACTAGGTTAAATCATAGAAAATTGAAAAAAAACAACTTGCGAAAACTCTAGAGGCCATAGACTTAGCCCAATCTTCATAATATTTGGTCAAGATGTTTGTCTACATGAAATCTCGGATGCATTCGAAAATGGGTCACACATGAGTACAACTTTAGGTAGGATCAAAATCTAGGTCACTTAGTCAAATGTTAGAAAAACATTGCAAACACTTTAGAGCCACATTTTTTTGTCATCATGCCTAACACAGCAATCTTACTCAGGTGAGCGACACAGGGCCATCTTGGCCCTCTTGTTATAATATTGTTGAAACAGAAAATTTAGGTAAAGTGTTGTGTTTTATAAAGATACTGAGAATATTTTGCTGTGATTGTTGATATTAAAATGTGATTAAACTGAAAAAATCAAGGTGAAATGAAGATTCCTTAAAGGTAGAGGCAATGTTAAAAATTTACAGATTTTATCTGTAGAAAACTGTGCAGATGGTAAAAATCAAAAGTGTGAAGTTTGGAACAGAAACTCCCTTTGCTCCATACCCCAAACTACATTTTTTCTATATCAGCAGCTACTAGTGCCTTATGGATTGATAAACATTTCATGGCCTTGCTGTAGAACATATCTTATAACTGTTGAAGACTCAAAGAAGTGCGAGGCTAAAGAAGTCTAGTCTTCTAATGAGAATTAACAGTTGTATCCTACTGCTGTAAATTGACCATTTATCTCATACATTATAAGTATTTCAAAATATGCATTTATTTGTAATCACAAAATGACACCAGAATTTCTTTTATGAAACTAGGTTATCATATTCTTCTATATTTCATTGGAGTATTCTGTTAATGAAAATAGGCAGAACTTTGCTTCTGTATTTGCTCAATTGTGCCAAATATTGAAATGTATTTGTTTATTATGGTTGAATTTTATTTTTTAAGAAATTTCATTATGTTTGAAATAAACTTTTTTTCTTCTTGGTTGTTGAAATCAAATGTCATATTTCAGAGTGGAAAACGTTTTTAATGTGCAGTTAAAAAACATTTTGATAAGAATGTAAAATGTCATGAAAACAGTCTATGTCCCAAGTTGTTGAAAATTAAAACTACACTTAGGTTTAATATCAGTACTCAAACTCCTAGATCAGCCAATAAGATTAATTACAGATTCAAGTATGACATTTGATCTTGATTCTGAGATCACATTAAGTATTTTCGAGAACTTATGGCCAGGTTGAGACACAAAGATGCTGGTACATCGGACTCCTCCATATCAAAAGCTATGAACAAGAAGCTGGAATTAGATATTATTGAAATAGTCAGTGTATCTTTTAACTTGGACTAAAACCCTTCAGCAGGACTCCTTGCCTTTTAAGATAAGGAGTCCCCTGGGCTTTTCAACTTACAAAAGTTAAGTGCCATATGTTTATCTTTCACACATTGATAACTCTATACAATACAATGCTCATTACTCACGAATTTGCTACATTACAGAAAAACTGTTGCAGCAATGGTAGACCCAAACACAATATCAATCTACATGTTATGAAGTCATAACTGTTTTTCATTTCCACATTACCCAGGGTTCTCAATTGCTCCTAACTTGGGAGTCCCAGCACTTCCCTGAGCATCTCTTGTAGGGTAAAATCTCAGTAATAAGACCACCCTTCGGACTGCTATCAACTGGTCTCAATAATGAGGTAGTCTGGGGAGTTTCAATTAACAGGGAATGGGGGCCTGAAAATAGTGGTTTTAATAGTGAGGTGGTCTTTATATGCGGTTTTACTGTATAGATATATGGGAGGACCCAAACTTTTCAGCAAATCTTTGTCTAGGATTCCAGTCTACAGCCGTTAACTGTGTTCATACAGGTATTGTTTATACCATGTATTGTCACCCACCATGCTGCATGTAATGTTATTGTGTGACCCTGTGTGTGTGATATCATTTTATATCATTTTTTGTACCATATTTTTCAGAGATTGGTAATAAAATAGAAAATGAACAATAGTTTGTTTCCAGTCTTTTTTTATTGGTCCAGTAAATTGCAACTATTTTATCTCCAGGTGTATTAAACAGATGTTGAATTTTTATCTTTTATATTGAAATAGACAGATAGCAATCTTGCTCCTGTAATTTTCAGTGGTGGCGCTCGTGATGGTGGTCTTTAATGAGAAATAGTGTACCCAAGAAAAGAGGGTCAAGATGGCCCTGAATCACCCACCTGAGAATCATTGCCTTTATTGCCAATTATTTTGAGTCATACTGAATAAATAAACCATGCAGAAGTACAGCAAGATCATCTAAATTCCACACAAAAACTATACCTGCCATCCAAATTTTGAAGGTCATAGCTCTAATATATATAAAATCAACCAGGGGTGGGCCAATTTTAACACAGGGTCATGATTTGAACAGACTTGATTAAGGTCCACAAGTAATCATCTTAACTCCAGACCTTGTGTTTCTGAGAAGGAGATCTTTGAGGGTTTTCCTATATAAGTCTATGTAAAATCAAGTGACCCCTAGGACGGGGCCAATTTTGACTCCAGGGCATGACTTGAACAACTTGGTAGAGGTCCACTAGGATGTTCACATCAATATTAACTCTAGGCCTTGTGGTTTCTGACAAGAAGATCTTTCTAGTTTCCCCTATGCAAGTCTTTGTAAAATCAAGTTACCCCACATATCTGAGAAGGAAACCAAATAGCATTTCATGTATGTCAGATCAACCAAAGATAAAACACATTTGAAAAAAAAAAGATGAGTAATTGTCAATCTTTGATTGTCAGAGTAACCGAGTAAATAAACACCCTGCGTTCCTCTATGAAAAAGACACTTTGGAAAACTTATATCTGAAACACAGGCTTTACAACAGTACAAATACAACAATTTTAGGACATGATAGGGGTGAGGATAGTACCAATAGAGAAAAGATCTCTAAAGATGTGCTCCATTTCAACGGAATCAAATTACTATCCGAGAGTCACGGTAGGGAGTAGTGACCAGTCATGTGACCAACCTCAAAACCAGCATCACTATCATTCTGGTTAGACCAAAGATAAAACCTGCAAAATTCTGAAAAATTTCATTTTATCATTTAAATGAAGAAAGAGATTGATTTAGAGGTGTACATGGGGATTTTAAGAGATAAAAGACAGACTGGTTGTGTTTTAGATATTATTATAACTACTATAGTTCAACCTCAATAATATAACCAGTCATGAAAACAAGCAGCTTGTGGTATTAATGAGGTGACCTGATAATTGAGTCTAGCAGTACATATATACTGGAACAAGATCCTGAAAACCATGGTCTTTATAGTGAGGTGGCCCTTATATTGAGGTGGTCTTTATACGAGGTTTCACTGTAAAAGGAAACGCCTTCAATTCAAACAGAACCAATATGCCACTTTGGGTAAGCTGGTTTATATATGCAAACAATGAAGCCCCAAAAGACGGAGTGCTTTTAGAATTGCATTCTAATGAAATTTACATGTGTTCAGACTATTCAAAATATGCCATGAAAGTAAATATACATGGCCTAACACTGGCCAACTGATTTCTACAGTATTTTATGATTTGTTTTATTAACGGTACATTTTTAATAAGAAATTTACACGATTGGTCCCCAAACATATTGTTACTATGGAGCTGCAGTATCTCTCCTCAATGGTCAGAAGTTTATCTAGATTCAACCTGGACTTTAGGTTACCAACCTCCCACCTGTCATTTTTTCAACTTTCTTTGAATTTATACAATACTTGACCTTTAACAAAACTTTACGACGTCTACGTTCAGGCTCCGTCTCTCTCTTACAACGAATAACGTGAATAAACAATTCTCTCTTTCCGAAAAACTTGGTTTCACACCTGCGACAAATATATTTTCTTTTCTTAGCCCGTCTGTGGATGCCACACATTCTATGAGACTTATATAAGCTGCGGAATTTGAACGACAAGCTACATAGAGGACATTTCACTACGTTGTCTTTTTCAAAACGTGACTTCAATTTAATTTCTGATTTTTCCGTCTCTGATTTTCGTTTCCGTAACATGTAACGATTCAAATCCATTTCTGTTTTTCCTGCCACCATCTGATCCTGAAGTTGGGGTTTTATTTCCTCAATTTGGGGTTTTGTGTTTCTAAGTAATGGCCGCCTTGGTAATGACCATTTCTTTGGAGCAGTTCTCCTTGAAGGCCTTTGTATGTTTTCTATTTTTTCATTATCACCTGTAACAAAATCAAAACAATTCTATTAAAGAAATAAACAGCCTTAATCCCACTGTTTTATTAAAATCAATATTTATAGACAATAATCATTATAACAATTCATATTTTTCTCCTTCTGTTTTCTTTTATTTACCTACAGTGTTAACGGGAATAATCCTGATTTGAAATATTATGTGGTAAGTACTTTTCCTTTATTTACCGGTATCTACAATGTAGCAGGAGTATTTTTCTTGTTTTGCCAGAGATATTCTCCTAGATTTTCCTGCAATGCAATGGGGAAAATTTTCCTTGTTTTGCCAGGTAACAGAAATATTTTCTTCCTTTTTTTCACCACCTATGTGACAAAAAAATGTTTTAAATTCATACAAACCACGATATGCAGAAATAGAAATTGGTGGCCCCTCATCATTTTCATCATCCTCATCATCGTTAATATCCCCTGCAGTGTTTGCGTCCTGCACATCAGGATCCTGAGTGTAAGGAGACCTGTCAATGGACTCATCTGCCTCTACAAAGACAGAAAAACTCTCCCATCTAAGATTAATTCATTGTAAAATTCCAGGTGTTTATTTGCAATGAATGTACAGTGGTCAAAACTAGCAAAGGCCTGTAGGGAAGATACTCATTCAGTGCTTGCCAGGCCAAATACAGGCCCACATGGCTGTCGAAATCTTTGGTAGAACACAAAGTAACAAAGCCTTTTACCAAACTTTTCATGATTAATCTTCAAAAATTAAAACTTTGCATGTGTATAACCAAATCAACTGAGAGCTACATACATTTGATAAATCTAAATTCCATCATCATGCTAAAATTTTCTATTGTGAATCACTTTGTTTTTGACTGGACCCTTTCAAACTCCCCAAATAAGGGCCCAAAAGGCAATTTGTCTCAAATCTTATTTTTTATAAGCACAATCTAATATATAAGATTGTATATACATTATTCACTCACAATGACCTCATGATACTTGGCTTTTTTATTATGTTAACAATACATAAACATCATGGAGAAATGATTTTACCGTTTGATAATATGTTACTTTAACTTTATATGGTGTTTAATATTTTCTACCTCCTATTAAATAAACATTCATGTGAATATAAATGTATAGAACTCTTAATTGAATTGACTTGAGCAACCAGACAAGAAAATATTTTTAAGGACCATCTGCCCAAAATATACACTTATTTTGTGTCATACAAGATACAAGAAGCTTTATTTAACGTCCGTCTAGTGTAACAAAATAACATTAGCATGTAGCTATTTGCCGACAAAATATCCACTGGAATGATTTTGAGGATGACGGCATGAAAGGTCAACCCTTGAAAAAATATGTCAACCTTGGCTACAACAGAATCTAACCTGATTTTTTCCCTCAGTTTAACATCAATGCTTGCAATCTCCCCAGCACTTTATATTAAATAGTGTTTTTTCATGATATAAAAAAATCATGATTTAAGACTTCCAAATCTTAATGATCTACCTAACTGGATGGATCTATGATCTTTTAAGAATCCACTCTCAACATAGAACAAGAAAATTTTATTGATGTTAACAAGTCCCACCTGTTTTAAGTTAAAAAGATACCTGTGTGTAAATTGAGCGCTGCCCATAAAAAATGTTCTTTCTTTTTCTCTTTTATTATTCACATAGAAGTTTCATGGACAGCCCTCAAAATCTTATAAAAACACATGGACAGCCCTCAGAATGTAATAAAAACAAACACATACCTCTACAGAATTCAAGAAAGTCGTAGAGAATTTTCGACTTTTCGCAGACATATTCGTCTCCTCTGACTGAGCCCATGTGACCCACCCATCCATTGGCTACATTGACGGTGATGACAAAACACTCCTCTCCAATCTCCGACAACTTCTTGCACTGGTAATAAGAAATAAGTTAGCTTGCACTACAGTATCAATATTGATAAAACATTACAGCATTACCCTGTGTAGACAAACACTTGAACACATTCAGTCCAGAGGGACGACTACAGCAGCAAAGTATATTTTCAGTTAGATTAAACTTGTCATCAAAAAGGAGTGTTCAATGGAATGCAGGTATTACCTGCTGAAGTCTGATGGAAAAAGTGTGACAAAGTGTGACAGACAGATGGGCGACGGAGAAGTGATCCCCTTGTATCATCTCTGATATGTTGGTATGACATGAATGCCTTCACCCAAATAACTATTCTTTCTGAATTCAAGGGCAATAACTTCTTCCAACTATGCATAGAGCTGTGAAACGCAAACTCTGTAATTCATCATAGTCCATCTACATACTAAAACCAACTCCTGTACCTGAAAACATTAAGACAAGATAGTCCAGGAAATATGTATTTCAGAATACCAGACAAGCAGGTTAAAAACTTTATCTCCACTATCAGTGCCAAACTGTTAATATAAATTTTTGATTTAAATGGAGAATATTAATTTTTTATAAGACTCTTTAAAATCTGAAATTAACTGAATTCCTATCATTTTGCGCAAAGACCTTCATTGGGGTTTTACATGATGCACAAAATTGCCCATTTGACCCACAATTTGTGTAAATGACCCTAAAGTGTTCCAAAACTTGTCTCTTCATCTATATGTCAAGGTATCATTTGTCACCCATTCGAAAAAAAAATCAAAGGAAAATAAGCACATGACAGCAGTTAAATACCAAACATATTTTACTTTAGTATTTATCATCCATTGAGAGCCAGAAGGGTTTGTCAGCCTTCTTTTTATATATGCTAATGAGCCTTTCTGGCTCTCAATAGACTATATATGATGATACTGCAAACATACATTATGGTCTACTTCAACTTACATTTCCAAACAAAAAAGCACTAGCTTATACATAACTTTGGATCTAAAGGATGTGGGTAGAAATCCTATTAGAAGCAACAATATTTCATAATCTTCTCAGATGCAAAGTACTGTTCCAACTAAAGAATTGTTGAGAGGGATTAATTTAAGTAGTAAGAACTTCTTTGCAGAGAGATGTGGATAATTTTTGACTGTATTACTGCTCTCTGTGATTGAACATTAGTGACTGAAGGTAGTCCAAAGGCTGACTTTAAAATCTTCAAAACTATAGTTTTCAAAGTTTTTACATATTCCCCAATACATGTAAAAGGAAAAAAAAGCTAAAACTAAGAGTTACATAAATAAATGTTTATTTAAATAATGAAGGATAAACAAGCTTGTGCTACATTGCAATCATGTAGCACTTGTGTAGTTATTTATCTGTGTTGCTGACATTGCTCCATAAAGCGGCAGCACGAAATACCCAATTTAGCTACCCAAATCTTAATCAGATCTTTCATAAATCAAGAGAAATAAGGTAATAATTGCTTGTATTTACAAATAATACTGAAATTTTATCAAACCATGTGACACATAATTTTGATCTCAGACGATCTAATCCCTCCAGAATGTGTCAGTGCGACCCGGTTACTGTACTGCAGTATAACATCCTTTTTACTTGTGTATGTAATATTTGCAAATAATGTACTGAGATTTGTATGTTGTTTTTTTTTGAATTTTCTCGATTTTTAACGCATAAATACCATTATCATCCTGTATCAGCCCATATAATAGCTTGACACTGTGTATTGAAAAAAAACACCAACATGCATCTAATGGGGCCTTTTAATAGTATTTAGTACTGAATGCGATAGCAAATTTCCTTAGTTAATTTGGCCCGATTATAACGGTATCTTTAAATTAGTCCAAATTAATGAGATGCTTATAAATTGGATACATTTCTATGAATCTGAATGTTATAACGCCGTGGGTCATAAAACTGGGTTTTATACTACAGAACAAATTCGAAACGGTGCTCTAATTTAAATATTATGTATTTGAGGTCGATTTTCTTTTAATGTGCAACGATTGTCTTTCTTTTATCACGAGATAATAAAATAAATCATTCATATATAACTAAAATCTACCTTATGTACAAAACAATAAACACTTACACGTGGTAATGAAAATATAACAATAGTAAATTGATCTGTAACTTTTTTGTCTTAAGCGCAGAATTTAATACAAGGGAAGTAACCGCTTCATAATTTAGTATATCTTCTCTGGGTCGTACTAAGACGCCGACGAATCTGCCATAAGAACATATATATAGTCTGTATCTCTAGACTGTCCATTAAATTGTTGATCGACTAGGCGTCCAGTATCAATCAATCAATCAATCAATCATTAGAACTGTATCACCATAGAGAGTTTAAACAACCTTTGGTAACGAGTGTATCTACCTTCGTAAATTAATTTAAGTCTAGAAATACAAAATAATTCATGAAGATCAATCAGGCTTTGTGCCAAATAGATACATAAGGAGAAAATATAAGAACAATATATGACTTAATGTTTTATACAGACAAAAATGAGGTTCCTGGTCTAGAGCTACTCTTACTGATAGACTTTGAGAAGGACTTTGATTCAGTCTCTTGATCGTTCATAAATAAAGTAATAAATGTATTTAATTTTGGTCCAGATTTAAAAAAAAAAAAAAAAAAAAAAAAATGGATAAATATTTGTTTATAAAATATTGAATAATGTTGTGTAGTCAATGGACATTTATCTGACTGGTTCTATCCTGGACGAGGCTGTCGGTAAGGGGATCCGATATCTCCATATATATTTAATTTATGAGCCGAGATACTGGCAATTATGATTCGTCAAAACTCTAATATTAAAGGATAAATAAATGATAGAATTTAAAATCTCACAATTTAACTGATGGCAGTGAAAAATCTCTCAAAGACTCATTGAATACCTTAAAACTATATGCCCAAATCTCCGGCCTGAATATGAACATTGAGAAAACTAAATTGATATGGATTGGTAGCATAAAAACAATAATTATAAGAAAAATTTTTTATAAAAATTAATTAATTTAGAAGACATGGAAGAATTGAACTATAATGGAAAAATCGAGGAAATAAAATCTTTACTTACGTCATGGTCCAGAAGATTACTTACTCCAATCGGAAAAATAATTGTGATAAAAAAATCTTGCTTTAGCAAAAATAAATCATTTGATTTTATAACTACCGACACCATAACAGAAAACATTAATGAAATTAGAAAATATACTTTGTTACTTCTTATGGGATGGAAAACCAGATAATATAAAAAGAAACATAATATACACTGACTATTCCCATGGTGAATGAAGAATGATACATATTTTCTCATCCTGTATCTCATTAAAGACCACATGGATTAAAAAAATGATTATTGAAAATAAGAAATATCTAGAAATTGAAAAATGTAGTAATTAAATCCCTGAATTGTTGAGATTAGATCAGAAAATATAGTAAAAAAACAATAAATCAAGTTGAAACCCCATTTTGGAGAAACGTATACAAATCATACAGTTTATTTTGTTCAAACATAAAACCAAAAAACCAAGGAGAATTTAAATGTGACTTTATGTGGCACAATAAGAATATAAAGGCCGGAGAAAAAAACTATCTTTAAGAAGAAATTACTTAATTTAGGTATATATACCATTAATGATATTATTAACAATGAAGGATCTTTCTTTACTGTTTAAGGTTTTTGTCCAAAATATGGTAGGATTTGCCAGGTGAACTATGATCGAGTGCATCTTAGTAGACCAACAGGTACCTGTAATAGATTGACATTGGTCTACATAACACACACACATATATATATATATATATATATATATATAGGTGACATGTATTCGCTATTTAATATTTTCAGCCAAAATTTGATTGCCCTCTCTTTACAAATGAGACTCAATGGGAATCGCCCAAGTTCACCATATAATAGTATTTGTTTGTTTCTTAACTTCAAGCCAGGATTTACAAAAACGGAGATGGAAAGAGTCTATTTCTTTACAAGAACAAAGACCCAAAATTTCCTAATTATATAAGGGTATTGGCACTATATCATGCAATCGAAATTTTTAAATTAGTTTTAATATCAAACTCAGTTTTATCAAAGATATAAAGCATGCTGTGATAGGCTCTTAAAGCTTGATCTTTTATAGATTTAATAACAAGCGACAATTTGCCAATATATCTAATTTTAAGCCAAGGTAAATAATCTACCCTTTCAATCCTTTTATTGTTGATAAAGATATCAGGATGATTTTGTTTCTTCTTTTCAAAAATACATAATTTTGTTTTATTTTTATTTATTTTTTAATCCCCATTTGCATGAATATTCATATATATAATCTATATGTTTTTGTAGGTTATCATGGCTGGTAGTAAAAACATCAATATCATCAGCAAACAATACGAGATACAAAGACAATAATTCAATATTCCTATCAGTCAGGGCATTACTACCAACCAGTGATATATCAGATATATAAAACGAGACACATCCTCGGGGCCACGTACATCAGAGACAGATTCACATCTTTTCTGGACATAAATCAGCACTAATGTATTTATGATATTTAGTTAATTATATACGATACGGTCCCGGAACTTTCGTGCATGGTATTAAGAATCGTAAAAACATAATAACATTCTTAAAGTATTATCAAATTTAAAAAAAAACAATCTTTATTTGAAAAATTTAAAAAAAAAATTACATTTTTTTTTCAATTATTTAATTGTACATCTAATAATGTTCTGAAAAAATGTTTCTCAAGAAATATATTGTCATTTATTTTATTCTTAATACTGGGTGCTATCAGTCAGAGATAAAATCCATATCTCAGTGTATGGTTGATATAGATCTACACAAAAGAGTTCCATATTTTCACTGGCCGTTAGCATAAAATAAAAGAAGAAAAAAACGTTTGTTTTGAGTGGATATGGAATATACTTCATCTCGAAGTGACACAATTTTAATATATAAAAAAGTGTATCACTACTCGATGGGATATATTTCATCTCGAAGTGACACAATGTTAATATATAAAAAAGTGTATCACTACTCGATGAGATATATTTCATCTCGAAGTGACACAATGTTGATATAAAAAAAGTGTATCACTACTCGATGAGATATATTTCATCTCGAAGTGACACAATGTTGATATAAAAAAGTGTATCACTACTCGATGGGATATATTCTGTATTCTGTAAAAATATCCTCTTTTTATATGTGTACGCACAAACATATTGAACTCATTTGATTTGATTATAGTTTTCTGTGTGAAAAATCTTTATCATATTTTTTTTTCGATTATTTATTTATTTATTTAATATTATTATTATTAGCTTACTGTCGCTACGACAGTACACACATTTCAGTTATATAGCGATCTCCAATTACAGGTGGAGGAAGACCCCGAATGCCCGGGTAGAACGACCGCCAGTTGCCAGCTGGAAGGCTTCCATACATGAAAATCCGAATGACCCTGCTTCAAACTCACGCGGTGAGGGGCTGAGTGAGTGTTAGTCAGTGACTTTACCCTCTCGTCCACATAATAATGTTTCCATTACTTTCCTTCTTGTTAAACGATATTGGTTTTATGAAAATTCGGAAACATACACATCCCTCTAAATGTATCCTAGGTTGGACCAGTACTTAACGTTTTAACAGAGAAGGTAACATTTCCACACAGGGGTTGATCTCACTATCTTTGTACCATCAGTCAGTTTATACCATAATGTTCCTAAGGACCTTTATACATATTGTATTAAAAAATACAACTCAATTTTTTCTAAATATGTCCGCCCTCTATTCTGAACAGCTTTATACTGCCTATTCAATACAAGAAAACAAAGTCTTTCATACCAGTTTTTAGACTGTCGGCGTTAGCCGCAGTCTTTAGAATCGACACAGCCGATCTCAGTGCGACGCGATTCTGCGATCAAGAATGCGAATTGATATGCTACGAATATATTTCAATCATAACCATTTATACTTTTAATATAACACAAATTTTGTTGACATATGTCTACTTTTTATTGACTAAGAATCTGATTTTCAGCTGTTTGTGTGTAATTACGCCTATCAATACCCATCTACAGATCCATGGTCACCCAATGCAACATTCCGTAATTGTAAGAAAAATAGGTGGTTTCTCCACCACGGACAATAGCGTATTAATAGATATTAAAAAGAAGCTATATTTAGAATATCTATTATCGTGAGACTGATCACATCAGTCAATCTTCACGCATGCTTTCACTTCAAAGGCCGAACTTACGGAACTGGTGAAGAAGCAATTTTGCGGAATGTGTAACGTGGTACCGTAAGCAGCCGCATTCTATATTTAACCGATTTCCCCGAAATGGGCGTTTACGAAAATAGCGTTTTCCCGTGCAATGTGACCTACACTTGGCGAGTTTATTTGTGAGGAGACAAAGTCTTCACCAATATTAACGAGGGAGAGTAGAAAAAAAATTCTACCGATCAGAATTATCCAGTTTCACTATATGCCATCAAGCGACCTATAGATGATCTATCGATCGGCCGTGGGTATTCGACGATGTACGACATCACACCCAGTCAAATGTCCCTCACAACGGACCAACACGTTCTAGAACTACTGAACGTATTTTGAACGACGTAGAAAAGTTACTCCAGTACTATTCTGTCGTGACCCAGGAAGAAACCCATGACCACCGAGTTATGGGATTGACGCTCTTACCACTAGGCCACCGGGACCGAGACAATGCTTGGAGATGTTATTGACTGCGCTTAAAAATTATACATGGTTCATATAAGCCAGGGGCCGCCGTGGCCGAGCGGTTACAGTCGTGGACTACAAATCTCTCAGCTCCTCACCGCTGTGGGTTCGAATCCCGGTAGGGACTTCGGATTTTTCATGTGAAGCCTTCCATCTGGCTTGCGGTAGGTCAGTGGTTCTACCCAGGTACCTCTGTGTACTTGGGGTTTCCTCCACCTGTAATTAGCTGGACGTCGCTATATGATTGAAACGGTAAACTCCAATACAATACAACAATCATATAAGCCAATGTTCTTTTATTAAGTGTAGCCTCGGGAAAAAATTGGCTTACGCATATAGTCACCCAGAACTGTATCATTAATTTACTGACATTATAACATTAAATTTGATTTTTTTTCTTTAGATTATTTTTATAAGGCCATAACCTTTTGGTACATTAAATTCTGTCAGCAGATTTCTGGAGCAACCCGGGTACAACTTACTCGATACCGGGAAGCTAGATTTGTATTTGTTATTGTTTTCTAGATGAAGTACATGTATCTTGTGTCAGTAAATTATTTCAAGGTTTTATGTATTTTACACCTGGCTGTGTCCGGACGTCTGAATTGTTTACTGTTATGCAATGTCCGACGCATTTAATCTCTTAAATCCGCGGTCACATCCCGCCGTACTTGCAAGTGCGTGCTGTTTACTTGCAAAAACGTGGGCAAAACTTGGGGAGTCGTACGTGGTGAGTACCGCCTCCATACGGATTTGGGAGCACGCAGACACGCCGTAGTACTTTTGGTGCATGAGGACTTTCGCTGCGTTTTGGCTGCGTTCGGTCTACGGATTCATCCTAGTACGGGTGACGCGCTTTCCTTCTACAGCCTACGAGCCCACAATGACTTCGTGAATTTTTTCCCCACAGTCTCTTGCTCTACGGACGAGGCACTTACCACGTCTGCAGACAACGTACTTACACCTTGCGCAAACCGTGCGAGTGACGTACTCCCTCCCTGCTGTTGCCACTCCCTCCCGACGTTCGCAGTAGCGGTCGCGGCTTCCCCAAACAAAACGTACGGACAAAAAGTTGTGACCGGCCCTTTACTGGCCATGGACCCTGGATAACATGGCACTCTTTAAAGCTTTATACATATGATGCTAAAAATGATAGTGAGTTATCTCCAGGTAAGAAAAATTGGTGTACTTTATTAAAACAGTTACTTTGTCATCTTGGTTTTTATGATGCCTGGCTTTTTCAAGAAATTGGAAACGTTGAATTATTTCTTTTAAATGTAAAACAAAGATTGAAGGATCAGTTTATCCAAGGTTGGAACGGTAGAATACATGATTCTAGTAGAGCTCATTTATATAAACACATTTCTTCGTTTAAATATCAACCTTATTTAGATTTTTGTCGTATCTCTAAATTTAGACAATGTTTAACTAGGTTAAGGGTATCATCACATAGATTACAAGTTGAAACTGGTAGATGGGCTAAGCCTAATTCAGTCCCATATACTGAAAGATTATGTAATATTTACAATGTATTAGAAGATGAATGCCATTTTGTTCTTGAATGTCAGCTGTATAATGATCTAGGAAACAAATATATTTTATCTTATTATAGTATAAGGCCTAATATGCATAAATTTGTAGAGCTACTGTCCTCTGAAGATCAAGCTATTATTAGGAAATTAGGTATATTTGTCTGTAAAGCATTCGAAGTGAGACAGAGTCAACTACTTTAGAGCATTTATTAATATTTTTAATATTTGAAATGATATTTATCTGATATTATTTGTGAAGACGGGTTTTGTCATTCTAAGTTTCGATTCGTTAGGGTGACATTACCATTACCATTACTACATGTGTGACATTTCTGTTACTACGGGATTTGATTGAATTTATCTTTGTAGAATACTTATATCTCGTAATGTTTATCACAAATTAGTATTTTAAGGCAGTATTTGTTATCTATTCTGTTATTCATACGTTATCATAAATTTTCGTTTCGTTAGGATAACTGGTGTATGAGGATGTAGATTTATCTGGAAATGTCAGAAGAACTGTATGTTTCTTCTAATTGCTACATGTGTAGACTAATCTGGAAATGTCAGAAGAACTGTATGTTTCTTCTAAGTGATGCATGTGTATAATTAATATTACATATATAAGGTATCAAATAGATTTATAAACAGCTTTTTCACTTTCAACTGTGGATGTAATTACTTCTATGTATTTGTATGTACTTATGATTTTATCCTGTCAAAATCACGATAATTGTACATCCACATGGGTCATTGACCTTCTGGAATAATTGAATAAAATCTAAATCTAAATCTACTTAATCTCTTGTGAGAAAGTAAATACCTTCAACATCACAAAGCCTTTTGTGTGTTTTATAATCACGGATTTAATTATTTAGGATCACCGGACAGTTATGTTATCATTACTTTACCAGGGTATTGATAGCTGCAATGTTTAAAGCTTGAAGTGAGATGTGTGGAGGTTACTTCTTCACCACTATGTTCAAAATATCATAGTTTTTACTGGGGATAGAAGCCTTTCACGGGTCCTTCAGGCAAACTGCATATTTTACGTGACAGTAAAATGATTACTGGTTACTAAACTAAAATCCAGTCCGGGCACTGCTTTTCTTACCATTTGGCTTCATGATGACACTCAACATACACATTTGTCTATAAATTATCATCCACTACCACCACCACCAAAAAAAAAAAAGAAAAAAAAAAAAAGAAATGGAACAGTAATGGGAGGCTTGCAGGGCATCGGAAATTTCTCCGAGATATCAAACACTAAAACACACCGTCATCAAACAACAGTTCATTCAATTTTCACATTCTAAAACACACAAAATCTTTTAATGAAAAAAATTGATTATACGCTCGTATACATACATACGTGCACACACCTGAGCATGGGGCATGTTCCTCCTGGGTGTGCATGCACGGGAAGTAAAACGCTTACAAGTAGCTAGCACTTTACATGTCATCATCATCATCATCATCATCTAATTAATAATATTGTAAACGTAATACAGTGTACTGATCACTATACGGCAGCGCTACACAAAATGACGAGATGTCACGCTATATAGTATTATATAGATCCCGTAGATTTGTTTTATGCTTGGATCCAGAACGGGGAATGGGTAGAGCCGAACTGCAGCCCCCGCTCTGCATCCGGACAAAGACTTTTTCAAAATGTGTTTTAGTTGACATTTAGATCTTTAATCGCAGACCAAGAGAGATTTCCATTTCGCCCGTCAAACTAAGGAGAATCCTTGCATCCGCTGCGTTATCCGTCGGGGACAATGCAGGATCCACGAGAGAACGGGGAATGGGTAGAGCCGAACTGCAGCCCCCGCTCTGCATCCGTACAAAGACTTACAATACAGGATCCACGAGAGAGGCTCATTTTCACTGTGGTTTAAAAGCTGGCAATCTTTGTATTAAGTAAAACAAATTAAGAAAAATGATAAAAAAACGACAGTTTATATCTGATGTAGACATTTTCTTATGAGATCAATGGTTGATAAGTGAACTCGGCGGTCTGCTGCAGACAATCCCGTGTCTATGTCGTCTGGTTACTACATCAGTAGCCCATGTGTTTACAAAATTCTGAAAAACAGATGCTCAATGTGTATACACTGTCTTACATGCGCAATTCTCAAAAGGTAAAGAGAGAGAGAGAGAGAGAGAGAGGGGGGGGGGGGTCAGCACCCGGGTTTGACGACACTTAATAAACTTTTTTCTGTTGTTTACAGGTATGTGGCCTGCCACGAGCTATGCCAACGTGATAAGCGGAATATCGATCCACTCCCACACCCCGACATTCTGTTTGCTTCGTAATAGAGTGTATGCTGAGCGCAACGCAGGCGACTTCCAGTATCATTACTGTTTGCGAATTTAATATGTCGAGAATGGGGATCGTACCAAAACCCTCTTGCTCTCCAGACGGATGTTCCTACCAAGAAGACAGCTGACAAACGTTTCTGGGTGATCATGGACTCTAAATCGACATTATTTTTATGTGTTGAAGGATAGAAGAAATAGTACAGATTTAAATAAAATAATTGTTGGCGGATAGATAAACAGTTAGATCGACTGATAAATAGATAGAAGACATGCTTTTAAATTAAAAGAAGACTTCTAGGATATCGAACCCAGAACCCCGCACGCCGTACCCACCTAAATAGTCTATTTTCCCGTCACCGTTCAGATCGGCCTCTGCTATGAACTCCTCCGCCAGATGTTCCGGCATCTTATCCCCTGCAAAATAAACAAACCTCTCAGACAAGTGTCTTCCATCGATACCGCGACGCGAGCACACCCGATAACACTGTTTATATTCAAGCTTTTCTTGTCGTGCCTTTCCAAACGATCAATGAATGTGTGTCACTGTTTTATTAACCCTGCGCATTGCTAAGAATGTTGTGAAAACTATGGAGTATTTGTAAATATTGTCGTTCTTAACTTTAGCAATGTTCTTTGGATCTCATCCGTTGGCACGTTTAAAAAAATGAGGAGGCATGCGTTTTCGTAGAGCTCTTATACAAATTAAACGCATATAGCATGCAAAATGTATTTTCATCTTGACATCAAGTATGGACAGAGAAAAATGTACACCATTCAGAGTCATATTTCGATTTAAATGTGAACAAAATGGGGAAAAAACCCTCCTAATGTGGATACATGTATAGCGAAGATTAGTTCGATATGTCATAGAAAAAAAGAGAATTTTCAATGGACCCCCCCCCCCCCACACACACACACACAACAGTCATAAGATGCAGAAAATGCATGTCAGTTAATAACGGTAGCATATTTTTACTACTAACTTGGTATCTTGATTATGGAAAAAAAAATTTTTTTTTTAACCATCCCCGTCATTTTGAAATGCAAATGTACAATATATGTTGTTTTCCGGACTAACTTTCTACATGTTTGAAGGTACTTGGCAATTTTTTATTATTATACAAACTATGATGATTTACAGACAGTTTCGTCCCCTTTTTGAACGGATTTATGGCCCTTATACGAGTAGAAAAACAAACATTTTCTCAATTGTATTTAGCTACCAAGACAATCCACTCACTGGAACTTTTTTCAAATGCCTACTCTGCAGGATCTTTACCGATATAGACTTTGGGAACTTGTCAATGATAAAGTTTGTTACATGCTTGGAGATGTTCAGTTGATGCTTTAGTAGGATTTTGTTCAACTTTATTCTTTTTATGTTGCGTTTTTTACAACGCAACATATAATGACCGATCGTGGGAATCTGAATACCGGATATCCAAATTCAATGCCCTCTAGCGAGCAAGCAATGCGTGCAGCTGTTTGTTTGTACCATTGTACATCTGCTTGCATGACGAGCTCCAGATTATGCAAGTGGCATTTTCTACATATTTTACATAAAAAAAATACACTACAATCTTCTTTGTATGATTTTTTTTCATCATTTTATTACAGAAGTTGTCACGATACATAACGAACGATAACTCTGCAACGATGCGAAGCGGGAAAAATATCAATGAAATTGTGTGAAGTAAGTCAGTGTCTCTGTACATGAAGAGCAGCAATTCACACACCTCTGACATGTTAATCAAATAGGTATTTCAATGAAAAACGAGTGTTCGTCCCGCACAGAAAAATGAAATGATAGCAATAAGATCCATTTGATGTTGAAAATCAATAAAACATTTCCAAATGATTTTCTCCTTTACTGTTTCAGGTTAGGCTTAACGCAACATTAGCACCATCAGTTCTTTGATTAATGGAGTAATGGACATTGAACAATGCTCAAGAACTTCATAGCTGAGGTACTCCAATTTTTTTTTCTACATTAATGGTACAATGATGAATCACAAATATGGTTGTTAAAGGCTTAAAAATATTTGCTACAATCATTTTTTTTTAATTGCTGACGGGGCCATTCGTTTCGACATTAGTGATGACAGCAGCACAGCGCGTTAATATCCATCTGCGAATATATCACCAATACATAAGAATGATAAGAGTAGATTTAAATATTTGCTAGCATTTTTTTTGTACAGTTAATCCGCTAAACAGTGGGTGGTAGGGCTATAAAATCACCGTTGTAATAGTATGACCCATTGAACCTATTATAGCAAAGGGCGTATGCTACAGGACAAACAATGATTTGGTATTACGGTACCAATAAGGAAGGTGTGAAGAGCTTGTTAATATGACTCCATGTTGTGACGTCATGTCATATAACAGTTGCATTATGGGTGCAATCCGGTTAAGGGAGCGCTTTTAAAAATACAATTGAGCGTCTTAAGGATATTGACAACATTTAATCACATATCGGTCAAATATTACTTAAGGTATTCCATCCATCATAAAATTATAACCAGGGTTCTTCAAATGGTTAAAAAGACTTCAGTGCACATGCAAGCACCCATTGACTTGGAGTTATAGGCTAATGGTCCAAAAACTTGCATTTACTATAAAATGATGGACCGTGATCAAGATTAATGATGGACGGATTACCTTAATAAAAGTTAGAGGAGCGCCTGAACAGCGATACCTCGAGGGATGCATATATAGGGATTTGGGGTACCTTAACAAAAATGTGAAAATCAGGAGGCAAAGAAAGTCATCTTGAGACATATTTCATAAGCAAATGTGGCAATTTATACGTCACTTTTATGCAACATACTTTTTTGTTTTTCAAGAGAATCGTATGCACTAGCATGGTGTGTATATCTGGATATGCACATCATTTATGGTTTGTAAGATATGGATAGATGTACAGCCATAGAGTCGTTCATTTCACCTTCACGATGCAGACATGAATCACGTCAGCTAACAGTTTGTTTTTTTCTTCTGATTTCGTGGACACTGCCTGGCCTCTTTCGAGGGGAAATGTAGCGCGTTATCTGTACAGTGCGGACACTGGTAGGAGAACCGCAGAAATGCCAACTTCATTGGAATATTGATTGAGGTTTTTTGTCCCTCTGTCACTTGTAGATACTTTTTTTATTATTATTATTTTTTTTTTTTATTATTTTTTTTTTGGGGGGGGGGGCATGAATGGGAGATGAATATAGCCCATTTCACTCCAAAATGAGACCAAAACGTACGTAAATCAACAAGCACTTCCTGAACACCTAAGTTGCATGCTGGTGTAAAATTTCACACCTTGTTTAAATGTTTGAGATTTTTTTTCAGTCACTGATTGGTCAATATAAATCAACTAATTTTACCGGGTATTGCCGATCCGCTGATGAAATTGTTTTTACACAGACTTATAATACATGAATTACTTACCTATTTGCGTAAGCACTCTTTTTAATTCGTCTTTATCGATAAATCCATCTTTGTCTTTATCAAACACATTAAAAGCGTCCTGCATTTCATAACACACTTCGTCAGCAAGTGACTGTAAAATGTTTTTCTCCAGAATATATTGTTTGAATTCTTCATAGTCTATAGATCCATTATCTGCAAAATGAAAAATTATTCTTATGTTAGACAATATGCATAGTTTGCTTACTTGTTAAGGGTTAAAACATGCATATACTGATCCAAAAAGGAATTTTCCCTTTCGATGTTTTCTATGTGTTTCGAAATTGAAATGGCTATATCTTTTGTAAAATTTATCCATACGTCTTGAAATGTCCCATTATTCCTTTATTTGTTGGGTTTAACGTCCCACCGTCAGTATTTCAGTCATTTGGAGACGGTGTCTACTTAAGACAGATATAATGCTGCCACACTGCAGTATCACACCGTAGACATGTTGCATGATACCACACCCAGTCACATTATCCTGACACCAGGCCGAACAGTCCTGCAACTACCCTTATATGCTGAGCGCCAAGCAAGGGAGTTATAACAGTTCCATTCTTTACGACCTTGGCATGTCGCGGCCGGAGATCGAACCTACGACCTCCCGCTCCATTATTATTTTACATATCAAAAAGTTTGATTCAATGCAAAAATCTCAAAATGTTAACTCTCAATTTTGAGATTTGAAAAATAAATTATTCTTAAAAAAGGCAAATTATATTATTAACATGTTCAAAGCGATTACATTCGACGAAATTAATTAAAATAATAGTGAGTGGTTATTCAAACTGAAGGTAATCCATCCATCTTGAAATTGCGATCATAGTCAATAAAGTAGGAATTTTATGGCAAATGCAAGCACTTATAGACTTAGAGCTTATAACTCTAAGTCAATCGATGTTTGTATCTGCACCAAAGTATTTTAAGCATTTCAAGGACCCTGATTATTTATATATTTATTTTATATACCACGAAAAATATTGCAATTATTTTTCTACAGGTATATATAGTCATGTTTGAAATTACTTGGAAAATATTTGTGTTAATCTCTCTCTCTCTCTCTCTCATTTTGCATACATGTTAAGGAACAAGTGTATACAATCGACGAAAATCATGTTGACATGCTCTTTGATAATTTCTCTCTATAAATTCTTTTCTGAAAATGATTTTCCATTACTTTTCACGCATGTGCGTATTCATGTTTACCATTGTTTATGGCTATGAATATGCATATTGCTATATTATGCCATTAAAGATATTGAAATGACTTGATTATACTTTAAAATGGATGGATTACTTTAGTGTGAAATTATGACGTGTCATTTGTGAATGTTGATTCTGACATTCTAAATCTCATAAATTGAATGAAATGAAATTATAGACCTAACTATCAAAAGCCTTTATATTGAGATATAATTGTGTAATGCGTTCAGGTCACCTTAAAATACTAAAGATATCCATTATAGTACAAAATAACACTTTTAAAGGCAAGGGATGTTTCTTTTGTCGTTGACTATATAACGATATTTAGTTGATAATCGGCTGGGGAAGAATCCAAGAGAAACCATCGTTGGAAACCCACGAGATACTTATTCTGTTCTTTATATCGCTGACAGATGTTATGAAACATGATAGGAAACCGTTGGTATCCGACGATGGGCGCTAAATGACGCTCAGGTAGAACCGACGACTTGGTGCTAGCAAGCTGGGAGACTTTCTCGCATAAAAACTACGAAGGGCCAGACCAGAGCGTACAGAGGGACTGAGTGATGTATAGCATTCTCATACATCACTGTCATACGAATTCAAAGTGCTGATAGCGTTAAGAGAACAAGGTTTTTAATCACATTCTATTTGTTTATTAAAGTTAATATGATAAACAATGATTAAATTTTCAAGCGACGTTTGCATTGGACGTTGCCGCTTAAATAATGTTTATGTGATATTTAAGCTCGAGAAGTTGAGAGTGATTATATACTCACGGTCTGTGTCTATTGGAGCAAGTAAATCGTTCATTTCCGTTTCACTTTTGAGACTTCCGGTGTAGCGTAGTAATTTCTCGATTTCCTGTTTGGTCAATCGTCCATCATGGTCGGAGTCCAGGAGGTTGAATGTGTCTTTTATGTCTAAACACGAAAACAGAACATTTGTTCAAGCATGTCGCCACTTAAAAATATGTCATTTCTATTTTATCGCCGCACTTTGGTGAAGGAAGTATATATATATATAACCCTGCGTGGAGTTTGGTTTTAAAAATGAATTTCAACATTAAGCTGTCAGTCTCTCAAAAGATATTTTCTTTTTAATTACCGAATCTAAAGAAATGATCGACGTGTGTGTGTGGGGGGGGGGGGGGGGGCTGGTAAATTTCCAATGTACAATGTGCTAATCCAACGCAGAAACCAACGAGAGAATTAGAGGAAATTGTGACTCAGAATTTAACATTTTACTCAGTGTATCCTTGCGTGAAAAAAACCCAACAAAAAACAAACTAAGAACCAAACAAAATTGACTTGCTTGACATTCCGAGCAACTGAGGTAAGAAAAAAATCGGAATTTCTTAGGGTGTAAAGTAGATTTCATCGCCGAAGTGTTCCGATTGGAAAACAACAACAAACAAACGAACCCAAACATGATTTTGTGCACATACTACAATAAAGTGGTAACGAGATTCGAACCTTACACTTAGTGCATTTCTTAACCATGGTAAAGGACATTTTCCGTAGTATTAATACTAGTGATGAATATTAAATACACGTAGGTCGATATGGTATTTGTTTTAATATCAATTTTCAAGATTATACAAATATATAATAACGTTTATCATGTTTTCTTTTATATAAAATTACAAACTGCACATTACCTTTTAAATGCTGTTCCGTTATTTCTCCTTTCTGTAATAGACAACAACAAAAAATGATAGTAACAGAATATTGAATCTTCTCTCAGTTATCTATCTATCTATCTATCTATCTATCTATCTATCTATCTATCTATCTATCTATCTATCTATCTATCTATCTATCTATCTATTTATCTATCTATCTATCTATCTATCTTTCCATCCATCCATCCATCCATCCATCGACCGATCGATCGATCGATCTGTCTGTCTGTCGGTTTATGTACAAGAAGTACTTTATCCAAGTTTGATTAATCTGTCAATTCATTAATGGAAAAAAAATGACTGAGAGAGAGAGAGAGAGAGGAATATTTTAATATATTCGTGGCAATCTAGTCAAACAGACAGACATAAAAACAGATTTATATATATTAAAGTTTGAAGGGAAAAAAAAGAAGATAATAACCGGTAGCAGTGGTTTATGCATAAATAAGTAGCAACAAATACCTCTTTCCCTTTCTCCATGGTCATCCTTTTAATTTGTATATTAACTTTTATATAATAATATAATTCTTAACACACATGTACGGATACAATTACAGTTTTGAAACTACGCAAGAATGATATAAATTGTTATATCCCATTACACGCAGCTTATGTGGAAGTTCAAGCTTAAACTGTCCACTACACTAATTCCCAGGGTATACTAACACCCAGATCTCGCGGACATAGCTTTAATCGTCTTTTGGAGTGCGCATGATCGTATGACGTCATTAATTGTTGATTAAAGGACGCACTGGATAAAGAAATCTCAGGTGTACAATGAAAGTAGATAACTAAATAAGGTCAAATGTGGGTTTGATTTGCTCTGAAGGAAGCGACAGGTAGCATTAGCTTAAGCATTGATTTTGTCATTAATTCAATAGACTGGCATATAAATGGCTTCCACCCGTTAAATGATTGTAATCAACACTATCATTATTGGTGATATAATAATAGTACACTTAAATGTATCACTTTACCTGGACTGGGGGAACATTTTTTTTTTTACAGACGGACAGACAGTATATTTTATTGACGTAAACTTTATAGTATCATGTACATATGTATAAATATAAATAGATAATCAAATGATCAAGTGTAAATAAATCAAATATATCGTGCAAAGATTCACTTATTTTTGTCATAAATCAAACAAATCATGCAATGATTCACTTTTTTTGTCATAAATTTCTACCATACGATTATGGTGGATGGACTTTGAAAAAAAATATTAATACATGAAAACGTGAAAACATTACAACTTAAAACCCATCCCGTCGACGGTTCCATGGTTGCCATTCTAAAGACACCCCCACCCGGATCTAACTCGTAACTTTCGGTCACGTAGGAACATTATAACTAGATCACTGTAGAAGTCTCATTCACGCTCGTGGCACGTCTTTTAATATAAAAATTGTTTATCAATTAATAAAAAAGGAGATCTGTAAACAATTACGTACAATTGACGAAAGAGTCAAAGAATCGGGCTAAAGGACTATTGTTGTTGGCGTGATTCTCCGTTATTGCGGGGAAATGATGTTATGTCCATTTTGTTGATCTACTGGTATATTTGGTTCTTGCTTATCCAGCATGTAAAACTGACGTAATAATATAATTACAACAGGGCTAAATCGAAGATATACATTTCTAGTAATTAACAGGTTTGTAAGTGTTTGTAATACTTTGTAATACAAAGTGTTTTAAATATTAATTTGGTGAAGTCTGTTTTATAACCTGTGTTCCCACATCCAAATGTTGTTATTATTTTTAACAGGAAAAGTTTAAGTACGAAAACGACAAGTCCGTGTATAACCTGATTTTGTGTAAGTACAATAAAATACTCCACAGATAAAAACTAAAACGTAAAACTAAATATTTAATATCGGAAAACATCACGACAGCTTCCATAATCAAGGACAAATTCAAGAAAAGGCGAAATATATATCATATATATATTTTTTTTCTTTACAGAATTACATCATGTAAAGACAGGTACGGAGAGACGCACAATACAATTCAGCAATTAAAAACCGTATCGGGATTATGTTCGGCTCGAAACTGGTCTTAATGTGTATCAAAGAGAAGTGTTTTGATAAAACAACTATACAAGGTCTATCAAACAGACTGTAATTCAGTCCGAAAACTTAATCAAAATTTCGTGAAAACGAAGTAAATGTTTAAACTAGTTATTATCTCAACAAACAAAGGTGCGTAACGTTTTTCTTCCGTGAGTATAGGAATATCTACCAATGGAAATCGTTAAAACACTCATTCGGCACTGCCCTGCGTCACCATCCCTAAGTAAGCTAAAGGTGGGGTTAGACAGTTAAAAATAGAAACAAATGAGGTTTCAATTACATGTGTAGTTAAATGAATTTTATGAACTCATATGCACTCTGATTTTTTATGGACTTTTTCCCCACATTGGGACCGTCCAGCTTGGTTTCGGCAAGTCAGTGTTTCTATTCGGCGCCCTTGTTGAATCACATACTTTCATGGCTGAAAGAGACAAGGGTTTCTGCAGTACTCGGTATAATTCGCTGATTTAAACTGACCAATCAGTGACTGGGGGAAATCTCATGTCTATGTTTATTTCCCATTTTTTACACCAGCATGCGTTCGCGGAGTGCTATTTGATTTACGTAGATTTACGTCTCAGTTCGTAGTGAAATGTTTATACATTCGCCGGGACGGTAAACTTAGAAGCAACCAGGAAAAAAATGAGAGTTGACGTCAGTATGACCCATGAGGCTAACGTTGGCGACACCGGAGAAGGGTGAACAACAAGGTAGAGTGGCCTCCCGATAGTCGCTAATTACACGGGACTTGAGATTGATAACGTGACAAAATTGTATTGGCAGAACGTAATCTGAATGTTTACAAACAGCCCGGCCTTGTCGAGGACGACAATAACACCCGTGTTTGATTTAGTCACTCCGTCAAACATTTGAACTCACACTTGGAATTGGGGGTAAACATTTCCGTCTTTTGGGTCTAGCTATAATAATTAAAAACCTAAGAACACTTTGGGCATTGCGATAGAGACCATATGTAGATAAGTCAAAGAATACATAAATATCTTTAAATTAACAGCTACTGGATAGGTGTTTTGTTAAATTTTTTTTATCTAAAAATGAATTTCGAAATCTTTGTGTATACCATGGATATTGAAGGTAATTGGTTTTGCAGATATTCTGAAATAAAAGTAAATCTTAAAACCTAAATATCAAGGTACGACATATGATGTAATTCTTATGTTCGAAACCGCATTAAACTATCGATCTTTGCCCAATTCCTTAACCAGAGACCTTTTTTCGTTATCTATTTTAAAAACTTGAAATTCAAATTAGTTCCTGATCACGTAGTGGTAACGTACGTCACTAGTCTTCTCAGCAATGCGTATACCGGGTTCGATTCCTGGTCACGTACATGCGAGGGTACAGAGGTCGCGCTCCAGAAACCTGGGTTTTCTCTGGGTTCTCCGGTTTACTCCCACAATAATGTCGCCACATGAGCTATCAAGAGTGATTAATATAAGTTGTGAAAATTTTTTCGTAACCGATGTAAAAAAAAAAGATTTAACTTAACTAAACTGAACTGACATGCTTTCTTTCCTCAGCCAATTGCAAAACGAAAATTGTTTGATGAAGATAAGTTGTATGAAGTACATAATTGTACCTTAATTGAGGTTTCTATTAAATACTCAAGTTAATAAATTTAGCGACATGCCCAGGAGTTTGTTTAGGAACGAGCTGTCTTTGTTGTGTTTGAGTTTACCGTAGCTGCGACAGTTTATCAGTCATGTAGCGGGGCCCAGCTAATTACGGGTGGAGGAAGGCCCCGAATGCACAGCGAGTAGAAACGAAAATATATCGTGTGTGTAGGTAAGATTCTAAGACTAATGCATGATATTAAGAAAAGAAAATCATATACCGAAAGTATAATAATTGTCTAACAATGGTAAAGTATTAATGGTTTTTACCATCTGTAACTTATGATATTTTGCATAATATGAACCGCTTTCCGCTTTGTACAGCATCGAAAACGACTAAAAGTACAAACATTGTATCCATATAGATAGGTCCAAAAAGTAAATACACTTCTTTCAATTTCTTCGCGCTTTGGTCAAACTGGACAAATGACTTTGGTGAACAGATAGACGCAATTGGCTGATGATTCTGAAAATGCTAACAAAATAAAGCTTGCAACACGTATTTTATTTGCCAATATTCGTACATACTCGGCATATCTCGGCTGCAAATTGACTTGCCTGACAGCTGATAATGACTTTCTAACATGTATGACGTCAGCTCCGTGTATTGATTTGGCTATTAATTACCTTTTAATGAAAAAATCAACTTTTCAGACGAATGTTTGCCGAAATAAATCAATGTGTCTATCCGTAAATGTCTTGGTTTACAACGTATCAAACAATCAGTTTTATCACGCGGGATTGCTCTAACAACATCATTTCGAAAGACAAAATAAACATGGAACGACATTGTGGGGGAGAAATTATTGGGATATCAAATTTACGATTATTTTCACAGCTATGCCAGTAACTCGGTTTACTGCCTATACAAGTTTTCCCTTTTCATCAGCAGAAATAAATCTCGACAGCTGTTTGTACATGTAGTGTGGGGGTTATATTTGACTGTAAGAGAGGCACAGTTTAAGTTACGGTTCGGTTGATTAATACTAGTACTGAAAAACGCTTAGCGTTTTGATATCAGAGACCTATTGAAAAAAGTGCTTACTTACCATACATGTGTAGTTATATCGGTACGGGATTGTGTATACATTATGTGTTTCGCTATATTTCTTAAATACTGTCACAGCAACGATTAACTCCAAACAACAACAACTAGAATGCATGTATGAATAATAAAACGATCTGAACTGAATATAAACTGTTTTATCAATTGCTTTTTGTCCCCTAATGCCTCATATAGAAATGTCATGATCATCATCATCATCATCTCTCTCTCCCTCTGTGTGTGTGTGTGTGTGTGTGTGTATATAAATATAGCACTGTAACTGGTGTGACATAATGGGCACATAACCGATATGCATGAAATAGTTTTAATCTGACTTGAGTTATCGCCCCTATTTGCATTTTTTATAAATCATGGGTAGTTTCATTGTATTTCATAATAACCCAATTTGAAGCACAGCACAAAAACAAAACATAAAAGCAAAAGACCTGCAACCAATTGACAACATTCAGAAATTGTTTGCTACGAATTGGGGATGTCATAAAGTCGCGAACATGTCCACTGTTTCAACCAACTTATCATTCAGACAGAGAAATAGGTTACTCACGGATGTATCGTAACATCACCCGTTATTGTTTGCATAAATACTCGACTTATAATGATTGCCCACTTGTTTAGGATAAGGAACCTATAAACTTCAGTATTTATCGATAGATTTTGATAACGGATCTCGATGGGTGGACTGGAGGACCAGTCAACAATTTTTCTACATAAATCTGCCGTTACAAGCATCATTACTCTGCGAAGATTGTCAAGATCTGCGAAGGTGTTCCAACAATCCGATGAGCAATGGGTTTATAAAACCTGTTAATCGGTATATGGCCAGAATAGCTGTTAACGGTATCGGTATAGTAAATTTCCGTGTAAGTTATCTAAAAATAATTCTGCTAGAATTACATCTGATATTAGGAGTGGTTATACCAAGGAATCTAATTTTTATACCTTTTTTATCATCACTTAAATTGAAATTTATAGGGTAACTTTCATGCATGAACAGCTTATTATACACAATGCATCATTAAATAACATTCGATTATAGAATGCCAACAGTGAAAAATATAGTTTCCAAATAAAAAAAATCTATATACTTGTAATTAATAAAGGGATATATATTTAAAGTTACACTACATGTGCAAAGCCGTCTGCAATGTTAAAAGTTAATCAATCAATGTCTGTTGAACACAGAGATTATAATGACCACATATAAAATCCCGTGATGATTTTATCTGTTTTTCGAGGTAAACAACAGAAGTTATGACCAGAAATACAACATGGAGATGAATATATCCTGGTTTTACAACCAAATTACACATCTGTATTTTACGACAAGCCAGAGGGTAGCAATAAACACTTCGTCTAGTATTCCAACACTCACAACTCTGCAAATAATAACACCTGCGCCACATTTATATTTCAGCATTGCAACATGTTCACAAGTCACATGTAGTGTTGAAACAGCAATTCAGTTGGTGGCATATAAACCGTTATCAAGGACAATAAACGTAGCTGTTCAATACTCCGTGGCCCAGTGGCTGTAGCCTACGAATTCGAAGGTTGCGAGCTCGAAATAACGAACATAGAGCAAATTAATTAATTAATTAATTAATTAATTAATTAATTAATTAATTAATTAATTAATTAATTTATTTATTTATTCAAACCCTCTACTGTTCTCCATTCCATAAATGTAAATCTTAATTATCAATTGTGAGAACTCGTGTATATGTATATACTATATATGTAGTGGCGTCAAAACGGCATACATGTGTGTTCGATGTCCAGACAATAGACAGCCATACATGTATTCTGAATTCTATCAAAAACAACATTATTATGTTATTTTAAATATGAAAAATACTTTTGCACACAAAAGAGTGGTCCTTTATATGACAGAAGAAATGGGATTTGGGATTGGTTCATGAAATATATACCTAATACTCCATATAGAAACACTAAGGCAGTTTGCAAAACAATCAGTTGACCAAGTTTTATCAGGATTGAATCACTTTACATGAACAAACTGCACCAATTTAACATAAAGCCAGTTTTGTCAAAGTACCAATCACTCAATCAATCGATCAACTAATTGAATCTGACCAAGTTTTATCAAGATTGAATCAAACCGTAGCTTCTAGAGTTTTCACGAAAAAATTGCTGACGCGGCAGGATGCACCTTGCATGACGGACGCTTGCCGTTGTGCTCAGGTGAGCTGAAAATGAGCACCCTTCAAAATGGATGTCTTTGTTAGGAGTGGACTTTCTTAATCAAGAGTAGGCTATTTCCAGTTACATTGCGTTCACAATGCAACCTTTAGAGCAAAACGTGGTCCAGTGGTAACCTACACGGCTGCGAATCCGAAGGTTCTGGCTTCGAATCCCGTTTTGGGAAAGGATTTCTTATGACTTTCCCAGGCGCTAAGTACTGGTCAAATCCAGGAACCGTCGAATAGGATTATAATAGGCTGTAAAAACTTATTTCCCAATTTAGCTAATATAAACAAAAGTTTAAACTTAAACTTATAAAGCAAACTATTATTTGGAGGAAATGTTGGGCTTTTTTATAATTACAACTGAACCTGTATTAGCGGTCACCCGTACTAAGCGGTCAACATGCATTTAGCTTGCAATTTTAATATAACTAGAATGTAGCATTTGTTCATATTTGAACTTCATTTAGAGCTCATCTGTGTTAAGCGACCACTTTCTCTTTCTCCATTGACTGATCGCTTAAGACAGGTTTGACTATATACACACCTTTACATCGTTAAATATCATGCGATCATACACTGCGATAAGTGTTAATTGACCTTCATTCAAGAGTAGGTTATATATTTCTATAGTAACATGGCTTGATCAAAGAAGCATACCATGCAGAGAATAGGCAGAGCATGGTATTCATGGCATCACGAAAAAATGATTGTCTTTGCATAACTCATTATAATGTACAGAGAGAGAGAGAGAGAGAGAGAGAGAGAGAGGGGGGGGGGTATGTGTGTATGTGTGTATGTGTATATGCAAAGCAGAATGTTTACTTTATTATCAATATTGTTAATTCATTTTATAAAAGAACGATGACCACCTATAACAATCCTCTCATCTTTGACCATCGTCAAAACCCACGTTGGCTCAATACGCTTTGCTTTTTAATCGACCGGCTACCGTTGGGTTTTACAGTGTAAGGTAAGGTATCTTATCAAGATCTTTGATTTGTTTATCCTTGAACATGAATGATATAATAAATTCAAGAAGACGCGCTGATGAAATACGTTCCTTTTTTTACATGTAAAAAATTAAAAGAAATTGGAAATTGTATCTTTCTAAGGTTTGTCCTTGACAGGTAGACAGTGTGTGCAAATATCTGATACAAATTGGCATGTCCATGATTATCATGTTTTTATCATTAGACAAATTTATATTATTATTATTATTATACCACATTTATATAGCACTCTTTTCATAGCAATGTACGTTCAAAAGTGCTTTACAATTGCATTCAAAAACACACACACATACACACAAATCACCACGCTCACTCACATTGTAATATAAAAATATATTGTATAAAAATATATAATTAATAAAGCATCAGGTTTCTGATGGAGGAATTAGATACAGTTAACTCCCCCAACAGCAAGGAACCAAGTAACTGCAGTAAAATGAAATAAACTAAAAATGAT
>CM037787.1:14784368-14834368 GCA_021229015.1 Solen grandis | reverse complement strand
ATCTGTAATGATCTCCGTTTGACATTTTTAATAAACGAGACTTCATCAAATCGTAATGCATACATTTGCATATATAAACAAAGGACCTTTAATAGTTCTTTAACAAACTTACAGGATTTGTCGAAGCCCATCCCCCACCCCTACTTTTTATGACTCTATTTTATGGAATTGAATATAATTTTTATTGTTGTTGTATTTTTTTTAAGCCATAAGGGCTGTCAAATAAATCGCGTACCAGGGCCTAACGATTGTGACATGCTAAGAACATGGGATTGATAAGAATGGTCTCTATTGTGACATGCTTAGAACATGGGATTGATAAGAATGGTCTCTATTGTGACATGCTAAGAACATGGGATTGATAAGAATGGTCTCTATTGTGACATGCTTAGAACATGGGATTGATAAGAATGGTCAATATTGTGAGATGTTTAGAACATGGGATTGATAAGAATGGTCTCTATTGTGACATGCTAAGAACATGGGATTGATAAGAATGGTCTCTATTGTGACATGCTTAGAACATGGGATTGATAAGAATGGTCTCTATTGTGACATGCTAAGAACATGGGATTGATAAGAATGGTCTCTATTGTGACATGCTTAGAACATGGGATTGATAAGAATGGTCTCTATTGTGACATGCTTAGAACATGGGATTGATAAGAATGGTCTCTATTGTGACATGCTTAGAACATGGGATTGATAAGAATGGTCTCTATTGTGACATGCTTAGAACATGGGATTGATAAGAATGGTCTCTATTGTGACATGCTTAGAACATGGAATTGATAAGAATGGTCTCTATTGTGACATGCTTAGAACATGGGATTGATAAGAATGGTCTCTATTGTGACATGCTTAGAACATGGGATTGATAAGAATGGTCAATATTGTGACATGCTTAGAACATGGGATTGATAAGAATGGTCTCTATTGTGACATGCTTAGAACATGGGATTTATAAGAATGGTCTCTATTGTGACATGCTTAGAACATGGGATTGATAAGAATGGTCAATATTGTGAGATGTTTAGAACATGGGATTGATAAGAATGGTCTCTACTGTGACATGCTTAGAACATGGGATTTATAAGAATGGTCTCTATTGTGACATGCTTAGAACATGGGATTGATAAGAATGGTCTCTATTGTGACATGCTAAGAACATGGGATTGATAAGAATGGTCACTATTGTGACATGCTAAGAACATGGTATTGATAAGAATGGTCTCTATTGTGACATGCTAAGAACATGGGATTGATAAGAATGGTCTCTATTGTGACATGCTTAGAACATGGGATTGATAAGAATGGTCTCTATTGTGACATGCTTAGAACATGGGATTGATAAGAATGGTCTTTATTGTGACATGCTTAGAACATGGGATTGATAAGAATGGTCTCTATTGTGACATGCTTAGAACATGGATTGATAAGAATGGTCTCTATTGTGACATGCTTAGAACATGGGATTGATAAGAATGGTCTCTATTGTGACATGCTTAGAACATGGGATGAATGACAATGGTCACCACTGTGACATGCTTAGAACATTGGATCAATGACAATGGTCACCACTGTGACATGCTTAGAACATGGGATCAATGACAATGGTCACCACTGTGACATGCTTCATGCTTAGAAAATTGTGCAATGACAATGGTCACCACTGTGACATGCTTAGAACATGGGATCAATGACAATGGTCACCACTGTGACATGCTTAGAACATGGGATCAATGACAATGGTCACCACTGTGACATGCTTAGAACATGGGATCAATGACAATGGTCACCACTGTGACATGCTTAGAACATGGGATCAATGACAATGGTCACCACTGTGACATGCTTAGAACATGGGATCAATGACAATGGTCACCACTGTGACATGCTTAGAACATGGGATCAATGACAATGGTCACCACTGTGACATGCTTAGAACATGGGATCAATGACAATGGTCACCACTGTGACATGCTTAGAACATGGGATCAATGACAATGGTCACCACTGTGACATGCTTAGAACATGGGATCAATGACAATGGTCACTATTGTTACATGCTTAGAACATTGTGCAATGAGAATGGTCACTATTGTGACGTGCTTTGCGGCATGCTTAGTACATGGATTAAATGAATATGGTCACTATTGTGACATGCTCATTTAAATGAGAATGGTCACTTTAAATACTACATGTGTACTGAAATCACACACACACACACACACACACATGAACATATATACATACCTTAATTAACGACCTTGACATTAACCTTTGTTATAAACAATTTCCACATTTTAAAATAAAACTACATTTGATCACAATGATTCAATTCAAATTTCAATCTCACATAACTGTACTTTAATTTATGACTCATTTGTGTATATAATCGTGCAGCGGACAGAAGCAGAGGATGATCCGATTAGAATGTCAGGCATATAAAATATTGCAACCATCTCCTGACATTTTAAACATGCAGAATAGCCAATGCAGTAACAGTATATTCAACATCAAAACAACGTTATTGAAATATTTCTCGTTGCTGATTAATATAAACGATATTGGTTTGTTTATAAGCGAATAATAAATCTTAGTGACCTTAGTGATTTATTCACTTTTCCCAGTGGGTCATGAGTTTGATCTTCAGCTACAGTCAGTGGAGTTTCACATTAAGACAAAATCGCAATTTAGCTGTGAGAACAGCCCCATATAGATCAACTGGAGGGTAGTTTTCCAGTGATAGCATACCTGACTGTGGATCTGAATGTTGTGGATTCGAACCCCGTTAAGGGAAAATATTATTTCTGGCCCTCCAATGCGCAAAGTACTGGTCCAACCCAGGTACCGTCGAAAGGGATGAGTAAGAATCTTTCCTTTTTTTTTGTTGTTGTTGTTGTTGTTGTTTTTATCGACGTTAATATTATAAAATTTAAACTGATAGAATCAATAATCAGCTTATGCATTAGTGACATGGTACTGAAATGGTACTACACACAGGAAATTTTTACTACAATGAGCCGCCGATCTTTCATGTTTAATCAAAACGAATATTAATTTCAATACGCCCTCCAAGGTTGTGTTGTGGATCATAGATATAGTCTAATCATTTCATGTAAGAAGGGCCCGGTATTAGAAACTACTTGATATTTTCATTAATAAATATATTAACTGTAAAAGAAATAGTATTTGTTATTCCCATCAGAGGGTATTGTATACCTATCAAAATGACAATTATCAATTAGAATGCTACACTAGAAATAATTCAATCATGAATTACTTATGAAAATAATATAAAGAGAAGACCACCTACCTACAAATAATACTACATTAAGGGGCATTCAATTAGTTCATACCTATTCTTGAATATATTCTTTAGAAAATATAACCTCTTTTACCACAAATCCGATCATCTTAAAAAATCTTAATACACAAAGGTTTTTGATATCCTTTTGATGTCTTTTGAAGACTATATAACATGAATGAAAAGCTTAATGAAGCTTACATATCTAGTTATAACGTGTTCAATGTTTGTGTTTATTTCATACTGTTAGAAAACGCGAGAAAAAATCATTTCCTATCATTTTCATGATGTGCAATGATTTATTCATTTATTTATTTTTCTGTGACTATTTGTTAAATTAGATACTGCCTTCCAAAGAAATCAACATGGTTTATCAATTTATTTATTAATAATGTTATATTCATTAATTACGCACACATACGCACACATTTGAAGCAAAATCAGTGAATGCATGCACGTATCATGTTTTTGTTCCTAGAGCACAGTATGCTTTGGGATCATCCTTTACCTTGGATTGCATTAATTGAATGGTTAACCCTTTTCTTCCTTTTCTGCGGCCTTAACCCCCCCCCCCCCCCCCCCCCCCCCCCGCAAAACACATTGGTTTGATCGCAGACTATTAATTGGATTTGAAGGTTTGTTTGCTTTTACGAGTATTTCACTAACCCACTTTTTAAGATTCGTTCACCTAGTTTTTTTCTGTCCTGAAAGGGGACACGTTCTCAAAGCATTAAGAAAGTATAGTAGAATCCCGGTTATTCGAAATGCCGGGGTCTTTCGAATTCGACCTGATTTCGAATAATCCAAATAAAGACGATCGCTACGATAAGAGCTAAACCACATTTTTTATGCAGTTTTTGTTTATAATACATGTATCATTTAAAAGTAGCGTTAATGTTATTTTATACATAGGCTCATTCGTAGCTAAGAATTAAATATGCAGTTAGATATGTTAATCAAAGGCGAAGGGAAACTGAAAATTGGTTTTATCTGGAGGTAGCCGTTATTCAGAATTTCAATCTTAGAATCCAGTGCAGGGAATCCAGTCCTTGGTCTTTGTTGACAGGTTTTGGTGTATTCAAAAGTGACTGCTAAAAGAAGATAGACTGTACATACTCGAATGACAATAAAAAAGAAACTTCACATTCTAAGTCAACAAAAAACTATAAATTACAAAATATTAAAATAATTTAGAAATTTATATCGGTTACATTGATTTTCACACAAAATTTCACTTTAAAGACACATAAAAAAACACGAGTAAATTTGTGTATTTTGGTTAATGACGTAAGTCAGCTATTTGCAATTAAAAAAAGAAAAAAAAAGGAAAAATTGAGACAAATAAATACACGTAGTTCTAGCCTAAAGGATTTTAATCAAGGGACTGTGATTTTGTCCAACACGGACTTGTATTTTAATTTTAATCAAAGGACTGTGATTTTGTCCAACACGGACTTGTATTTTAAGTTTAAGCAATATATTTCAGTATACGTGTTGACCACTTTATTTGTGAACAATGCAACATTGTAGATATCCGCATGCATCAAGTGCGCAGATCTTTTAACCACAAGTATGTTTTATAAAACAAAACGAAACGATAAAAAAAGAATAAACAATAGCTCAGATTTATTCTTGGAAAGTTAATAGAGAGAAAACAGGATATGGCAACATTTTCTTATTAATATCTTTCATACATTCAAAAATTGGTGTAATTGTTAAATTATTATTATACGTGAAAATACGAATTGTAATGATAAAATTCAAGCCGAAATGCAGATCGTTAAAAAAAAGTTACGTTGCTCTTACTACAATGGATGTTTGTTGATGATAATGTTTAATCATGTTTTTCAATTACTTGATCAGTCGTTTTAATAGTATATTTTCTGTACATTATTCAAAAGCGATTATTCCAGCGACGCCGAATATATTTATAAACTTATTTCTTGTTTTAAAGTGAACTTATGATCTTGTTAGGTCAAAGAAAACTTACAACAGATGGCAGTTTTAAATTAAATCCTTTCACCATCCTAGTTAAAAGCTTTACAGAAATCTCGCGATATATTACGAGAATAAAATGTTCGGTAAATCGCAATGTTCGGACGACTGAGATTATATTCCTTGTTTATCATTCCTCCACACAGGGACTTGGAATATATCTCGAAATATGCATAATGCCCGGATGACCGCTCCTCGGAATTGACTTCATTTTGTTTTCATTTATATCCTATTTTTGTCTTTAACACAAAATTGTCCCTTTTAGAGAAGAAATTATTTAAACACAACTTGGATTGAGAGAACTTTAATCTTTAGATGATTGTTAGGAAGATACTAGTTACTTTGAGATTGATGTTAAATATTGTATGTAGTATATGTGATGTTAAATATTGTATGTAGTATATGTGATGTTAAATATTGTATGTAGTATATGTGATGTTAAATATTGTATGTAGTATATGTAATGTTAAATATTGTATGTAGTGTATGTGATGTTAAATATTGTATGTAGTATATGTGATGTTAAATATTGTTTGTAGTATATGTGATGTTAAATATTGTATGTAGTATATGTGATGTTAAATATTGTTTGTAGTATATGTGATGTTAAATATTGTATGTAGTATATGTGATGTAAATTATTGTATGTAGTGTATGTGATGTTAAATATTGTATGTAGTATATGTGATGTAAATTATTGACAAGTCTTATAACAAAACATAACATTTGGAATTTGTGTGTGTTTGTTCAGAGAGAGAGAGAGAGAGAGAGAGAGAGAGATGGGGGTAAATTAATACTATTTTTTACATAAATGAAGAACAAGCAAAACCTCACGTCTTGCTCACCAACTTGTTAAGTTAGACCTCCCAAATGTTACAAAACACTTTTAGGTAGGTACAGGTAATGACAAGGACTTAATAACACGACAGATGATCATGTCTTACCTTAAGGTATAACAATGATTATCATTTAGGGGAAAATGATTACAGGTTAAACGTTTCATATCCTAACAGAAAGTACTATACTCAATTTTGTTGAAATTGGAAAAAAAAAAAAAAGGGGTTGAAATTTGAGTGATAATTATTGTACTAAATTTGCAAATGTATTCATTAATCGAACATAATTAATCTGCTTAAGTAGAAGTAATTTAAATTTATACAACCTATGTGGTGTCAGCATATATACGAATTTTGTTTGCTACTGAATTGTAACCATGCAATTACACGCACGATTTTTCGGGGTCTCCCTGACTAAATGGATAGAATCGCGATCTAACGTTTAGCCCCTATACTGCTGCAAGTTCGAGACCTGGTCCGCTTCCTCGAAGTGACCATCAGGACAGCTGACTTGTGGTATCAATGGGTCTTCCCGGTACCTCCCTATATTTTATCTGCATGGTTGTTTCACCAGAGGAACAGCAATACTCGGTATAAACCGCTCATTTAAATTGACCAATCAGTGACCAGAGAAAATCTGAAATGTATGTTCATTTCCCATTGAGCTATGTATATAATTATAAACCAGCATGTGTATTAGGTGTTCGGGAAGTGCTCGTTGATTTGTGTGTTTGTTATGTTTTGTTTTGTTGATTTAATGTCCCCCCCCCCGACAGTATTTCAGTCATTTTGAGATATGTCTATATGAAACAGCTAATGTGCTGCCCCAGTGCAGTATAACGTCATAGACATATGGTATATAGCTACTTTGGTATGTCGCTGTCGAGGATCGAACCCACGACCTTCCGCTGTCAAAACGGACGTTCTCAGCCCTGGGTCACTGTGGACGGTTTGTAATACATGCTATGACCAATATAATGTGACCATAACCGGAAGGTTGTTGGTTCGATCCCCTGTCTTTAAACTGGCACTGGTATAGCCCTCTTGTGCTTGACACTTAGTACATAAAGGTTATTTAATGACTGTTAGACCAGATGTCCGGATAATGTGACGGGGTGTGGTATCATGCAACTTGTCTACAGCGTGGTGTTGTAGTGATATATGTCAGAGGATTGTTTGAAGTTAAAATATATTTCTGAAATGAATAATGCATTTAAATCCCCAATCCCCCAATGCAAAATTTCAAATGAATATATATAATCAATTCTATCTCTCTCTCTTTCTCTCTCTGAATGAATTAGCAGTAAGAAATTAAACATCTCTCTTCTCTTTTTTTATTTCTTTCAACCAAATACGTTTGTCTCCAATATATACACAGATTAATTAACACACAAGCACACAATCAAAATACATTTCATATTTCAACATCGATTTTCAGCCATGTGTCAATCATATTACCCACCAATTAATCACTTTATACGGGGGGCGGAGTCTAAGCATAATGACACTGCACACGGTCGAATTAGCTGAGACGTAGCTGGACGTTACTAAAACCCTATTCACAAGAAGTAAACTACATTTGATGTTTGCTTTATTCTTATATACGTGATCGATATCTGTCTGGGAAACGTGAACTATACTACTATTTCTAAATAATATTATTTCTTTATTTTCATACCCTTAATCCTTTGATTTCAAGTTATTTCTTTTACTTACATTCAAATATACACAGGTTTAAAATATTGGGTAACACTAACGAGTGTAAAAGTTTTATTTTTAGTCTATAAAATGTCAAATAATGAAAATAGACCAAGGAAGACAATTGCACAATAAATAAAAACATTTGTTTTAAAAACGGTTACCTCCCCTGTTATAAAAATATTTGTTACCATAGATACCGCAATTCAATAAACCATTAATAATTATACAAGTATAAAATGGTAAGTATTTTTTAGTACAATGTTTATACGTGTGCAAAAGTAGGACTATTTTGGTCATTTTAGCCAATTTTTAACCATTCTAATTTATTTCAAATACGATTTTTATTCATGTCTGTCAGACGTACACTCAATTGTGCACTTTTTAATTTCAAATACTTTAATATTTAGCAAACATATCAGTTTCTTATTTCGCACACTGTATCTTTTGTATATTTGTCATCGATCTACCACGTGGCATGGAGACATTTTCAGTTGTTTCTATTTTGATACGAAATATATAGCCTTTCGGAGGGGGGGGGGGGGGGGCGATGACAAATCATCAAAATCATATCGAATGCCTCGACAAAGAATTTATATTAAGTACCGTAAGTACAGTCACCCTGTTAGATTTTTAGTGACGTGGGAATTGGTCCACAACATCCTCGGGCGTGATAGTAGTGACCAAAGCTAGGAATTATTAGGGATTATGATACGTCGAGGGTGGATTTAGAGGGGGCGGAAGCGGCGTACGCCCCCCCCCCCCCCCCCTCCTAAAATCGACCAAGATGGGGGTTTAAGAGGGGGCGGAAGCGGCGTACGCCCCCTCCTAAAATCGACCAAGGTTGGGGTTTTATGCGATTATCCACATATTATAAATAAGTGCAACAATATTGGTAGTCTTGCCCCAACAACATTACCAGATCATTCACTTTTATCTTGGAAAGTATTGTATAACAGTTCACATAAAACATCCACATCGCTTCCAGTTGATAATGATAATGATCAATTTGTCAAATTTGATAGAAGTTATTTTGATCATAATTTTATGAATTGTAAAAATATATTAGTTGATGTAAATAGAACAATTAACTCTTTGGAACAAGGTTTAAGTACACGAAATGATATTAATTTAGCTTTTGAGAAATGGTGTGATATTGTCAAAGGTGCCATGTTTTCTAATATTCCCCATAAAACTATTAGAACTGGGACAGGTTCTTGCTATAGAAAACGTCGTCCAGGAAAGCCCTGGTGGTCTAGCCAGCTCTCAGATTTATGGTCTAAGTTGTCACTAGCTGAAAAACGGTGGTTGCGATGTAATAACAAAGCAGAAAAGACAAAGCTTAAAGCCCAATATGTAAATATTCGTGAGACGTTTGATGCTGAAGTACAGAGGGCAAAGCGTCGTCATTGGTATAATGTTCAGAATGACATACTGGAAGAAAGTAATGTTGACCGTCCTAGTTTGTGGAAGTCGATAGGTAAAATTGGTATTACACAAGCTCATAAAATACCAGTTCCTGATGAAGTTATACTGGATGATGGTACATTTTCTTCTGATCCTATTGATATTTTACATAAATGGAAGACAGATTTTTGCACTTTGTTTAATAACCCAGATGTAAAAAGTAATAGTGAGTACATTTTTAAAAATACTGATAATGATACACTTAGTTTTAATTGTGATATTTCTATTTTAGAAGTAAAAAGGGCTGTCGATGATAGTAAAAGTGGTAAAGCGTGCGGTGTAGACGGGATACCCTCTGAAGCTCTAAAGAATGACACTGCTGTTTTGTTTTACATGCTTTATTCAATGTATGTTTTAAAAGTGGCACTATTCCTCCTATATGGGGTAAAAGTATCATCAACCCTATTCCGAAGTCTGGAAATACGGATCCTAGAAACCCACTCTCTTATAGAGGTATTTCATTGTCATGTTCTGTGTATAAATTGTATTGTTATGTTTTGAATAAAAGGCTTAGCAGTTGGGCTGAAAGCCACAATATCATTGTTGATGAACAAAATGGGTTCAGAAAAAATAGAAGTACAATAGACCATGTGTCTACTCTTACAAATTTTTCTAGGAAAAAGTGTAAAAAAAAATTTTATTTACTTTGGAAAAAATTATTTGATATTGGCATAAAAGGTAAAATGTTATCTGCTGTACAATCTTTATACAGTTCTGTTTATTCAAGTGTGAGAGTCAATTCTAAACATACTGAATGGTTTAATGTAAAATCTGGTTTGAGACAGGGATGTTTGTTATCTCCCCTGTTGTTCAATTTAAACATTAATGACCTTGCAATATATCTGAAATCACTTGATATTGGTGTTGATTATGGAAAGGAGAGAATTTGTATTTTATTGTATGCAGATGATATTGTCCTGTTAGCAAAAGATGAAAAAGAGTTACAGTGTCTATTAAATGCTTTGAATAATTGGTGTAACATCAATAATATGTACATTAATAGTAGTAGAACCCCGTCTATTAATAAGACTTCAATAATGTTTAAGTGTGGGGCTCATGCCATAAATATTGTGGACAGGTATATGTATTTAGGTTTGATGCTGCAAGAACATTTAGATTTTAATGTAACAGCAAATATTGTAGCTCAAAGTGCAAACCGGGCTCTTGGTCTTCTTATTGCAAAATGTAAATTGGCAGGTGGCCTCCCCTTTAATGTATTTACTCATTTGTATGATTCTTTAGTGTGGCCTGTTATTAGTTATGGTGCTGCTATCTGGGGATACCGATCATACTCCTGTATAAATGCAGTACAGTATCGTGCTATGCGCTTCTTTTTAGGTGTCGGTAGATATACACCTAATGCAGCAGTTTTAGGTGAAATGGTCTGGGTACCCCCAGATATCAGACAATGGAAGTTTATATGTATTTATTTGGCTAGATTGTCTAACATGAATAACAGTAGAATTAATAAAAGGGTAGCACTTAATGCTGCTTCAACAGCAAATAGGTCATGCAAAAACTGGTTTTACTATGTTAATTTTATGCTTAAAAAGTGTGATGCACAGCAATATTGTGATATTAGTAAGTCCATCCCGAAGCTTTCTTTAATAAATATTGTTACAAACAAATTACAGGAGGGACATTTGTCAGACTGGTTAAAAACTTTGAATAGTGCTACAGGCACGTCTGGTCGTGGTGGTAATAAGTTACGCACTTGCCGTCTCTTTAAAACCAGTTATGAGACAGAAATGTATTGTACTGTTATTTTGCCCCCACGCCATCGTGCTGCATTTTGTAAATTTCGATGTGGTGTCGCCCCTTTACGTTTAGAAACTGGGCGTTATGAAGGATTAGGCATTTCTGATCGAAAATGTTCTTTCTGTGACAGTATTGAAGATGAAAACCATGCTATTTTTGATTGCTCTATGTACAATGATATACGAGAAACATTTTTATAAATAATTCATTTGGTGTAATGTCTAAAACTGAACAACTTATATTTTTATTCACAAATAATGAGATGATTAGGATTTGTGCCAAAACCTGTTTTATTATTTTACAACGTCGTCTTTTATTTATTTGTAAATAATAAATTTACTTATTTCACAAGAAACATGTTGATTCTGTCAGCTATATAGATATGTGTATATTTATATATATGTGTGTATATAAGTATATACATGCATATATGAATATATATAGGTTTGTAAGAGTATTTAAGTTTTAAGTTGTTAGTTATCAATGGTCCTTTCTTTTTATATTTTAGTATGGTAATGTGCCTAGTATTTGATTGTATCTAGTCATTATGTCTCTTAAAATTCTTAAATAGAATGGTTGTATACATGTTTTTTATGGTTGTATATAAGTATATGTATGTATGTATACAAATGAGACAAAAATAAAGTTTATATATATATTAACATCAAAGTTTATGTGTGAAAATTAGGGTCAGTCAATTTAATCAAAATTTGCGCCAAACCATTTGCAGTTGATTACTTCGGTTTTCTCGTATGAGTTTCATTTTCGATGGTTTGGCACCTTTCCGCTATTTAAACAAGCAGTAGCAAATGTCCAGCCCATTGAAGCGGAAAAAGCTGGGTCCATCCAGTTAGTTAAGTTGAAGGTCTTCCCATCCCAATAGCCATATTTCGTATCTTGCCACTGGATGGTTATATTTCTATGAAACTTTGTCACTTTGAATGAAGACATTCAAAAATAAAAATATTTCACTAAGAGTTTGTTGTTGTTTTTTCTCAATTTTTATCTAATTTGGGGAGATAATCCACATTGAACCTATGGAAAATATGTATTTTCTGTGAATATGAAAAACTGAATTTGATTTATGAGAAAAATTCATGGTAGAAATGCATTTTATGATTTTGTATCAACTATCGTGAAAAAAATCTAAACTTTACCATAGGAAAATGGGGAAAATCAAATTTAGTTTTCAGGGGGGGGGGGGATAACTCATGGCAACAAAATAATCAAGGGGAGGTTATAAAAGTACTTCTGTCACTTGTCATAACATGTCAATTTGCCCCTAAGATTACCTTTGTTTGACACTTTAAAAGCATATACACATGTGTATTGTTAAGTTATATGCATGGCTTTGATGGAATTGGTCGCTATTAGGATGGGAAGACCTTAAACGTATTTTATTTCGTTTTTGAACAGTACAATATATAATCATGATACCAAAAAAAAAAATTAAAAAAAAAAAATAAATAAATAAATAAAAAAGAAAAAAAAAGGATTAGAACGAAAGCAGAGTTAATAAGGTTCCTCTCCCATACCTGCTATTAAGTTGTATATAGACATAGCACATGGTTAAACTGGCTTGTAACTGTGTGTGCGTGAGAGAGAGAGAGAGGGGGGGGGGGAGGAGCTCAGACAAACCTTTCACTGTCATTTATATATTTTTGAACACATTAAAAATATATATATATTTAATTTCGTCATTCGAGAGTGAAGGAATTCCATATGATAAGGAATTCAGGTCAACATGATACATGATGAGATTAGAGAACAACCCGGCAGTCTTTTTAGATTGGACATAGGAAGAGGTAACTTGTCTCTAATTGTCCATAAGTGCATTTAGGATCTTAAATAATATTATTCGAAAGCAAATCATAATTAAGAGAGCTGCACTTAGTCCGTAGTCTTGTGTGAAGAACTTGTAGTTTCCTTATACCTACATCATAATATGGTGAGGTTTTGTGGCAATTTACGTTTAAACATGACTTAAAAGATGTTAGGGAATGTTGAATTTCGTACTTCTAATAGAAGGTCATTCCAATTCCGTATTGAGGATGGAAGAAATGAATTAAATCAATTTGTCGTTCTCGCATATATGCCTTGAGTATCAGAATTATTACATAACGTATATCTTCGTGTAAATTGAGGACGACAGATAAGTTGGGGCTAAATGTTTGTGCATTTTTAATAAAGGACTAATTTGTGCTTTCACATTCTTTCAGACAAACTTTTCCCACCAACCTTTCCTAATAGTGTTTCTATTCATATTAATTTCGTTGTTCCTGTAACTATTCGTATTAAACATGCCAAGTATGTATTATTAATACATGTACAATGTAAGTAGTTGCTGGATTTACGCCCCAAGAAACCCAAAATCCTGGATCCGCGCCTGAAAGTTATATAAACATGTTGAAGAATTAAGTTTTAGTAAATAGTGAAATTAAACGCGAATGTTAAACCAGGAAACCGGAATATAGTGGGTTTGATACGCGACCACGACATCCGGTACATAATTATCTCCCTTGTTTGGTGCCCAGCATATGAGGGTAGCCAAATTGCTGGTTAGCCCGGCCTCAAGACTCAAAAATCGTGCTCATATTCGAATTATCATGCACAAAAAATTCTTTATTAAGTTACGTTTCATACGCAATTTTGCTTGAGACACTGTTTTAGAACACTCCGCCACTTGAGCATGGATTATTTTTTTAAGAACATCTCTAAATTATCTTACTCAGACTCAAGTTCAAATTTTATCATTATTTCACTATAAGCTTGAGATCGTACCTAAGTATATTCCGAGAAAATACTTAAGTATGATTTTAGAGTCAAATTTGAGTATCATACTCAAATCCTTATGGAAACTAATGGGTACCACTTAAGTTTGAGTATGCAAATTATACTTAAGTTCCAATTTTATTTCCGAGAACACGGGGCCTGATATCCAGATAACGTGACTTGGTTTGATATCTGGCCACACGGCTACGGTGGTATCTAGCAGTGAGGCAGCCTGTAGACACTGTAACGGTCCTCATAATGATTGGAATACTGTTGACGGGACCCTAAGCCCAAACTAACGCAGTCAAGCGAGAAAATTACAGAAATTTCACAGGAAAACCAAGCACGTTAGCTATTAATGATCAGAGACATGCGACGCGACGGAACAAGGCTTGTTGAGTCGCGACGTACAGGATTCGTGGTCACAGGGACACTACGGTATAATAAATGCCCATTGATGAATGGCATTTAAGTGTCTGCATGTAAATGACATAAATTACTACTTAAACAGTTGAAAATCCAAGCCAGATGTATACATTCCCATGTTTGAGGAAGTTTTTCTCTGAAAACTATTTTAGGTAGACAGCAGTGCTAACCTTAAGCAGGTGCCGTGGTCCCGTTTCCGACAACGGATCCGAATTTTTTTTCTCCGTTTTTGCATAACCTTCACAGCCGTCGAGAGAGATAATTATAAATCGTAAGAACTTAGCGCTAAGGAAAACTTAAATACTTAATGGTGAATATCATCAGTTACGTTTCTCTAATAAAAAATACCAAAAAGTTTCATTTCTTACCAGTTAGTCATTAAGGTAATAATTCATTTCATTTTTGTCATGTATTTGAGTGTTTTATAAGAGTAATGGTGGAATGTGACCTAGTTTAAGTATTGAAGTACTACTATGCGCTAAGTATTGTTGGTGGAATTCGAGCCTTGTTTCATTCTCGACGTAATAAATAGATGTTTAAACTTGAAACGATCTGACTCGAATCTGACTCAATTAACAATACTTAGCACTAAGAAATATTAAAAACTTAGGGGCGAATTTCATCATTTTTAGGTACTCTCTTATAAAAAAAATCCCGAATATTTCATTTCACAGCAACTATGGTGAATTATTAAGGTAATAGTGTATGCCAATTTAGTCATACATTTGAATATTTCGTATCATATACATGGATATTTCGTATCATACACATGGATATTTCGTATCATATACATGGATATTTCGTATCATATACTTGAATATTTCGTATCATATACATGAATATTTCGTATCATATACTTGAATATTTCGTATCATATACTTGAATATTTCGTATCAAATATTTGAGTACTTTTATTAGAAAAACAAAAAATTAGGAATTCGCCTGTATGTACACATATATTTAAGTATTACTTAGCGGTAAGTTGTGTTGGCAGAATTCGAGCCACATCACCAGGTGCATGGTATTTAATTAAGTACATCTATAATTATAAATAAATGTAAGTCATGGATCATGTAGTTTGTATGGTACCATTTGAAATGGCATGATATAATGTTAACGGTATTATGTCATGGTATGAAAACATGGATTTTCTGCAGCCCGACAGTACCGTATCATGTATGATTAAGATATTGTTTGTGGACCATTAAATCAAGCAATCAAAACTAGTTTAAGGGGAGCAACTAATTAAGTTACAATGTTATCACCCTGAGACACAGGTAGCCTTGATTCAACGTAAGTTATCAAAATATCTGACTCCTAGATAGTTTTCTATGACAACAAAATGTTACGTCCAAATGGTCAGTATGACATAGTCAAAACTGTTTCAAAACGGCGTCCAACCGCAGTAGTTGTGGTTGTTTTAGAGTCGCCGCGACGGTTTAAAAACGTAAACAGCGTCAAGCTAATTAACATGACGCCAAAATAAGCATATTGCCGCTCCGCTTTAAGAACGTGCATTTGTTTATCGAAGCTTCGTATATATTTTTTTTTCCGTTAAAACCGATATGAATATTAATACGGAAATATTCTGGCGTGGTGTAGATTATAGAGACTTCCTGGTAGAATAAACAAGCCGGCAGGTTTTCCTTGCATTGAAAACTTAGATTGACTAGACCGAGGATCGAACCCACGACGTTGAGTTGAGAGGTTGATTATGGTAGCTCATCGAATGCACAGAAATACATTAATGTAACAGAGCATTAAATTCTCACATTATAAGGTAAAAAGCTTTTAATTGATGTTCATCAACGCTTCACTGTCTTACTTGTTTTTCCGTTTAATGATTGTCGTGTATTTCGCGCGAACAACATAAACTGTTGACGAAACGATTAATCAAAGTTTATAACTTGAATAAATGTTAATGAAAACACAAGTTACCATGAAGCTAAAAAGGTCTAAAACATACCTTGAATATGGACGTATATCCTATTGCTTTTGTGTATATATGTGCTACACAATATATTTAATTTCCATATTGTATATGTACGTGATATTTTCTGTTTAACAATCCAGTGTTAATCTACGGGGAGACTAAGTAAATTCCACCGGATTTAAGTCCAATCACCATGGAGTAAAACCGCACAAAAGTATCAAAATTAAACTATTGATAATTGTATGTTATATAATACTTTAAATTATCGTGAATTTCAACAGAAAGCAGAACTCTTTGGTCACTCTTAATCCAATAATTGCGGTCAACTCTGGCGTTTTAAACTTGACCGATGTTCCGGTGAGATGCTGATGATATACGAGTGCAATAACTGCCGATAATGAAGGTCACGTGACGGTCACGTGGTCTCTGACAGTAAATTATATCGTATTGTTTAAACATTTCGAGAGCAACACCGTCTGATGTTTTGAGGGCTTATCATTCCATTTATCCAAGGATCGCTCATCATTTGCGAATGCCTCGATGACTGAGGTGAAATAATATTGATGCAAATCGGAAAGAGTTTACAAAATATCATTTGATCAATTTGATTATAACCGAATAACTCTTCTGTGAGAAGGCTAACGTTTCTTGTGTCTTTGAAATAAAGAATTACAATAAAAAAAAATCAACAAAAATATATATTCATTCATTTGTTTTTGCATTATTATTTTTAAACAAAAAATAACATGAATGTAAATCGTCTATCGACACTTTTCCAATATTTGTGGCTTGTTTGCATCTGACCACTGACATCTGTGACGTCACAGTTTTTACAGTACAAAGGTCGAAATTCGCACTGATGAACAAATATCCATTCATACATCTTAATACAGCGCATTTATTATATACTTAATATTTCCTCTTTGAAAATACATGCCTGAAACTTAAAGTGATCTTTCGGGATTCCATGGCTTACTTATGCAAATCAAACTAAACGCGTTGATCTGCCCAGCAGATTACGCTTACTTTTTGAAACATTGCGGCCGCTGGTTCAAATCTTCCAGAAGCCAACCTTTTATTTATTTACTTATTTTTTATGTTTTCTTCTACACTAGAATTATAAATAAGAATATATACGTAAAACTTTTAGAAAATGTAAGTAAAAATTATTGTTAAGCTTTGCTCGTACACACTTTGATTTTTTCTTGGCAATTTCTTCTCACACAATTTTGTTTCCCCTAATATACATGTACTGGTCAAAATGATCGTGTGTTTTGTGTGGTAGAAAATTCATTACTGCAAAAATACAAATGTATTGATATTTAATGTCCCAGTATCATTATGTTTTAAAACACAAGCTATTTATTTTATGAACATTCAGTTTTCTTTCTTTCCTCTTAAATGATCATCTAGAGATCGTGTTGACTGAAAAAACAACAACTGATTTTACCTGTATTTATGGCACCAATGTCCGGTATCAGCAGTAAGTATAGAATTGCTAACACATCCTTTTTTAGCGGTCAAACTTTATAAAATTAAAACAACATGCAATTGTTCAAATAGTGTACTATAGATGATATTTATATATCGTCGCCCTGAAAAGTTCCCATATTTTAGGAACTATCAAAGTTATAAACAAAATGTCATTTGTCGGATTTGCGTGAGTGTCCTATCATAAAAAATTCTTGAGATATATAGTCGAGGTAACACGTTTCAACCAGAACTGTCCAGATCGATTTTTTGTTGAATATATAGCAATTACCTTGATAAGAAATTAATCCAGACAGTTATTTAATTTAAAACGATGTCCAAGTTTGATAAAGGAGATCTGAACAATAGGAAAATATAAATATATATACTTCAGTTCGGTCTCAGACCGCAACTTACAACGGCACCATTGTGTAACTTCCTTGTGTGCAATCCGGTAGGCGGTCTATTACCTGGTGTAATACATTGCAATGTCTAACATTACACTGTCTTGATAATGGACAACTGTATGAGGCAACCCTTTATAAGAGAACGTTTCAATTAGATGATATAAAAGAAAAAAAAAGTTGAAAAATCCCGTTTTAGGTTACAATATCGGTGCAAGGGATATCTTTCTTGGAAGATCAATGTCATTTTGTTAAAGGATAAGCATGTTCAGTAGAATAGATTGCTTCCTTGTCTGATTGGGATTAATGTCCCCCCAACAGGTTTTATTTATTAAAAGCTTTGTTTGCATGACACCAACTGAGAAATAACACTGTAAACACAAGTCACATTATTCTGACATTTGATACACCTGTCCCAAAACTACTACCGTCATGTGCCGAAGAGCAAAGCAAGGGAAACGTATTGAACTAGTTTAACGAAATTTGTGAATCATGGCCGGGAATCGAACCTATGTCCTCAAGGTTATGAGGCTGACACGCTAATCATTCTTAAAGCGGAATCGATCTAAGCAAAGTAAGGACAGAGACTCAATTTTATATAAAATGTATGTATGTATGCATTTACTTTTTTAATATTTCTTTATAAAAAGCTATAAGGTCTCCCTATTCATCAACAGTGCCCAGCAAATAATTAATAGTTTATTCATTTTATCACTTCTTCTTCAATCGCGTTCTTTTCATGACAATACAGTTCATTAAAAACTCGTTGAATTTTCGATAATGACCGTCTTCATATAATGAATAAGATATAAACATGCACATTGAAAGTTTTTCTGATCATCCAGTTTGATTGTTTAACATCCCACCGACAGTATTTCAATCATACGGAAATTTTGTCTACTTGATACAGCTCGTAGTGCTGTCAAACTGTAGTATAGCGCTGTAGACATTTGGCATGCTACCACATAAATACATGAACCACCCAGTTACACGTTTAGCGCCATTTTTATGACTTTGGTATGTCTTGGTCTGGGATCGAAACCGCGACCTAAAAATCGAGAGGCAGACGCCCTCACCTCTCGGTCACATGAACGGTTTAGTCCCCTTTTGCATTTGAGTTGCAGAGATTGGACATTTTTCATGAAATTCAACATTTTCAGATATTGGTGTCATCTGGAGATCAACTAGATGTTAATAGGTTGTCATGTCATTTTTTCGCCACATCGTAAATATCGTTCGGGATTTAGATATCACTAAAGAGTTGGTTAATTAACCATGATAAGTGATTTAAGCAGTAAAAGAAGACAGCAGAAATATGTTCAAGATCTTCTGTACGCATCCTCATTTGATCTATGACAACGCCTTCGTGATGGTATTGTGTCTGCCAGATGTAGCTCCACTACTAGACGAACAACGTAAAGCCATCTGTTCTATATGGTCACTGATTTAGACATTTTTATGAATCCGTTTTCATCCGTATGACCTGGACACTAAAACTTGTTGAATTTGATAAAGATCCACGATTATTCTTTTTATTTTATTTTATATACATATGTACGTAGTTAGGACCTTTCCCTTCCTAAAATTAGACTCATACATTCATCCAAAGATAACAGCCGGAAGTGCCTTTAGATCATGTCAAGGACAGATCTTTCAGAAGCAACAACGTTAATATATGCAAGAAAGGGGGGAATTATTTTGAAAGATTAAACTAAAACCTAATATACTTCTTTCTATATGATTAAACCGTGTGTATTTAACTTAAAGAATGGGCAATGTTCAATAGATAAATAACTTTTTATGTATACGTTAGAGGACAGCCTTATATGTCACCCGATGGAAAATATTTCTGTGTGCTAAGGAAGATCTAAACTCAATACTACACAATGTATATCAAGATTCCCTCATAGTCGCCTAATGTTTTTCATAGTACTATATAAAGTAGCTCAATGCGTTCATAAAACAGTCATCCGACTAAAAACATATATGTATATCCTCCGAAGCTGTTCTACAGAAATAAGAAATATGCTCCGGTCGCTGTCACCCCCCTCGAAGTTTCTAATAACGATCATTCACACTGATCTTCTCGTTATAATTACTGTCATACCTGTTTTACCTGCTAATTACCAATATCATATTAACGTCAATATCAGCCATGACCACAAATTGACACTTTTTGTCCTCTATGATGTCACTCGAGGTAAACAGCCAATAACATTATCTTACGTCACGCGCTTTTGTTATTTGCGAGCGCTTGAGCGCATGTCAGTAAATCTCGAAAACTTTCGATAAACGTGAACACGCCAACGTTACCGCTGCAATAGGGGGCAATTTATTCCACTCTTGCCTGGTAATTATGTCTCGATCATCACGATAAATACCGTATAATTATGGCTATCGATGACGCGATGATGACCAAAGCACCATTGATTTTTACGTCCCACTGGACATTGTTTAAAATGCAATGGTCAGTCCAAAGGGGCTCCTTTTCTGCCTAAATGAACGTGAATTACAACCAACTCCTTTCTTATATCTAAATGTGGTGTCTATTTCCTCTCTATATATATTCGTCATAAAATATCCTGAGTATTGTATAACAAAGTTCATATGCATTTTTTCCCAAAGTATTGATACTTTCGGAGAGTGCTTGCAACCTAAACACGATATATTTATACTTAAAGTATTACATCATCATTAACAAAACCTAGACTGTACACGTTCTTTTGGCAAATGAGTATAGTTTTCAAATTCTGTTAACCTCAAAAATTATCAAAATTTTCGAAAAATTATATTCAAGTAATATTGGCCATACAATACTCGATGATGCTAAAAGGATACATTTAATGGACGAAATTGTTTATAATCTGAAACGTATTTACATGCATTTTAATATATTTCCCTGTTACTCAATATTTATTGTAAGGCATTCACAGTATGTTTAAAATAGTGTACAATTAACCCAAAGTGCAATGGCTTTTGAATATATCTATGAAACGTTTTCTCTTCTTTCGTGGACATGATATAACTATTAACTTTATCAAAAATAATGAACATGATCCATCTTATACTTTGGAAATATGAGTATCACATATTAGTGAAAGAACTTTATTTTTGTATAGTATGGAGTAGAAATTTCATAGCCTTCTTTTAGATGCCTAAGACTTTTGATAAAATTTGAAAACAATCTCAAAATCTTAAATCTCAATTGAGAAATAACATTTTCAAAATATAATGCTAAAAACATTTACATTGACTAATATCAATATAGTCTTGTAAAAGTATATATCCGACTGAAAATGTTTGAGTGAGATTTTCTAAATTTTGACTTTGACCCGCTTGGTCTTTTCAATTGAATCAACAGTACAAACAAATGAACTATTTATCAAAAACCTGATCGTTTCCTTGGAATATAAATGTTTACTAGAACCCTAGACCTGTATTATACAGGACCCATTCAAGTACAAACGTACAATTTTTGTAAGAAATGGAACATTTCTATTTAGGATATATATGAGAATCATCTTGTAAGGACAGACAGAAATGATTCTCAAACCTACAGAGTAGATAAATGGGGTTACAGATATAGAAACCGAGAATAATTTCAACCGTCTTCTGTTCTTTAACACATCATGAGATTTAAATACATACATGTACTATGACATTCTTTAACACATCATGAGATTTAAATACATACATGTACTATGAACGTTCTTTAACACATCATGAGATTTAAATACATACACGTACTATGAACTTTAGCCACGCATGTACAATATTGAATATAAGGATCACTTAAAAGTATTGTTAATAAAATTATGGAATTGGTTCTGAAGTGATTTACACTTTCAAGATCATTTAGATAAATTAATTAAGTCTTCATAATAAAGATTATTTTAAACATCCTTAAAAATAGGATTTATGCTCATAGCCCAGTTTCATATTGGCAGATATAGTCTTTCGTCTATGTAAATTTAAACCTGTGTATAGTATTTACCTGTGACATATATTCTCTTATAAATATTCTCTAGAATGGCTGAGTGCTATTATTTGTTTAATTACCATGTGCAGATGAGACTGAAACAAATCAACCAATCAATCTACCAATCAATCAATCAATCTCCACCACAGCGTCATGGCATATTAAATGAGTGTTAATATCAAAAGAATGGACAAAGCCACAGTTAAGTATACTGTTCAAAAAATATTTTATGTGAATATCATCTAAACTTTGTGGGGAATAATTAAAATAGTGTCATTTCACATGTCACAGAACAGTCTCCCATATGACTCCTTAAGAATATTTTGTGGGAGTATAATAAAAAAAAAAAAATGGTTATCTAAGAAAAATACATATTAATTGGGTTTCACTAAGCAACTCTCATCAAATTTTGAATAATATAATTCATCGCCGAGTTGTCAATAAGATTTTATAGCTTATTTTACAACATTGATATTTGAAAATAAATTATTTTTGAACAAAATACTCAAACATCACAGACATTCACAAAATGCCTTAGATTAACGTTTTACGCTTGTAAAACCTCAGATTCATTTTGCTAGAAAACTCTTATTCTGTTTTATTTGTTTTCAATTATCAAATCTGAGTAAATATCACAAATCAGAATAGAACATATCAAACTATAATTTCCCTAATAAAATTCTTTAATTTTCAACATTGAACCTGTTTTATGAGAGCGCAAGAGTACTCTCTTACATGTAAATGTTATTTTGTGACATAGATGCCACGGTGGTCCACTATGACCCCTATCTTTAAACTTAAACTTATGAAGAATTAATGCTTAAGTTATTCTGTTTGTTTCAAATAAAGCCATATCTAAATCATATACGGGTACAAACATGTACAGTTGTTTCGAGATTCCTCAAGGTCTGACGAGACCTACGAAATTGGCCACATTTGACTCACGGAATCGTCTCGACAACCTAGCTCGATACTTTTAATAAATATACGAGTGTACTTTTAATGAGCTATATCGAGGGATGGAGACTCAAGCTCGAACACTTTGCATGTTTCAATGAATCGAGATCTTTGAAATAAATGACATACAATACTTCTTACAAATCTAATATTTTAAACAACGTCCTAATTAGAGGGCATTATAAGAAAAGTCAGTATGGCCATGTTCGTTCATTCAGCCAATTTGTTTCTTTTTAGTACCTTTCCGGAAAAGACATTCTACAATAAAAAAAATCATCCATTTTGTATAACGTCATTACCGCAGTAATGAAACCACCGATTTTATTTCTAGATGACGAAGAAAAATTGAGTCTATTTCATTATTTTGTGAGATGCATGTCTTTGAGCAATTATCTGTCCTATGTTTGCCACGTGACATGGCCAGACCCTATCTTCTGGAAAAGAAAACTGTACTAACGCATGAGTTTTCAAGCTCTTACTCAAAACATGGGCTTACTATTCAATAGAGATTTGAATACGACATTTGAATCTGTTTGAGTCTAAAACGTACTTAACCATTTTCGAGACCTGGGGACCAGGAACTAAATACCAACAGGGATCCAGCGAGAGAGCTCGAATGTAAATATGGCTCAAGAATACATCGCCTGTTATATTTGGGGGTATATTTTAGAAAGGCAGTTCCTTTGAACGTCAGAAATAACAAAATAGCTAAAAGGGATATTTTGAGAATGACTCAAACTATGCAGGATTGCAGACGGATACCATTTCCGGTATCAAATGATATGTTACTGAAAAGCAGTTCCAACATGTCGACCAACTATATCAAACTCCAGATCAGTGGACTGGCTGAACATCTACGTGAGATCTTCCGCTTTGGAGATTGAGAATCATTAATGACGTCGGAATGTGTATGGAATGTATTATATGTTAACCATATTCTTTTTTGAGTGATAGAAAACATAACTGGAATGGGCGGTAAAAGCATATGGAGTTTAAAAGGACAGGGCGGGTGACAATTTGCAATTCTTTTAAATAAATAAGCTCTTGCAACTTATAATAACAATCACTACAACACTTCAATAAAACCCGACGTATATTTAGTTTCTTTTTATAATCATTAAGTTTTTAAAGAGAAAGTGGAGAGGAATACACAAAAAGTTCAAGTACTCGAAATAGTGGAGTGGCAATATTAAGCCTTGTCAAACAATAATGCAGGTTACGGTCTTATTGAATGCACCTATACAAGAAAATCGGGGGTCTACGTGGCCAAGTGCTTAAAGTCGTTGATATTCTTATCACTTTACCACCTTAGGTCCCGGCGGGCCGTTTGTTTATTCAAAGCACATAAATATCGCTATTCAGTTTTAAGGCGAAAATAACCTATTAAATAAATTATGCTTAACAAATGTTGAACTGTAATTAGTGTATATGTTATGAGAGAATAAAGCGATTTGGACTTTAAATTAGTGTTGGGAATCAATCCGAAAAATCAGCTCGTCGTTCTGACGGATTACTGATTATACTCATACTTGCAAACTGTTATTTTAGATACAGATTGTACTAACTATATAGACTTGTATAACTCATAATACATATCAAAACACAATGATAAAATTTGGATGCATTTCCTACTAATGGTATCATTTTGTGATCATTTTACAGTTAACAATTAAAATGTAACCATAGCAATATAGAACAAAAGGGTAGTGACAGACGGCGTCGAACTATCCAATCAGGAAGAAGCTTACAATTAAGTCTAAAATCATGAAATGTCTGATTTGTTGACTAATAAGAAATCATCGTCGACGACAAATCAGCGCGGTCTTCCTCAAAGATTCATTGACGAACTGATAAATCAGTCCAACGCTGCATAGAATACTCTATTTTAGGACACAATACACAATAGCAAAGCTGTTCGGACTAAAAACCAATTGATAGCATTTAAAAACACTCTTACATATTTTTGTTTGATCATGTAGTGATCCATAATTGTGAGAAGAAACAAGAACTATCATTGAAGATGATAAATACCCCCAGATACCGTTTTGTCACAGTTACTGTTACCATATCAGACAGTCTTGATAAAGTTAAAGGATAAAAATAAAACAAAATAAATAAACACAAAGCCAGGTAGAGCTCTGATACAGTAATACATGTATCTCGAACAAAACCAATTCATTAGATATAAAAATGAGCTGATCATGACATGCCAAGGATATGTGCAACTAGTGTTTGTACTTACAAATGCTGGGAAGTTACGTTAAAATCTTACCAATAGTAGCTGAGAAATAGAGGAAATAAAATATAATTATTTACAAATATGGCAGAGGGGAGGGGGGGGGGGGGGGGGGGCATAAAGCAATGAAAATTAATATGAGCACGAAAACTTGATATCAATGCTATAGAGTAAAATTAAAATCTGACCAAAGACAGCCGAGAAATATTGCGGACAAAATACATTTAAGAAAAATTACAAAGGGCAATAACTCTTTTAAGATAAAGCGAATCATGATGTGCCGACGATATGCACAACTAGGCTAAGTAATTATCAGTTTTGTAAAGTTTGATCCAAATCAAACCAAAGTTAGCCGAGAAATAGGGTGGACAAGTCTCGTAGACCAACTGACAGTATTAAGATCACCTCACCATAGAGAACACTTTTTAAACGTTTATGTGCCAGGATATATATGAGCTCTGTAAGTTTATCGGCGATTTATATCAAGAGAACACCTTTCTATATTCCATTTTACAAGGTACAAAAAAAAAATCGATCTATTTGGCAAAATATAGTGTCTCACAAAATTATCTCTTAAGGTAAAGTCACTGCAATTGCTTCCGCTACATCTTGGACCACTTAATCTCTACCAAGATACCTCTATGAAAAATTAGGAAACCTTGGTTATCTCCGTTAAACAGGTCTTTTATTGTCTACTTTCTCGCTGCGTCCGTTTCGGTCCTCTTTTGTCTGTAAAAAGTCTTCATAGACACTATCCCATACATAAAAGTAACGAAATTCTCTTTTCACCTATGAGTCCTGTGTTCGATTCCCGATTTCATACTTAGGATGGCTCGATTGTCAAGCTTCCTGCTCACGCCGCTGTCAGTGTCATCCTTGTTTATTAATATAAGTTGCAAGAACTTGTCTCGCTATGAATGTAAAATAAATGAAAAATTTAATGGTTCCGCTGAATTTCGGACCTCATGGTCTTTCACGGAGATTACCAAGATGACCTCATGTTTCATTAGGGTACCTTGGTTATCTTGGTAGATGTTAAGTGGTCCAAGACATAGCGGAACCATTACAGGGACTTTACCTTAATTCCTTTAATAAACTCACATATCTATTAATATATTAAGGCCAGTTTGCCGCGTGCTGTGGTCTCATTAGGTTGGCTCTACTGTACCGACAATCATTTAAAGTATCTCAAAAAATTCTGTAGCAAATGCTTTATGAAGTTTCACTACAGTCATAAATTCAAAATACAATGTATCAGTAAGTATCAGCAAATGTGGCACTCAACAATTTCCATTTTAATTCCATTTACAGTCTTTTCATGTTGAAACATTATATGATTCGTCAGAGCAGCTTATTTGCCATTTTATTCAATAAACCTGATAAACTATACCTGGATAGCCACTGCATAAATCGAGGGTATGGGTATTTATTTTTGGAGGTTATGCAAACACATTATAATATCCTAGCCCGCCCACTACTTAGAGATGTACGAGTATAAGGCCAATTTTATAAAGATTAAAATCAAACCGGGGTTTTAAGAAATATTCATACCTGTTTATCGTTTTGGGTTTAATGTCCCACCGACAGTATTTCAGACATTTGGAGACTATGTCTTCATGATACAGATATAGTGCTGCCATATTGCCGTATCACGCCGTAGACATTTGGCATGATACCGCACCTAGTCACATTCTGACACCGGGTCAACCAATCTTGGAACTGAGGAAGGGAATCATACTTACTGGTACCATTTTTAACGACATCGGTATGTCGCGGCCGTGGATAGAATCCATGACCACCTGATTCCAGGGCGGATGTTCTAACCATACGGCCACCGGGACCTGGTTATTTATAACGTATTGAGACCACTTTTCGGTAGAAAGTTCGGTTGTAAGCCTTTTCAAATTAAATAAAAAATGATATTGTTATTTGTTTTGTTTTCCAATTGACGTTAAAGCAATAAACTGAAATAAACCTGGATGCAAACATTTAATTATCAAATACGTTTTATAAAGTACTTTAATATGCAATAATTTCTCTAGATTGAGGTGGGGGGGGGTGTGGCGGGTGCGCGGGGAAGTGTGTGGGGGGAGGTGTGTGTGGGGGGGGGGGGAGGTGTGGGGGGGAGGTGTTGTGTGTGTGTGGGGGGGGACTTATTTTCGATGATCATTGTATCCACTGATATTAATCTCCAACACAACTGTTCATTTTAAGGATCACACCTCGACCCTTAATCCACAAATAAAAATTACCATACTTTAAAAATCCACGAAAATTAACATCGACGAAAACGATTGTACAGTAATTGAATCAATCCAGAATTTATTTATTTATCTAAAATATTGCCACCAGAGCTCTCAGATAACGGTTCCATCTGGACCTCCGCCTTTAATGAGCGGATGTCAATAAACTGTGACGTCTACCATATGCCGGTAAAACCACGTCGCGAAAAAAAGTTCTGTACTGAACAAATCTTGGACGGATTCTGACCTTGAGTTTTAGATATGTATATAAATGTAAGTTAGATTGATTTATGTGACAATAAGGTTTTATGCACCATTCTGCTGGTTCCGCTCTATCCAGGTCTAGATGTTTGACCGTTTTTAAAGTAAATAACTAAGCAACATGTTCATAAAAGCAGTTGTGAAAATCTCAAGTTTGAAGCAAATCATGCAAAATAATATGGCTTCAGTCTGTAAAAATGAAAAAACAACAATAACAATATATTTTAACGATTGGGTTTCATGGTCTTTCTATATAATTTACTAAGTATTAAAACTGACTGTTTCTATGGTCCCCGTGAAAAAAAAAAAACGTCAAAAAATATGTGAACCAACATAATGATTATTTTTTAATAGAAATTCAAAAATATGAAAACAGTGTTTATTCTTAATGAAACAAATATGAAATCAAGGACTGAAAGTCCTAATGTTGCGTTAAGCATAAACTGGAATAGTAAAGGAGAAAGTGTGATTTGTAATTTGGAACCCTCATCAAATTTATCGTGTAGCTGTGAGGGCCGAACGACTAAATTTTATTTACACTATTCATATTAGATTAACCAAGGACACATTACATGCCAGAGGCGCGTGAACTGCTGCACTTCACTGGCTTACGTCACACACTTTCCCCGCCTACGCAAACGGTCACTTAAATCTTGCTCGCTAGAGGGCATTGGATTTGGATATCCGGTCGCAATCGATTCTAATATGTTGCGTTGTAATCATTGCAACATAAAAATGAAAATAAGTTTATTCTTCATGTAATAGAGGTTCAAAATTGTGAAAAAAAATGTTATCATTCGATGAATAATTGAACCATTCCTAATTTAACAGATAAAAATGTTTCCCTAGCAAACCCTCTTCAAATTTCGTATCAATTGTGTTGTTATCGTCAAACGAAACGACCGTCACTCAATTGTCTTTTTCTTCATCTTTGTCGAGGAAAACGTGACGTTATATAAATGATATACCGCGTAAAATGCCCCGTCCTTTTTGATGACCGCGGATTTTGTAACCAGGGTCGATGACCATTGAAATATCCTGATATTACTAATTTGATAGCGATAAATCAAAACCGGGCCTACAAAAACTACTAAATAACCGGTCCCTTAAGTGCTATGCACATAGGTTTATAGGAGGTGCTCCGATTTTAAAGGACAAGCGCATATGGCTATATTTAAATCGCAACATTTCTGTTTAGTTTGGCGACAATTAATTGGAGGTGAAACTTTGGTGATTGGGCCTGCACTGTTTATGATGTAGGGTTATTGGTAATAAATTGAAACGCCCCGAGAAACGTGTTTGAACATTGTTAAACTTGTATAAATATTAACTTGTGTATTCAATTTACATATTTATGGTGCTAGGGCGATTTCTGGTTCAAATTTCCGGAAGTGTTTTTCCCGGAAGGTGGGTGTTCATTGTTAACGTAATAAACTGACTAATAAGTTTCTATTCTTGTCCAAAATTTATAAGTTACATTTTAAAATTTAGTCTCTGGGGCGCCAGAATTTTATATCGAATGAACATGGGTGTGTCCAGTACTTAATGTCATGCTATTTATTATGATTACTTGCATACTTTAAATTCTTAAAAGAGCTGTTTAGAGTGTTTTATTGTAACTAACATGTTGCAGTTGATATCAATGCTTCTAGAACCGCAAGGGGACATTGCATAAATATGATATTGATATAAACACATTTAAACGTGTGTGTGTGTGTGTGTGTGTGTGTGTGTTCAATCTACTCTGTTTATATTGATAAAAACGATATCAGGCGAAACATGCTTTATCCTACGTTAAACACAGGGCCACTTTCATTCAGTATTCCGATAAAGGAATTAGAGCAAGAATTTTCGAGTATAATACCAAATGGCCCAGTAAGATTGTAAATTTCTCGCGTATATCCTATGCAAATATTTGACGTGTTTGTGTTAACAGTATTTAAACAATTTACTAAACTGATGTTAAATTATCCATATTTACAATGGAAAATGACCAGATCAAAAGATGACATGGCGGTATCTACACACGCCCTCGCTGTATAGTCACCCAATCTCAAGAACTATAAGACAATCTGTATTCATAAACTTTGAACTCAAATTCTTTGCAAACAAATCAATGAGCGTCCCTAAATATGGAGAGTCCCTGTGAAGTATTCTCTTCACATACAGTGTCTCAACACAGTCTTCTAAGTGTACTTGAAATCGCTCCTATGAACTGAAATTTACACGTGTTACTGAACTGTTACATAATTTTATAGTATACAAACTCGTACAATATTTATAGCTTATATCAAAAACTTTCCTTTTTTCTATAGTGGGTTTGCTTTTGTTTCGGACTCAGCTGTTAAATTACATACATGTTATGTACTCGTAATGTTACAAATATTATATCGAGATAAAAACAGGGTATAAGGCCAAAAGATGATACCCTAAAACCCGGAAAATATGAGTTAAAAAGAATGGACCAACCTATTAAAAAATGGCGTGGAGGGTTAGAGCTAGCGTTTTAAAAGTCCCCAGGTATATTTGAGCGCACAGAAATGAGTCAAAAGTATACCAATGCATTTATAGCAATACTCATACTGGCTCCAAACAATGGATAATGGTTATTAAATTTTGCGGGATACTATAGCCGAGTTCCCAGTTTGATTCTTCCGCGGCGCAGGTACATGAAGAATTAAACTCACATGGGGGCCTCCGTGGCCGAGAGGGTAAAGTCGCTTACTTCAGCACTCACTCAACCCCTCGCCGCGTGGGTTCGAATCCTCCACATGTAATTAGCTGGGCGTCGCTATATGACTGAAATACTGTTGAAGCGACGGTAAACACAAATAGTCAAGTCAGTTATTAAACTTATGACCTTGGGTTTCACTGACCACCAAACACCTACCAGTGTGTTACCATCGTGGAGAGAGGCCCCGCGAGAAGCGATCAACAGATTACATGTAACAGTAGGCTCTGGCAAAGGCCAATTTATCACACTATCAACTTACTGGACAAATCTTTTATGGGAGAGATAAGGATATTGAATGACCTGGAAACCGATAAAGGTCAATATAAAAGCATACGGTTAAGTTTTCATTGGCTTCAGCGAAGTGTTTCGATTTTTCTTTGCAATATTTTTTTCCATTGAAATTGTTTCAGTCCCTAAAATTTTGTTGAGAATTTGTTTCGGCAATATATAGATCACTTATTTAATATTTTCTAATGGGTTGTAATTACAAAATGGGTATTGTATGGTTATTGTTGGTGTGTGTGTGTTTTTTTTTCAAGGCCAGAATCTTCTGTAATAAGTGTTAAAATAGCGTTTTAACAATTTTAAGTATACACACACACACACACACACACACACACACACTCGAGCGCGAGCACGCAATAACAGCATCACCATTTTATGACGGCCATAAAAGAAAAAACTAAAATAGCACATATGTTGAAGCGTCTTTAAATCCAATTATCTGCAGAGATATCAAGAGAAAATTAATCATAAATATATCATAGATACAAAATAAATACGAAATAAGAACTTTATGTTAGTACACAGACTTTGGATACTCTGATACAATGACGTAGTGCAAATGATATATTTGTTTCAGCGTGATCTGTTGCCCAGTACTATACACGCTTCCATCACGTAAAAAGAAGTTTGTTTTCGCTTTTAGTACAAGATTTTCCTTTTCTTTTGCATATCTCTGTTTGAATCAAGCAGCGCGGCTTGTTATGAGATTAACTTGGCAATGCCGTAACATGTACATCAAACAAATATCCTGGTTTCGATAGCAGCACAATAATTTCTCCGTAAGAGATAATTAAACGGGCGTCTATTTTCGATAACTTATGGACATGCAGGTATAAGGATAAAATGACCATAAATTTCCCACTCAGGACTTTATGTCTATTTGACCGCCACCAAGGGCCAAAAATCAATGAGCATGAATGAGATCTTGCGCATGCGCATTGCAGAGTGTCGCTTCGGATTTTCGTCATTTTCCGCCTGCCTCAGACAAATTCGGGCACTACTGAACGAAAGGGAGTGCATTGCCGTAAATTAACGAAAATAACCAGAAAAAAAAATACGATGAAAATGGGAAAAATATCGAGTATATCCTTGGTGTCTGGAACTGTTTGATGTATAACAGACACAGTCGAGTAAAGAAACGAAATAATGATATGTGGCCGAGTATTTATTCCCTATCTTGTAAGCTATCTATGAATGGAAAACAATACAGTCAATGTCGTCTGAAGCATGGTCAATGTGGTAAAGAAGACAAGACAGGTATTGAATTGTATCAAAATGTATACAGATTCGTAGACGTAATTCAAACATGTGCGATTAGATTTAGATACGTAAAATATTTGTGAACATCTCTGATTTAGAGAGCTGGGAGAACATTATGATAATCTATTCATTATTAAATTATAATCATAGTCCCTCAAGTGCTTAAAAAGGACATCAGTGCAGATGCAAGCATCCATTGACTTTGAATAAATGTCATTTTGCTCAAAGTCTATAAAGGCTTGTATTTTCTATAAATTTCCCACGATCACTTGACGGACCATGATCACAATTTAATGATGAATAGAGTAAAATGTTTCATAAGTATCTGAGTATGTCCCTAAAATCTTACTGAAAAAAACAACAACAAAAAACATTTATTTCTAGAATAGAAATTTCGTACATTTTGTAATGTTATGTGCAAGGTATTCATGACTTGATGATTATCAGTTGACCGAATTTTTAATGGTTATTTCTTTGCCGTGTAGACAGGGTATATGAACAAACAGAGGATAAACTGGTCAGGAGCTGTCTGACCAGGCAGTGGGATGGCGGTGGGGTTGCAAACGTGATAAAACGAGTATATATGAGGTACAGGGGTCAGGGGTAAATGTATGTATAATTCATCAATTTTTTTGCGCACTGAAAAAATGATCGGGGCTGCTTTTGAAGAAAAGAAACTGTGTTTTATATCACATGATCGTTATGGTTTAAATGAGAGCGAAACTAAGCTAAGTGCATACATATATAAGCACCTAGCTTAGTTTCGCTCTCACTCCTCAAATGTATATATATATATATATATATATATATATATATATTTTTATATATATATTTTTTTTTTTTTTCACATAGCTGTAACGTTGTTATGTTATTGTAATGTTACTGTAGTTATGTACTCTTCATGATTGAAGGACATAAAAGAAATGTATCTATCTAAAAGGCAAATGCTCTTCCGACTGAGCTACCCGGTCACATATTTCTCCCCTATTGAGGCTTATTGGTACTGTGACACGTATATTTTCCCCCACTTCATTATACCAGTAACTGTAAGAAACGGTCATACCACATTTCTATAGCAACATCAGATGGTCTCCTGTCAGGCTAACAAGTCTGTACATAGTCGGTCGTGGTATCAATTTTCTACCAATTAGTTCCCTAAATGAGGTTTACAATTAGTGGTGACATGTCTGGAATACATGCAGCTAAAACCGAATTTCCCACGAGGCCTCAAGAAGACAAGATCGAATGTCAAGAAGCGGTCATCAAATGTGTTAATCATATTCATAATATGTATCACTGAATTATAAAAATCCATCAAATCCTTTGTTCAGTTTTATTTAATCTTCATTTTATTCAATTAAGTCATTTTAAAATATTATAGCAACTAGTATTAATCATACATGTGAACTTACGATAATGGTAAGATGCCACCCCCCCCCCCCCCCACCCACACACACACACTTACACTGCTCTTTTCGTGTAAATGACCGGAAAATCAACTTTTATAATACTTTTTATATGTTTTATACCCATATTGTATAATATGTGCCTGGGTGAATAAAATATGTTCTATTCTGACATAAATCCCTTTTTGTTATTGGCCTTTCTTTAGTTGACAGTAAGTAATGAAAACGTGTTGGTAAATAAATGTGGTTACCGTAATTTGAATAATACTTGTAAAGCCAGTTACATTTCATTTACATGCAATATATGTGAATATGTGTGTGTGTGTGTGTGTGTGTGTGTGTGTGTGTGTGTCAGCTTATCCCTACCTGTAATACATTCAATATTGGCATCTATTTCCGTGTGATAATTGATATTAACTGTTATACTGTGCAAAGAAAATTGCACTACCCAAATGCTTGTATTTCAAAACAAAAGTTCACTCTTGTTGTTGCCTGTTTTGTCAATTAAATAAAGTTATTCGGTATATCCAAATATTTCAATAAAATATTAAATGCAAAGGGAAAAAAACGGTTTTTAATATATTAATAATTAAAAATTGAACTTGGTGCAATATATGATATTATTTGAACCTTTCTTCCCATCTTGTACTAGTTGTTGAAAGAGAGAAGATGGTTAAACAGATATATGTATTACATATGCGTCAAACACCATCAACAACTCATTGATTTGCTGTGAATAAGTTAGCTTTAAAGACTTAAAAGTTGAAGGGTAACTTTCAAAGTACAAAGTTACAGAGAAACAGAACGAGGGGTGGGAGCGAAACTAGGCTAAGTGCTCATATGTATATATGCACTTAGCCTAGTTTCGCTCTCACCCCTCGAGAAAGAAGTACACCATTTCAAGGCATTTTTTACATGAATTCTGTTCTTCCTTAACTGTCATTCAAAAAACCTTTTTCAGGCTTGCTCGAAACTTTATCATCATTGTATCAAACCTGTTTACATACCAGTTTTGTCTCGTGGAAGAATCAATCTTTTTATATCGCATGTCCAGGTTCCTCATTTAAAACTTAAACACACACACACACACACACTAGTGAGGTACTCTCTGTGTGTGACACATTCCTCACTAGTTCGGTTCGTACCTCGCTATGTATATAATATGCTGGCATAGCGATGTATATTTTTCCGAGGTATACTTAGGTATGTAATACCATGCAATGGATACTGAGATACATGTAATTGACTTTGATAGTATTTTCAGGCAAACTGACCGATTTTCACGTTAAATTTAAATAAGAGTTATCTAACTTGATTATTTCGGAGGGTTGAGAGGTGTTGTGTGAAGTTACATGTAGTGATTACTGAGGTATGGCTTTGATGGTTAAGGGAAAAAACTGGCCTAAACACAAAACTTCACTATGAAATCCAACCCTGCAATAAAATGGTCTAAGTTCTTGCAAAGGGCAATGTAAGAGTAATGGGTCTTGGGGTTAGCTTATGATCACGCATATGTGCAAATAAGTTTAAGAGCTATAGCTTATATGGGTACATTTAACTTGACTTAAACTAAGATCTAAATTAGCAAATTTAATATTTTCTTAGTGTAAAAGGGTCATAATTCTTGCAATAAGCACCCAGAGTTATGGTTCTTGCAGCACAGACTCAACTGGTGATGGTGAAGAAGTGTTTTAATTTTTAAAGCAAAAATTTAGATAGTTCATGTGAAAAAGTTGACCTAAGAAAAAAACTTTACCAGGGTAAACGCCGATGCCAAGCCGACGCTGACGACGCCAGGGTGATGACAATAGCTCATATTCTTTTCCTTCTTTAGATGAGCTAAATGAAAAGGTTTAAGGTAATCCAGCCATCATTAAATTGTGAGCATTGTCCATCAACTTATCATGGACATATTATCGTACATGCATGCTTTTATAGCCTTTGAGCAAAGTAGACTATGACTCCCAAGTCAATAAAGTCAATAGATGCTTGCATCTGCACTGAATTCTTTTTAAACATATAAAAGACCATGATTATATGATAATGATGGCTGGATTACCTTAACGCCACAAGAACGCGACTATCTGTAATGCATCAAAAAATTGTGTTTTATAACTGTAATTCTTTGAAAATCCCAGTTTAAGATTGACATATATGGTCATTTCATGATCTTTTGGAGTTGTAGGCAAGTGAATAATTTAAAAAAGGCTTGCTGAATTTATATGCCAGTTGTTCCTGTCTTTAATCTTTTACCAAAATAGCCATTAATGACCCAGACTCAATGAAGGTTTTATATACCAACCGGATATTTCATCATGATTAAGCAAGACGTGGCATCTACTTCCATTACATGAATGTGTTTCGATTAAAATAGTGTTTTAAAGGTTCAAGTATAAATTGTATACATTGAAATATTAGCAGAACTTATAAGAACATATATGAATGATCATTTCTGAAGTTAAATGCATACATGCATGCATACATTCATGCGCGTGATATACGCATACGCCTAGATTATGTATTTGTATATATAAAAATGAAATAAAAGAAATTAAATATTCTAGGAACGTCGATAATTAAGACATCGTGCTTTTAACCGTTGTGACATAAACCCATGCAATTAAACAGCTTATTTATATTCCTCTATTTTTCAATGTGTTTTGTTACTAAAGAAAATGACTGTGTACATGTCGGAATAACTAAGAAGTTTCTACAAATTAACATTCACTATTTTAGGATATTCCGCATGAGTTTTAATGACTGCGTAGTTTCCCAAAGCATCTGTTTTGACGTTTATTACACATTAATACGATCCAAATTCTAGAGCAATGGTATGCATTTCCACAAATAATTAACTCTTAATTTCTGGAATTGACAGGTTTGCTACATCTTCGTCATGTAATTTGCATGTCATGTTCAGAAACAAAAGTATTTAATTATGCGTGCGATAAGTAATTTTTGAGTTATATTAATCAATGATTAAAGAAAATCTTCAAATGAAAGATAACAAATTAAAGAGCAATGAGTACATTTTAGTTTAAACTTATTTAAGTTCAAACTAAAATGTACATTTTAAGTTAAAATACACTTCGATACCGATATACCATATCTGTATATTTATTAAAACTAAGTTACATCAATAAATTGATTTATAGAAATCAATTCGTTATCAAAAACTACGAATTTTACTACGGTGTATAGTGTTAACATTCACCATCCTATCGAAGAAATAGTTTTGTAAGTCTAGTATACACACCATGCCATGATACTAAATAAACACACTCACCATTCAGGGCGGGGTACGCTATAATCTCATGACAACGTCACCATCGTCATCGTCTTCGAAAAAAAGGCAACCTTTTTCTCCCAATTTACGAATCTGTCAATAGAGAATTAAAACAACTCCCGTGAAAATACCGTTGTCCAAATTCACCACTCTCTACTATGAACGCCTACTTCACTCAACGGATGTCCATTTCACTGTAGAGTTACCCATGTTGACACTCGCTCTTCTGCCCATATCCGATCATCCGCGTTTTAATAGCTGTTTAATTATTTCTCATTAATTTCGAGAGCAAATATACACTATCAGGGAAGGAACTGTGTAAATACGACATTGTTCTTTCCACTGGATATTGTTTTTCTACGAGGATTGCAAGCGAGACATTGAGCAGCCTCCTGTAATTTGCCGGTTTGGCTGGCTAGTAGATCAATCGAACATATCGCTAATTAGCACCTAATTCACAAATAATTTCTTATACGACTGAGAGAGGGGGGCTTAAGCGTTGATATCTTTTTGTCTATAATTGTCTGGTTTTCCAATACAGTTAAACAACGTATTATATACAAAATGTAAGGTACATTACTGTTTAGCATCGTCCCTCCCTTTTTAATAAATAAGTAATGCATGAGTTTAATTTTATGAAAATGTGCATTCTACAATTATACTATTTTTATCGAATGATTTTTATTGAATTAACATTGATTTACTGATATCATAATTAGAACACACACACACACACATACATAGACTGTTCCCGGTAGCCTTATGGTTACAGCGTCCGCTCGGGAGCGGTGGTCGTGGGTTCGATTCCCGGCCGCGTCATACCAAAGTCGTAAAAAATGGTACTGTTATAGCTCCCTTGCTTGGTGCTCAGCATTTAAGGGTAGTTCCAGGACTGTTGGGCCGGTGTCAGGATAATGTGACTGGGTGTGGTATCATGCCACATGTCTACGGCGTGATACTGCGGTGTGGTAGCACTATATCTGTCTCAAAGAGACATCGTCTCCAAATGACTGAAATACTGTTGGTGGGACGTTAAACCCAACAAACAAATATACATAGACAAAAGTTATCAAATGTCTATATTACCTCTGGTTATAAGATACGTCTTGTTTTTTGTCCTTGTATAGAGACAATCTATTATATATTTTTAAATTAGAAATATACACATTTAACAATTATATCGTAGACTTTCAACTTGATGCCTATCTTTGTCATTTTCAGCCTTTGCAATTTGAACGCCAAGAAAGCAATACGGCGTAATAACTTAACGACACCGTTGATGTTATGTTGAGAGGGAGAGTTAGAAATGAGAGCTCATTATAAAGATATACGAACTCTTTACATATTATATAGATTCAAGTATGCTTTGTACTGACAAGAAGATTGGTTACCAAACAAATGTATAAAGGCACTCCTTCTACAGTAGAGATTGTTCCACAAATTATAACCATTCTATTGTACCTTAAGTCATTTGTTTGTACATTGCATGTCTTATCATAATATGATAAAAATGAAGGGCATTAAATATCAAAGGTGAGTGTACACTTCTTTTAAAAATATGTTTCAAATTCTTTCCATCTGATGCATAAAATTATGTGTCCCTTAAAATACGCGTTTTAGTCTAATACCCCATCTCCTCAATATAGCCAATTTGCCTATAAATATGTAAATTGGCAATTTGGCACATGAATCTGTACATGGGCATTCCGGTTCTTAAATTAGTACATGAACATGTCGGCTCATAAATGCACACACTGGCATTTCGGCGAGTAAATATCGGCACATAAATCGGCACATGGGCATTCCGGTTCTTAAACTAGTAGCTGTACATGTCGGCTTATAATTAAGCACACGAGAATTTTGGACATACACTCGTACATGTGCATGTTTGCACATAAATGATTACATGGGCATTTCAGCACCTAAATGTGTACATGGGTATTTAGGCACGTAAACTGCTACAGTGGCAATTGATACATAAATGGAAACATGGACAATACGGTACTTAAATCTTTATATAGACATTTCGGAAAATAAATGGGTATATGGGCATTTCGGTACATAAATAGGCACGTGGACATTTCGGTACACAAATGGGCACATGGGTATTTCGGTACATAAATAGGCACATGGACATTTCGGTACATAAATGGGCACATGGACATTTCGGTACATAAATTGGCACATGGACATTTCGGTACACAAATTGGCACATGGACATTTCGGTACATAAATAGGCACGTGGACATTTCGGTACACAAATGGGCTCATGGGTATTTCGGTACATAAATAGGCACATGGACATTTCGGTACATAAATGGGCACATGGACATTTCGGTACATAAATTGGCACATGGACATTTCGGTACACAAATGGCCACATGGACATTTCAGTATATAAATGGACACGTGGACATTTCGGTACATAAATTGACACGTGGACATTTCGGTACACAAATGGGCACATGGACATTTCGGTACATAAATAGGCACATGGGCATTTCGGTACATAAATAGGCACAGGGACATTTCGGTACATAAATGGGCACGTGGACATTTCGGTACATAATGGGCACGTGGACAATTCGGTACATAAATAGGCACGTGGACATTTCGGTACATAAATGGGCACATGGACATTTTGGGACATAATGGGCAATGGACATTTCGGTACATAAATAGGCACGTGGACATTTCGGTACACAAATGGCCACATGGACATTTCAGTACATAAATGGGCACATGGACATTTTGGGACATAATGGGCAATGGACATTTCGGGACATAATGGGCACGTGGACATTTCGTACATAAATGGGCTCACAGGGGTTTTGCGCGTGGACATTCCTAAATTCAATTGGTGCATGGGTAATTATGCACATAAACTGGTACATTGCACTTCCGGATCTAAATGGGTACATGGACATTCCGGCATACACTTTTAACGACCCTATATCTTATCTAATCTTTAAGATATTTTATAATACAGAAACAACAGAAACATGTTTTTCTTCTACCATTAAAATTAAAGAATTTTCCCTACGAATTTTGTGAACTTTTGTGTGGTACGTTTGATAGGTAGACAAAACGATCACTAACCAAAACTTCCTAACAAGCCACAGGCCAAAAAGAAAATGCAAACCAAAAATTTCACAACTGACAGTGAAGGGTTGCATGATCTAATGCAACAAGCATATATCGACCGCTGGATGACCGTAAACCATTCAGTTTACGTGTTCACGGTAGATATTAACCTAAAGGTTAGATGTTAACGCTTTTATTACATATAAATGTCTATCTGCACTGATCTATTCAAAACAATGAGCACCGAAGTTAGAATAAATCTTTCTTAATTCGATATAAACAGTAAAACTGCAATGTGCCGGAAAAAAAAATATCGAGGTATTCGGAGATTCGAGGTATTCGGGAAATCGACAGATTTGGAAAATAGAAAAACAGAGAATTTAGCTTAGGAAAAGCAAGGTATTCAGAAATCACATTTTTCCTGCATTTTCTTTGCACTATTTGAATAGAATATAAGCAGATCTTCATCTAAGGGATGCTTGGTTTTCAATTTCAAATAATACGCAATTTCGTCGTCATAGTAAAAATATTCAAATACTATACCATTTTCTTTTGAAAGTATATTCACAGAGCAGAAGCCGTTAAAGATTAGCTTGTCGGAAACTCTTCATCTCAAACAGACTCCAACTTAGCAGATCCAGGTCTGATCTGACCTTCTATATTTAAGCATACACAATTGTAGGCTAAGCCCAGATTGTACACAATCTGCAGGGAAAAGAAGAAGTCCATTGATCTATATACAATTAATTTAAAGAGCAATAAATTAATATTCACTGAGTCATAAATTTTGCGGTCAAGTGTTAATTTACTCCAGTAAGAAAATAAGTAGAATCAATTACGAAAGTAACGGTATCTAAAAGGTTTTAAAAGATGCAATAAAAAGTGGAAAAAAATAAAAAGGACGTTTTTTACGTCTTTTACTTAAGTTGAGATAATTAAAAGATGTATTTCTTATGGGTGCTTAAAAGACGTAGTCTTATTTAAAAAGAAATTTGAAATCGACTTTACATTTTCTGAAAATACTGAAGCTGCAAATTCTTGCATTTATTTTTTTAATAGTTACATGTATTTTTTCCAATAGGATTTCAATATCAGGCAAAGTTTTCATTTCGTTTTTAAATTCTTTTAAGGTGTCTAAAACACGTTAACAGATGACAAAATAAAAATTAACAAAACAAAACAAAAATAAATGATGAATTAAGAAGCAAAAAGAGAGTTATAAATATTCATGTTTGTATTTTGTTGCTGTCACAGATAATTCATGATTTGCCGAAACTTTTTCGGCAAGAAAATCCTCGTTACCATGGAGATGACAAACACGCATACGTGCAGAGTTAAAGTTAATAACAAATACTAATTTTCTCTTTTGATGAGCAGATACACATTTGATCCATTTTATCAAATAATAAATATGACTAGAAATATTTGACTCACTGTCATTTAACGAAGTATATCCTGTTATGATATGGAAGATATTGACCAATCAGAGTAGAGTAGGATCGAACGGTGCCGTACGTCTCCAGGCAACAAAATATGTGCTTCCCCAGGTATTGTAAATAATGATTTAAAGGCATTGGCCTTTTTGAATGGCCCTCATCTATATTGCGACGTTACGAGGAACCTTTTTCGAGCATCATGTCATTTATTTCAAATCCTTCATTATGTTACAATGTAAAAGCAGACGGATTAAATGATAAGCCTAGTGGTGTGGGGATAGGAAATTCCGGCTTTCCATAGCCTCGCAATCCTAAAAAAATAATTCAGTATAATCTGACATTGTTTTAAAAGTCTTAAACACGGCGGCATTGATTTGACAGCCTACATTCGTGGCCATGAGAAAGAAGCGTATAGAAGAAATTCAAGTATTTCAAAAGTTTAGAGTAATGTTACACAAAATTTCAAAGCTGTTTACTCTCGTAATTATAATATAGATCAAAGGCATACTTCATCTTCTTCCTGACGCACTAATAAAAGGAAAGTAATCATGTTTGATGTGAATAACTTAAATCAATTACTTCATAAAATGATAGAAATCGAAGGTTAAAAGAAGCGTTTGACAGGTTTACATGTTAAAGAGGTCTATCCTTGATAAAATAAGAACAACATGTCACAGTTTGAATTCCCCTTGTAAGTCCATTATTATAGAATTTTATCGGCACTATCAACATCAAGGAAGCATTAGCTTTTTGCACATCATTGTTTCGATATGGGTCTGTTGTCATTCCACCATGATATATTACTTTGCAATACAAATACTGTCGTTATACTTAGAACTAAAAATGTGATAATACACTGACGATATGCTGCACTGAACTACAATGTCATGCCATATTGCATTACAGTGACATATTTAGCACAATACGATGACATAGTTCACTACATTACAATGACATAACATATGATTTGACCATGACAATGTTTACTTTTTCACTACAATCCGGTAAAGTGCCAGGTAAGCCACCTGTAGGTTTATGGTTCGATACTGACCACGACACCAGAGTCAATTATTAATCTTTTTATAGTGAGGTAGATAGATAACTAGATTTATTTTAATATTTTTAAGACGTTTGGTTTTAGTGGAATAAATGATATCAGGTGGTCATAATATTGAGGTGGTCAGACTGTATATGAGTTCTTGGTGTCGTGATCTTTATAGTCAGGTGGTCCTAATATTGAGATAGTCAGACTGTATATGAGTTCTTGGTGTCGTGATCTTTATAGTCAGGTGGTCCTAATATTGGGGTAGTCAGACTGTATATGAGTTCTTGGTGTCGTGATCTTTATAGTCAGGTGGTCCTAATATTGAGATAGTCAGACTGTATATGAGTTGTTGGTGTCGTGATCTTTATAGTAAGGTGGTCCTAATATTGAGGTAGTCAGACTGTATATGAGTTGTTGGTGTCGTGATCTTTATAGTCAGGTGGTCCTAATATTGAGATAGTCAGACTGTATATGAGTTGTTGGTGTCGTGATCTTTATAGTCAGGTGGTCCTAATATTGAGATAGTCAGACTGTATATGAGTTGTTGGTGTCGTGATCTTTATAGTCAGGTGGTCCTAATATTGAGATAGTCAGACTGTACATGAGTTGTTGGTGTCGTGATCTTTATAGTCAGGTGGTCCTAATATTGAGGTAGTCAGACTGTATATGAGTTGTTGGTGTCGTGATCTTTATAGTCAGGTGATCCTAATATTGAGGTAGTCAGACTGTATATGAGTTGTTGGTGTCGTGATCTTTATAGTCAGGTGATCCTAATATTGAGATAGTCAGACTGTACATGAGTTGTTGGTGTCGTGATCTTTATAGTCAGGTGATCCTAATATTGAGATAGTCAGACTGTACAGGAGTTGTTGGTGTCGTGATCTTTATAGTCAGGTGATCCTAATATTGAGGTAGTCAGACTGTACATGAGTTGTTAGTGTCGTGATCTTTATAGTCAGGTGGTCCTAATATTGAGGTAGTCAGACTGTTCATGTGTTGTTGGTGTCGTGATCTTTATAGTCAGGTGGTCCTAATATTGAGGTAGTCAGACTGTATATTAGGTGTTGGTGTCGTGATCTTTATAGTCAGGTGATCCTAATATTGAGATAGTCAGACTGTACATGAGTTGTTGGTGTCGTGATCTTTATAGTCAGGTGATCCTAATATTGAGATAGTCAGACTGTATATGAGTTGTTAGTGTCGTGATCTTTATAGTCAGGTGATCCTAATATTAAGATAGTCAGACTGTATATGAGTTGTTGGTGTCGTGACCTTTATAGTCAGGTGATTCTAATATTGAGATAGTCAGACTGTATATGAGTTGTTCGTGTCGTGATCTTTATAGTCAGGTGATCCTAATATTGAGATAGTCAGACTGTATATGAGTTGTTGGTGTCGTGATCTTTATAGTCAGGTGATTCTAATATTGAGATAGTCAGACTGTATATGAGTTGTTAGTGTCGTGATCTTTATAGTCAGGTGATTCTAATATTGAGATAGTCAGACTGTATATGAGTTGTTGGTGTCGTGATCTTTATAGTCAGGTGATTCTAATATTGAGATAGTCAGACTGTACATGAGTTGTTGTAGTTACGATGTCGAAACGTCTTGTGGCGAATCCTTCGGGCCACCGACGTTACGATTCCATGTTCATAATTTATTGGAGCAAAATTGATTTTCGTAAATACGGCTTGACAGCGGATTTTGCAACTATAAATCGGTGTATCTTATGAAAGTTTTACCGATTTTGGTCGTATTTTCAAAAGAAAACCCTTTGCAACCCTTCAATACACAAACATTTTCAAAATCATCGGATTTCGTTTCCGAGTTGAGCCTAGTTACGATGTCAAAACGTCTTGTGGCGAATCCTTCGGGCCACCAGATAAGAACACAATAACACACGTCGGTTTCAGAAAAAGTGCTTACAAACTTCGTAAATGACATTGACGATACTTTCGCTTTGTGGTAGGAGATTAAATGTCAATAGATAGCCCAATGTGTTTTTAGTTGCATATTTTTGCTTCATCTTTTTGAAAAATCAGCGGTTGTGAATCACGACCGCTCTGCTCCATAGAGTATATAGGGACGGATTTACTACCGTGTCGAGCGCTAGCGAGACACAAGGTAGTAACATTACTTCTAGAGTTGTTGGTGTCGTGATCTTTATAGTCAGGTGATCCTAATATTGAGGTAGTCAGACTGTACATGAGTTGTTAGTGTCGTGATCTTTATAGTCAGGTGGTCCTAATATTGAGGTAGTCAGACTGTATATGAGTTGTTGGTGACGTGATCTTTATAGTCAGGTGATCCTAATATTGAGATAGTCAGACTGTACATGAGTTGTTGGTGTCGTGATCTTTATAGTCAGGTGATCCTAATATTGAGGTAGTCAGACTGTACATGAGTTGTTGGTGTCGTGATCTTTATAGTCAGGTGATCCTAATATTGAGGTAGTCAGACTGTACATGAGTTGTTGGTGTCGTGATCTTTATAGTCAGGTGGTCCTAATATTGAGGTAGTCAGACTGTTCATGTGTTGTTGGTGTCGTGATCTTTATAGTCAGGTGGTCCTAATATTGAGGTAGTCAGACTGTATATTAGGTGTTGGTGTCGTGATCTTTATAGTCAGGTGATCCTAATATTGAGATAGTCAGACTGTACATGAGTTGTTGGTGTCGTGATCTTTATAGTCAGGTGATCCTAATATTGAGATAGTCAGACTGTACATGAGTTGTTAGTGTCGTGATCTTTATAGTCAGGTGATCCTAATATTGAGATAGTCAGACTGTATATGAGTTGTTGGTGTCGTGATCTTTATAGTCAGGTGATTCTAATATTGAGATAGTCAGACTGTATATGAGTTGTTGGTGTCGTGATCTTTATAGTCAGGTGATTCTAATATTGAGAAAGTCAGACTGTATATGAGTTGTTGGTGTCGTGATCTTTATAGTCAGGTGGTCCTAATATTGAGATAGTCAGACTGTATATTAGGTGTTGGTGTCGTGATCTTTATAGTCAGGTGGTCCTAATATTGAGATAGTCAGACTGTACATGAGTTGTTGGTGTCGTGATCTTTATAGTCAGGTGGTCCTAATATTGAGATAGTCAGACTGTATAGGAGTTGTTGGTGTCGTGATCTTTATAGTCAGGTGATCCTAATATTGAGGTAGTCAGACTGTATATGAGTTGTTGGTGTCGTGATCTTTATAGTCAGGTGATCCTAATATTGAGGTAGTCAGACTGTATATGAGTTGTTGGTGTCGTGATCTTTATAGTCAGGTGATCCTAATATTGAGATAGTCAGACTGTATATGAGTTGTTGGTGTCGTGATCTTTATAGTCAGGTGATCCTAATATTGAGGTAGTCAAACTGTACATGAGTTGTTGGTGTCGTGATCTTTATAGTCAGGTGGTCCTAATATTGAGGTAGTCAGACTGTATATGAGTTGTTAGTGTCGTGATCTTTATAGTCAGGTCTTCCTAATATTGAGATAGTCAGACTGTATATTAGGTGTTGGTGTCGTGATCTTTATAGTCAGGTGGTCCTAATATTGGGGTAGTCAGACTGTATATGAGTTGTTGGTGTTGTGATCTTTATAGTCAGGTGGTCCTAATAATGAGATAGTCAGACTGTATATGAGTTGTTGGTGTCGTGATCTTTATAGTCAGGTGGTCCTAATATTGAGATAGTCAGACTGTATATTAGGTGTTGGTGTCGTGATCTTTATAGTCAGGTGGTCCTAATATTGAGATAGTCAGACTGTATATGAGGTGTTGGTGTCGTGATCTTTATAGTCAGGTGGTCCTAATATTGAGATAGTCAGACTGTATATGAGTTGTTGGTGTCGTGATCTTTATAGTCAGGTGATCCTAATATTGAGATAGTCAGACTGTACATGAGTTGTTGGTGTCGTGATCTTTATAGTCAGGTGATCCTAATATTGAGGTAGTCAGACTGTACATGAGTTGTTGGTGTCGTGATCTTTATAGTCAGGTGGTCCTAATATTGAGGTGGGCAGACTGTATATGAGGTGTTGGTGTCGTGATCTTTAAAGTCAGGTGACCGTACTATTGAGGTGTCATTAAGAAGTTTCATTTTAGTCGTCTTTACTGTTTAGTTTAAAAGCTTAGTCATCAGGTGAGGGAAAATACCCAATTTATTTGACATGGCTACTCAAGAAGTAATCTTTGATTTAATCTTTCAATAATGATTAGATTTAAGCCTGTAATTTGAGCGGGAGTCTACAGAATTCCTGCTTTTAAGGTTTTGAATAGGTGCTGCTTCGAATGAAGATAAAATTACGTATCAACGTTAGAGTGTTGCAATTTCTTTATCAGTTGTCCTTGTGTAACTTTTTGGAAATACACTCATTCCCCCCTAGCCACAACAAAAGGAAACACACGGATTGTAAGACTGACGCAAAAAATTATTATAAGAAAATTAGATTTCGAACCACTTTTTATTGCATATATTCATTCTGTTTATTATTAAGAGATATATATATATCAAAAGAAAATGCATGAATTCGGCAGGTGCCTTTAAAAATTATATTAAAATACCATTACATGACGCTTTACGCTACAATAATGATATGATATGCTACAATATTATATGATAAGATGACATATAATACTACAGTATATGACATACATAACATAATACACTACACTACAATATTATATGATAAGATGACATATAATACTACAGTATATGACATACATAACATAATACACTACACTACAAAATTATATGATAAGATGACATATAATACTACAGTATATGACATACATAACATAATACACTGCACTACAATATTATATGATAAGATGACATATAATACTACAGTATATGACATACATAACATAATACACTGCACTACAATATTATATGATAAGATGACATATAATACTACAGTATATGACATACATAACATAATACACTACACTACAATATTATATGATAAGATGACATATAATACTAAAGTATATGACATACATAATATAATACACTACAATACTATATGATAAGATGACATATAATACTACAGTATATGACATACATAACATAATACACTACACTACAATATTATATGATAAGATGACATATAATACTATAGTATATGACATACATAACATAATACACTACACTACAATATTATATGATAAGATGACATATAATAATACAGTATATGACAAACATAACATAATACACTGCACTACAATATTATATGATAAGATGACATATAAGACTACAGTATATGACATACATAACATAATACACTACACTACAATATTATATGATAAGATGACATATAATACTACAGTATATGACATACATAACATAATACACTACACTATAATATTATAGGATAAGATGACATATAATACTACAGTATATGCATACATAACATAATACACTACACTAAATATTTTATAATACACTACATACAATATTATATGATAAGATGACATATAATACTATAGTATATGGCATACATAACATAATACACTACACTACAATATTTTAAACGTAAACGTAAATCGTCGAGTCCTCATGATATACCTATAGGTGATTTTTATGATTATTTTTCAAGTATACATAGTGATATTTCCACGGTACTTAATGAAGAGTGTGAAGAATTTGTTCATTTGCACAAATTTGATAATAATGATTGTAAATTCCAGAAATTAGATTTGCCTATATGCGCATCTGAGATAAAAAGAGTTCTTAAATGTCTAAAAAGAAATAAGTCTTTTGGAGAAGATGAATTGTTAAATGAATATTTTATTGAGTCATTTGATATTATATCAGCACATTTAGTGGATTTATTCAATGCTATTCTGAGTTCAGGTCATTTTCCAGAACAGTGGTCTAGAGGAATTATTGTCCCTGTGTTTAAAAAGAATGACCCTTGTGATGTCAAAAACTACAGAGGTATAACACTTGTCAGCTGTCTTTCGAAAATTTTACTGGGGTTTTGAATAATAGACTTAATGATTGGATTGAAAGTAATAATATATTAAGTGATGCACAGTTTGGATTTCGCAAGGGTCGTTCTACTGTAGATGCTATGTTTGTTTTAAATGCATTAATTGAACATCATTTAAATGAAAAGAAAAAATTGTATTGTACATTTGTAGATTAAAAACGTGCTTTTGATAGTGTATATTTAAATGCGTTATGGCTTAAATTGTATAAACTAGGTGTTGATGTTAAAATGTTAAGAATATTTAAAGATATGTATGCTCAAGTAAAGTCATGTGTTAAAGGATGTAACTCTTTTTCAGAATATTTTGATTGTTCTATCGGCCTTAAACAAGGCGAGGTCATTTCGCCGATATTATTCGCTTTTTTTTTATTGAAGATCTTGAATTATTTTTGCAGAATGATACTACTTGTTCTTTAACAATTGATGATGTAACAGTTATTTTGTTTTTATTTGCGGATGATATGGTTGTGTTGGCTGAAAGCCCAGAAGAATTGCAATGTAGGTTAGGTCTTTTAAGGAATATTGTGATAAATGGGGATTAAAAGTTAATGTTGATAAAACTAAGGTTATGGTGTTCAGAAATCGTGGTCCTATTTTACCTAATGAGAAATGGTTATATGATGGGTGTGAAATAGAAGTAGTAAATAATTTTAATTAATTGGGAACTGTTTTCAATTACAATGGAACGTTTGTATTAAATCAGCAAACGCTAGCGGGTAAAGGTCTAAGGCATTAAATGTACTTTTAAATAATTTGAAAAAATATCAGTTAAAAACAAGTGTTAAATGTCAACATTTTTATGCTTTTGTTGGTGCTATTCTGAACTTCAGTAGTGAAATATGGGGATTTGGTAAATCTAAAACAATTGAGCGTGTGCATCTTAAATTTTGTAAAATGATACTAAACGTAAAGACGTCAACAAGTAACATGGGAGTTTATGGTGAATTAGGTAGATACCCTTTATTTATTAATAGATATACACGTATAATAAAATTTTGGTGTAAGGTATTATCTTAAAAAAAATATTCATAGTAGCACTTTGTATAGAAGTCTTTCAGACTCAGCGAATAACAGTAGAAAGAAATGGGCATTTAATGTTAAATTTTTGTTAAATAGTTATGGATTCTCACATGTTTGGAGTAATCCATACAGTATAGAACTTAAGAATTTCCATATTTCATTTAAATCTAGAATGATAGATGTATTTAGACAGAACTGGTATAACACTATGGTAATTGTAATACTTTATGCACTTATAAATGTTTCAAAAAAGTCTTTGGAGCTGAACAATATTTGGATATTTTATCAAGTAAAATTAGAACAGTTTTAGCACAATTGAGATTATCTTCACATAAATTAAGAATTGAAACAGGACGATATGGCCAAAATAGAACAGAAAGAGCGCATCGGTATTGTTCACTTTGTAATGCTAGGGATATTGAAGATGAATATCACTTTATTATGGTATGTCCTGAATATGTAAACCTTAGAAAAATGTACATTAAGAATTATTACATAGAACGTCCAAGTATGTTTAAATTTGTTCAATTAATGTCTCATCTAATAGAAATGATATATTTAAACTCAGTAAATTTCAAAGTCCATCCTCCATAATTGTATGGTAAAAATAAATATGACAAAAATAAGTGAATCATTGCATGATTTGTTTGAATTATGACAAAAATAAGTGAATCTTTGCTTGATATATTTGATTTATTTACACTTGATCA
>CM037787.1:14771909-14784268 GCA_021229015.1 Solen grandis | reverse complement strand
ATTTAAATACAAAACAATCGTTTTATTATACTACAAGGGATATCTCCTGACGTTATTTGATGATAACAGCCTTAATCGAATTTGATCGAAAGAGTGTGGTAAAAAAATAGAAAATATAAAGTTTGAAGATAAGAAATGAAGTGCGATATTTTTTTTTCTTATTTTTTTAATATTCATGGGGGAAAAACTCAATATATAATAGGCTGATAAAATTTGTTAACCTTCGTGCCCGAATTTAGGAAAGAACACTGTGGTTAAGTTTAAAAGTGATTGCTTAGAGAATAACACTCAAGAAATTTGGATCTATTTTGAGCTGAAGAAAATGGCAATTATCGTTATATAACCTTGACCAATGAAAATACTGTTTAATTTTTGATTTATGAGAATTTGTGTATCATAAAACTATAAAACCAGTGGAGAAAATGATGAAACTTGAACAAAGAGACAAAAAAAAAGACACAGACTAAAAACTTATGTTTTTGAAATTGTAATTCATGCAATTAGTGACGTTTGCCGCATGCTGTTGACAAACAATACATACCCTTAACTCGCTTACCCAAATATTCTCTGTATATATGTTAAGCAAATTAAATAATCAAAATAATTCAGATAACATACTGATTTACGATTTTTCGATAAAGGATCAAACTTTGGACTGTTGTAAATTGATCAAATGAAGTCCGATCTTCAAAAACTAAACATCATTAGAACGATCTCTTCACGAACTAAAACTTTTGTTCATATACTTTCTATAAAATATTTTAAGATTTGAAGATATTTTGTGCCGATAAAAATAACAATAATCGGTATAATGACCTTGACCTTTGCATATTTTCATCGTTATTTGTTTTTTGTATTATTTAAATGCATAAACAGTGAAAACATGATGAAGATTGAACAAAAAATAAAGTCAGGAACTGCAAAAAAGAGGAAACATACTGATTTACAATTGTTTGATAAAAGGATCAAACTTTGGACTGTGGTAATTTGATCAAATGAAGTCCGATCTTCAAAAACTAAACACCAATGGAAAGATCTCTTCACAAACTAAAACTTTTGTTCATATACTTTCTATAAAATATTTATAGACTTGAAGCTATTTCGTCCCGATAAACATAAAAATAATCGGTATTATGACCTTGACCTTTGCATATTTTCATCGTTATTTACTATGAGTTTGTTTGTATTATTTAAAGGCATAAACAATGAAAAAATGATGAAGATTGAACAAAAAATAAAGTTAGGAGCTGCAAAATAGAGGAAACATATGGATTTACAATTGTTTGATAAAAGGATCAAACTTTGGACTGTGGTAGTTTGATCAAATGAAGTCCGATCTTCAAAAACTAAACATCAATGGAAAGATCTCTTCACAAACTAAAACTTTTGTTCATATACTTTCTATAAAATATTTTCAGATTTTGAGTTATTTTATGCCGATAATAATAATATTAATTGGTATATGACCTTGACCTTTGCATATTATGTTTGATTTTTTTTCTATGAATTCATTTGTTTTATAAAAATGCATAAACAGTGAAATAATGATGAAGATTGAACAAAAAATAAAGTCAGGAGCTGCAAATAACCTTAAAAGTCATGCTTTTAAAATGTTGATTTTTCGAAAATGTTGGTTAAGTTTGACCGCATACTGTGGACGAACCATGCATTTCCCGAATTCGCCACCCCATATATTTTGTGCGTATATGTCTTGCAGATCATATGCAACAAACAAAATTCTCCTATCTCATCTCTGAATAAAATGGGTAGGTTTTTGGTAGACCTACCCTTATTTCACAGTTTTTGCGAGACTCGAACTTTCAACCTCCTGTAGCACGAAAGTTTTATATACGCAAATTTTTGGAACCTATCATATTTTATTGGGCTATTTACAAGGAACATTGTGCAAAAACCGCATTTGAATCGGACCTCAGATAATGGAGATATTGCTTATTAAACATTTTCATATAAAACGCCCCCTGGCGGGAAAATCAAAACAAAAATGAAAATTATCTCGACGTTAGGATCATCTTCAAGTACGTGGTTATTACTGATAAAAGTTTCATAGATGTGGCTTTTCTCACCTCGGAGCTATGCCGTTCACAAAAAAGGGGAAGAAAAATAAACTAGAATCGCTATTGCGATATCATCGGTTTTCGCAAAAGCAATTCCATTCAGTTCACGAGTCACATGTTTCGAAAAACATATTTCTTCGTTCAATGGCTTTTTGAATACTGTTGAATACAGTGATCTTTCAAACATTTTTGTTGCAATGTTTAAGCAGACTTTTTACCAAGAAGAATACTTTTAAGTATTACCTGTCTGTAATGTAGTCGCTAACTTGAAAACTTTTTTTACAGACTTCGGGTACTGCAACATTATATGTGTGTGTTGCCTTTTGAGGGTGACATACGACAATTGTACTCGATAAACAAGAATTGCAAATGACACACAACAGTATAAAATGACACGCGACAATGCGATATGCCACTTAACATTATAACGAACTAATGTTGCATTGAATTACTATCATTTTCATGAAATATCGCATAAATATTTTAGTGTTGTTTCAAATTGATGTCACCAAGGAACAGAATGCAAAAATTGCATAAAAATCAGACTTTAATTATTTTAGTAATAAAGGGTGATTTCAAGCCAAGCGCCCCCCTAGCAGCAAAATGAGAAACAAAATTGAGTAAAATTTTACTATTAGGTACCTAGAAATGCAGCAAATGGTTCAATGAAGTATACAAGTCGCACTAGTCAAACATTCTATTCCTTATATATCACAATTTGAAGCATAAAAACTGATTTACAAGTGTTCTAAATAGGATCAAACCTTGGACTGCCGTAAAACGACCAATTCAAGTCCGATCTTCAAAAACTAAACATCACTGGAAAGGGCTATTCAAGAAGTAAAACTTTTGTTCATATACTTTCAATGAAATATTTTTTGTTTTGGAGCTATTTGGAGCCGAATAAAAACACAATAATCGTAATATGACCTTGACCTTTGAAATTTCATTTTAACTTCTTAATTGTGAGGTCCTTTCATACATAACAATACATAACTTGTGAAAATTTCATGACGAATGAACTAAAAATCAAACCAAATCAGGAGCGACAAAAAACATGTTTTTGAAATTTTAATTTTTCCTAAAATTTAGTGAAGTTTGACCGTTTCTAGAGGACAAACCATGCATTTCTTAAATTCGCCACCCCATATATTTTGTGCGTATATGACTTGCAAATCGTATGCAGGAAACAGAACTCTTATATCTGATCTCTAACAAAAATGGGTAGGTTTTTCATAGACCTACTCTTTTTCAAAATTTTAATCACTCATACCATGAAACTATCCTATTTTATTAGGATATCAACAATGAACATAATGTAACAAACCACATTTGAATCAGGATTCAACTTTTTGAGTTATGAGCAAAAGAGTGATCTCAAGTAAAGCGCCCCCTAGCGGCAAAATGAGGAAGAAAATTGATTAAAATTTTATTATTAGGTACCTAGCAATGCAGCAAATAGTTCAATCAATTACGCAAGTCGCAAATTTTTCTTATATATCACAATTTGAAGCATAAAAACTGATTTACAATTATTCCAAAAAAGGATCAAACTTTGGACTGCCGTAAAATGACCAAATCAAGTCCGATCTTCAAAAACTAAACATCACTGGAAAGAGCTCCTCAAAAACTAAAACTTTTGTACATATACTTTTAAAGAAATATTTTTAGTTTTGGAGCTATTTGGGGCCGAATATAAACACAATAATCGTAATATGACCTTGACCTTTTCATTCATTTTTAAACTTTCTAATTGTGAGGCCCTTTCAAACATAACAATGCATAACTTGTGAAAATTTCATGAAGAATGAACTAAAGATAAAGTCAGGAGCGACAAAAAACATGCTTTTGAAAATATATTTTTTCCTAAAATTTAGTGAAGTTTGACCGTTTCTAGAGGACAAACCATGCATTTCTTAAATTCGCCACCCCATATATTTTGTGCGTATATGTCTTGCAAATCATTTGCAGCAAACAGAACTCTTCTATCTGATCTCTAACAAAAATGGATAGGTTTTTCGTAGACCTACCCTCATTTGCGCAGTTTTTTGCGAGGTTTGAACTTTCAACCTTCTAAAGCTCAAATACTTTCAGCGACACGTACCCTCAAAATCTATCATATTTTTTGAGGCTATCAACAAGGAACAGAATGCAAAAAACCGCATTTGAATCGGACCTCAAATAAGTGAGTTATTAGCCATTAATAAATTTCATACAAAACGCCCCCTAGCGGGAAAAGTAAGACATAAATGAAAATTTTCTCAACGTTAGGATCATCTTCAAATACGTGGTAAAAACTGATTAAAATTTCATAAATGTGGCCTTTCTGATCACGGAGATTTGCCGTTAAAAAAAAGGTTAAAAAATAAAAAAAAAAAATAAAATAAAATAAAACAGAAGAAGAACAATAGGTTTTCGCACTGCGAGGTGCGAAAACCTAAAAAAAATAAAAAAATAAATAAAACAGAAGAAGAACAATAGGTTTTCGCACTGCGAGGTGTAAAAAAACTATTAACAAAAGTTTGGAGAAAGCCGTAATGACAAAGGCAATATGCTTATCGGTCCTGGTGTACACAATTGCATCCTAAAATGCACCTCATTCTCTCAAATACGCATCGCAATTCACCTTTCAACACGGGCAGTATTTCCTGCGTAGGAACGTCCGGATAGAGGGTAACCAACCCAATAACCGCCTTCTTTTCTTACTTCAACTTGCTAGATTTTCGTGTACAAGCCCTTATCCGAAAAACATGAATATCTGCCAAGTTTGTTGAAGGAATCATCTGAAATTTTCAGGACTTTTTGCACACCGTAGGCTACGGCATTCCTGCAAATTTCAACTTCATACGTCAACTTGCCGATTTTATATGATTTTTTTAATAATTCTTGCTTAAATATGCATGACGTCATAATCACGTGACCAAACAAATATTCCTTGCAGTATACATCACTTCTCTTTTCAGTGTCTTAATCCTGAAGAAATCATAATTTTTGACTCAAAGTTCATGAAACTACAGCGTTTCAATTTCGTTAAAAGTACACTTTTCGCCTTTCTGTCATAACTCAACCAATTCAACCCCGATCTTCAAAAACTTAACATCACTGGAAAGAGCTCTTGAAGAACTAAAACTTTTGTTCATATACTTTCAATGAAATATTTGTAGTTTTGGAGCTCTTTGGGGCCGAATAAAAACACAATAATCGTAATATGACCTTGACCTTTTCATTTATTTTTAACTTTTTAATTGTGAAGCCCTTTCAAACATAACAATACATAAATTGTGAAAATATCATGAAGAATGAACTAAAAATTAAGTCAGGAGCGACAAAAAACATGTTTTTGAAAATTTAATTTTTCCTAAAATTTAGTGAAGTTTGACCGTTTCTAGAGGACAAACCATTCATTTCTTAAATTCGCCACCCCATATATTTTGTGCGTATATGTCTTGCAAATCATTTGCAGCAAACAGAACTCTTCTATCTGATCTCTAACAAAAATGGATAGGTTTTTCGTAGACCTACCCTCACTTGCGCAGTTTTTTGCGAGGTTCGAACATTCAACCTTCTAAAGCTCAAAAACTTTCAGCGACACGTACTCAAAATCTATCATATTTTATGAGGCTATCAACAAGGAACAGAATGCAACAAACCGCATTTGAATCGGACCTCAAATAACTGAGTTATTAGCCATTTATAAATTTCATACAAAACGCCCCCTAGCGGAAAAAGTAAGACATAAATGAAAATTTTCTCAACGTTAGGATCATCTTCAAATACGTGGTAAAAACTGATTAAAATTTCATAAATGTGGCTTTTCTGATCACGGAGATTTGCCGTTAACAAAAAAGGGTTAGAAAAATAATTAAAAAAAAAAAAAAAAAAAAAAAAAACAGAAGAAGAACAATAGGTTTTCGCACTGCGAGGTGCGAAAACCTAACTAGATTTCATTCGTTGATACGAATGATAGGACTTTCTGCTAACATTGAAAAATATAAAGATTAATTCCGTTAGAAAGAATATATATTAAATTCCCTACCTTTTACTTTTTTCGTATGAACTTCTCATGCATGAACTTTTTCAAATAAGCCATATTCCAAAAATAAACAAGTAACTGGTGTTGCAAGCAACACATGAGTCCCCTACCGGTGAGGTGCATAATTTTTCCATTACCACACCAACCAGAATTTTGGTCCAAGAAAAACAAGACTTTGGTTAAAGTAAATGTAAGGGAATATTTAAGTTATGACCATTTAAGCAAGACTTACATGTAGAGTTGTTGTCTCTGCTGTGCCCACTATACAATTCATGCAAGCAAGACAGATGCAAGAAATAGAATTAATAATAGTTACCTTACCTGATCCAAAATGTTTTTCTTTAGTCTTTAGTCTTGTTGATGAGAAATGAGAACTTTCACTCTGCATCACCACCCTGACTATATACATGCCTTATAAAATTTAAAAAGCTATCGCGGTCGTGGGATCCCATTTTTTTGCCATATTTTCACTATTTCCGTTACCATAGCAACAACAATTTTAGTTGAAGAACAAAAATAAAACAACGTGCATAATCGACACATTTCCATCTAGTCATATACCAAGTTTCATCAAGTTAGATTGCTTAGTTATAAAGTTATCGCGGGATCCCTTTTTTTTGCCATATTTTAACTATTTCCGTTACCATAGCAACCACAAATTTAGTCGAATAAAAAAAATAAAACAATGTGCATAATCTACACATTGCCATCTAGTCATAAACCAAGTTTCATGAAGTTAGCTTGCTTAGTTATTAAGTTATCGCGGGATCCAGATTTGAGCGGACAGACAGACGGACGGACAGACAGACGGACGGACGGACGGACGGACGGACGGAGGGCAAACCTATAGTCCCCTCCGGTGTGAACTCAGGTAGGGGACTAATAAATCTTTATTTTGATATCGCTTTCTTATAACTTGACCAATTTACTATTCTAGGTACCAAAATAAATGGCCTGAAATTCCATTGTAGCATATTTGGTTCTTGTTTTATAGGTATTCAAAATATAAACAATTAAACTTAGACCTCTTAATTCTGCATATCAAAATTCTTTTTTTATTTTCGTGTACTGTCGCGGGAATGAAATAGTAAATGCTACCATGCAATAGAATCGTCGACGCGTGTAGCCTCGTGAGTAAAATTCAAATAACGCTTGTACATACGATCGAGACGACTGTATTACACAAAGTTACTAAATTTTGCGCTTTTAGCTAATGCCTAGGTCACACATTCAGGATTTTTACTGCCGTCCTTGATAGGACCATTCCCGATTAAAATGTGTCAAAAGTCTGATCAAGATCCTGTGATTCGTGGCTGGAAATTCAAACTTTTATTAAAATTTGTAAAAACATTTATTTAATCACGACAACAATCAGATATTGTTCAGGAGGCGTCCCGATCCAGCCGTTTCCAGCAGAATTCGTCCCGATTATCCCGTTCTCAATCCGATTCTGATCCGATACAGCAGAATCTATCTCGACATAGTTACGATTGTAATCCGACTAGACAAAATCGGCTGAGTTTCCCGAATGTTACGGGACGCACCTAACTGTCAGGAGTGCTTGGCCGAACTCTCCGGACCATTCCCTATCCGTAGGACTCTGTTACGAACATATACGACTGCGTTCAGACAATGATAGGACATTGAGGATAGTAATCCGACTTTTTCGCTTTTCGTGTCGTAGCGCTGTCACGACTCAAAATATATTAAGAAATTCTGCAGAAATGCCAACTGTGTAAGTTTCAACTTTCTATCTCATCCTGAAGCTCTTTAATCCTAAAATGAAATTTTCGGTCCTATGTTCGAATCTTATTTTCCCCATAACTCCATAAATCTTTGGCCAATCATTAAACTTTAAGAATCAAAAGAACGGTCAAACATTGCTCTACAAATGATATTCATCATCATATTTTCAAAAATAAAAGGTTTTCGAGATATAAACTGTTAAACACACTGGGGGTTACCAATTTTTCATTTTTCCGCCATAACTCAACCGATTCAACCCCGATCATCAAAAACTAAATATCTTCTGATAGATCTTTCCAAGCACTACAAATTATACGCATAGTGTCTCGATAGAATATTTACCGTTTTCGAGATATTTAAGGCCGAAGAAAAAGCCGATAATTGATATATGACCTTGACCTTTGGGATTTTCCGGAAACGGAAGTGACATGACTCCATAGAATCTACTACTGCATCTTCAGACAAAATTTCAATCAAATCATACAAAAAATAAAGCCTACAGGGCTTAAAAACCGTTAAGTTTTTATACGAAAGTATTATTAGGATTATGACGTCATGTGACGTCATATGGCGTTCATCTTTTCAGAATATAAAGAAGACATACAGACTTATATTCAGTCTAAATATCAGCTTTCTAGCTCTTCTGGAAGCGATTTTATACGCATTTGAAATTTGACGTCATTAGTTCGAATCTTGGATTCGTCATAAAACATTTGCCTTTTCGAATTTGGAAAAACGGACACCGGGATGCACAACTAGAGCCTAACATACACATTATGTGCAATTTTGATGAAAATCGGTCCAGAAATAATGGCTGTAGACCGCGTACAATCTTTTTCACCCGACGTCAAATCTGACGTCATATGACGTCATATGAATATGAAATTCATTTCATCCGAAAGCTCATGGTTTGAAATATACGCCATAAAATTTTCATTGTTCTGAGTCAATGGCAACACCTCGAAATTAACACAAATATAAGAGGAAGAAAAAAAGAATAAGAAGAAGAAGAAGAAGAAGAATAAGAATAACTAGATTTCATTCGTTGATACGAATGATAGGACTTTCTGCTAACATTGAAAAATATAAAGATTAATTCCGTTAGAAAGAATATATATTAAATTCCCTACCTTTTACTCTTTTTTTTCGTATGGACTTCTCATGCATGAACTTTTTTAAATAAGCCATATTGCAAAAATAAACAAGTAACTGGTGTTGCAAGCAACACTTGAGTCCCCTACCGGTGAGGTGCATAATTTTTCCATTACCACAACAACCAGAATTTTGGTCCAAGAAAAACAAGACTTTGGTTAAAGTAAATGTAAGGGAATATTTAAGTTATGTCCATTTAAGCAAGACTTACATGTAGAGTTGTTGTCTCTGCTGTGCCCACTATACAATTCATGCAAGCAAGACAGATGCAAGAAATAGAATTAATAAAAGTTAGCTTGCCTGATCCAAAATGTTTTTCTTTAGTCTTTAGTCTTGTTGATGAGAAATGAGAACTTTCACTCTGCATCACCACCCTGACTATATACATGCCTTATAAAATTTATTATAAAGTTATCGCGGTCGCGTGATCCCATTTTTTGCCATATTTTCACTATTTCCGTTACCATAGCAACCACAATTTTAGTCAAAGAACAAAATTAAAATGATGTGCATAATCTACATATTGCCTTCTAGTCATATACCAAGTTTCATCAAGTTAGCTTGCTTAGTTATAAAGTTATCATGGGATCCCATTTTTGCCATATTTTCACTATTTCCATTAACATAGCAACAACAATTTTTGTTGAAGAACAAAAATAAAACAACGTGCATAATCACATTGCCTCTAGTCCAATAAGTTTCATCAAGTTAGCTTGCTTAGTTATAAAGTTATCGGGATCCCATTTTTTTTTTACATATTTTCACTATTTCCGTTACCATAGCAACCACAATTTTAGTCGAATAAAAAAAATAAAACAATGTGCATAATCTACACATTGCCATCTAGTCATAAACCAAGTTTCATCAAGTTAGCTTGCTTAGTTATAAAGTTATCGCGGGATCCTATATTTGCCATATTTTCACTATTTCCGTTACCATAGCAACCACAATTTTAGTCGAATAAAAAAAATAAAACAATGTGCATAATCTACACATTGCCATCAAGTCATAAACCAAGTTTCATCAAGTTAGCTTGCTTAGTTATTAAGTTATCGCGGGATCCAGATTTGAGCGGACAGACAGACGGACGGACAGACGGAGGGCAAACCTATAGTCCTCTCCGGTGTGAACACCGGTAGGGGACTAATAAATCTTTATTTTGATATCGCTTTCTTATAACTTGACCAATTTTACTATTCTAGGTACCAAAATAAATGGCCTGAAATTCCATCGTAGCATATTTGGGTCTAGTTTTATAGGTATTCAAAATATAAACAATTAAACTTAAACCTCTTAATTCTGCATATCTTTTTTTTTTTTTTTCATTTACAGTCGCGGGAATGAAATAGTAAATGCTACCATGCAATAGAATCGTCGACGCGTGTAGCCTCGTGAGTAAAATTCAAATAACACTTGTACATACGATCGAGACGACTGTATTACACAAAGTTACTAAATTTTGCGCTTTTAGCTAATGCCTAGGCACAGGGACTTGCTCCCATACACACACACACACCACACACCACACACACTGTACATACACTATCAACAAGGGTGGACATCTTTTCAGGGGTCGACTCGCTTCAACTCCGTTTTTTCAAATCATTCAAATAAATCTATGAAGTTAACATACGGAATCACTCAAATATATATTTCTCTATCGAAATATACAAAATTGTCGTGAAAATAATCCTCCTTTGTATGTTTATTTGTTTGAAATATATGCGAATCCGAGAAAAGGACAACAACCTGGACCAGCAGCGCAGTACATTTCGGAATGATTCGGATTTTTACGCTGCGAAATTGGTCAGCGATATTGCGATTATTTTCCCGCAATCTGTCGAACCGGTAAATTTAAATTATTAAAGGGCTGACTATTCGGGCGTTGAAAGAAAAAAAAACCCAGGCAGTATGGAGAAATCAGCTGTTTCTTGGTAATTTTCTTGTTGTAAAATAAATTATTTAAAGACTTAGATATAAATTCACTTGTCTGTGAGTGTGTGTTTTTAAATTGAAATAAATATCACAGGGATTTGAAGTTCAGTAGAATTTAGTATTCCGTATATATAAGAAAAAATATGTTTTGTATGTATGGAGTACTATTATTTTCAGAATTTTATTTTAAATTACTGAACTTCAAATCAAGTGCTTGGCCGACCTCTCCGGACCATTCCCGATCCGTAGGACTCTGTTACGAACATATACGACTGTGTTCAGACAATGATAGGACATTGAGGATAGTAATCCGACTTTTTTGCTTTTCGTGTCGTAGCGCTGTCTAATCTCAAACGGGAGCCATAATCGACACTGTGTGAACGCCGCATTACAGACAAATTAGCTTGCAGAGTCTTGGACGGATGACATGTGTTGATCATTTTGTTTAAAACGTCTACACTTATACACGCTCATGGTATCTCAAGCTGGCAATTAAATTACATTGTACTATAACATATATTTTCACATAGGTTATCATTTATCATAAATTTGGAATATAGCTTGTACAACATTTATCGATTGATGCAACAATAAAGTCGGGAAATTGCAATGTTTCAACAACGGTCTAAATGACATGTGTCAAAACGCTCAAAGGATTATGGGTAACACAATGCTGCAACTGATATTCATAAGTAACGTAAATAAAATGATTTGACAAAACATTAAATCATTGTCAACACTTGTTTAATTTGTTTGTTTGTTTGTTCGGTTTAACGTCCCACCGACAGTATTTCAGTCATTTGGAGACGATGTCTACTTAATGCAGTTATAGTGCTGCAGCACTGCAGTATCACGTCGTAGACATGTGGCATGATACCACACCCAGTCACATTATCCTGATACCGGGCCAACCAGTCCTGCAACTACCCTTATATGCTAAGTGTCAAGCAAGGGAGCTATAACAGTACCATTTTTTACGACTTTGGTATCGAACCCACGACCTCCCGCTCCCGAGGCGGACGCTCTAAACACTCGGCCACCGGGAACGGTACACCTGTTTAGCTAGTAATATCAATATGATATAAGTAAAAAGTTTTTTTTTTCAATTTATATGACTAATACATATCTGTAAACTTACATTTTCCGAAAATGCTTCAATTAAGGTGAAAGCGAAAGTAGGATATTTTATGAAAATTCTTATAAATGGCTTTATATTCGTATTTTTTATGTAACTTCCTTATTTCTTGATCAATTTCAAAACTCTAGGTGCCAAAATAATCGTCTTAAAATTCTCTACATCTCACTTGCTTAATGTAAAACTCATTTCTAATGATTCTTAAGATATAAGTCGTAAAATTCTGACATGACGGCAAAATCGCTGAAATTCTATATGTTTAAATTTTTATTTTTGATGTTAC
>CM037787.1:14721809-14771809 GCA_021229015.1 Solen grandis | reverse complement strand
TAGTGATCATGCAGTCTATTTATATACATTCTGTACACACTGACATGGTTAAGTTTACTTATTACAAAAAAGGGGTCAAAGGTATGTTATTGTATATGTAAGATTCATAATGTTTGTTGGTTAGATCCGTATTGATAAAGTAAGACCCCCTAATTGATAGGAAAGTATGTGTTAATTATAATATATAGGTTAACTTCCACCTCCTCCGCATACTACATGATCAGCAGGTTAAAGTGGGCGAGTCCACTTCTGAAGATTTGCAGGGGGGATTTTGGTCTAAAAATAAACATCGAAATCGATTTTATACAGCTACGCCGAAAAATAAGGTGTAGTCGATAACAATATTCCATTCCGCGTAGGCGGCAACAGGTCTCATACGTACGGAAGCTAGGAGGTGACATGGTCGATATTTTTTATTAACTTGTGGCCACAACATAATTTCCGAAGTATTTATTTTTAACTTGTGGCCACAACTTAATTTCCAAAGTTTATTTTTTAACTAACTTGTGGCCACAACTTATTAACTTGTTCCCTCAAGATAATAACTTGTGGCCACAACTTAACTAACTTGTGGCCACAACTTATTAACTTGTTCCCTCAACATAATAACTTGTTCCCACGAGATAATAACTTGTGGCCACAACTTATTAACTTGTTCCCACAACTTAAGTAACTTGTGGCCACAACTTAATAACTTGTTCCCTCGAGATAATAACTTGTGGCCACAACTTACCTTACTTGTGGCCACAATTTATTAACTTGTTCCCTCAAGATAAACTAACCAATCAGAGCTTCCTAAGCCGGTCGACTTCCGTCTCAATACAATTCGCAGTTCTTTTTAGCTCACCTGAGCACAAAGTGCTCAAGGTGAGCTTTTGTGATCGCCCTTCGTCCGGCGTCCGTCGTCGTGCGTCGTGCGTCGTCCGTCGTCAGTCGTCCGTCGTCCGTCGTCAACAATTTTCTTTAAACGACATCTCCTCTGAAACTGCTGGACAGAATTTAATGAAACTTGGCAGGAATGTTCCTTGGGTAAGGCTCTACAAAAGTTGCTAAAATAAAGTTGATCCATGAAGAACTCTGGTTGCCATGGCAACAAAAAGAAAAATAATTTGAAAACTTTAAAAATCATCTCCTTCAAAACTACTGGCCAGATTTCAAAATAATTTGGTACAGATGTTCCTTGGGTCAACCTCTACCAAAGTTGCTAAAATTATTCTGATCCGTAAAAAAACATGGCCGCCAGGGGCGGGGCTTATTTGCCTTATATGTATATAGAGAAACCTTTAAACAACATCTCCTCTGAAACCACTGGACAGAATTTGATTAAACTTGGCAGGGATGATCCTTGGGTCAACCTTCACAAAAGTTGCTAAAATAAACTTGATCCATGTAGAACTCTGGTTGCCATGGCAACAAAAAGGAAAAAAAAATGAAAACTTTAAAAATCATCTTCTTCAAAACTACTGGCCAGATTTTAAAATAAATTGGTACAGATGTTCCTTGGGTCAACCTCTACCAAAGTTGCTAAAATTATTCCGATCCGTAAAAAAACATGGCCGCCAGGGGCGGGGCTTATTTGCCTTATATGTATATAGAGAAACCTTTAAACAACATCTCCTCTGAAACCACTGGACAGAATTTGATTAAACTTAGCAGGGATGATCATTGGGTCAACCTTCACAAAATTTGCTAAAAAAAACTTGATCCATGTAGAACTCTGGTTACCACGGTAACAAAAAGAAAAAAATGAAAACTTTAAAAATCATCTTCTTCAAAACTACTGGCCAGATTTTAAAATAAATTGGTACAGATGTTCCTTGGGTCAACCTCTACCAAAGTTGCTAAAATTATTCCGATCCGTAAAAAAACATGGCCGCCAGGGGCGGGGCTTATTTGCCTTATATGTATATAGAGAAACCTTTAAACAACATCTCCTCTGAAACCACTGGACAGAATTTGATTAAACTTGGCAGGGATGATCCTTGGGTCAACCTTCACAAAAGATGCTAAAATAAACTTGATCCATGTAGAACTCTGGTTGCCATGGCAACAAAAAAAACAAAAAAAAACCTCTAAAAATCATCTTCTTCAAAACTACTGGCCAGATTTTAAAATAAATTGGTACAGATGTTCCTTGGGCAAACCTCTACCAAAGTTGGTAAAATTATTCCGATCCGTAAAAAAACATGGCCGCCAGGGGCGGGGCTTATTTGCCTTATATGTATATAGAGAAACCTTTAAACAACATCTCCTCTGAAACCACTGGACAGATTTAGATTAAACTTGGCAGGGATGATCCTTGGGTCAACCTTCACAAAAGTTGCTAAAATAAACTTGATCCATGTAGAACTCTGGTTGCCATGGCAACAAAAAAAAAAAAATGAAAACTTTAAAAACATCTTCTTCAAAACTACTGGCCAGATTTTAAAATAAATTGGTACAGATGTTTCTTGGGTCAGCCTCTACCAAAGTTGCTAAAATTTTTCCGATCCGTAAAAAACATGGCCGCCAGGGGCGGGGCTTATTTGCCTTATATGTATATAGGGAAAACTTTAATCAACATTTCCTCTGAAACCACTGGACAGAATTTGATTAAATTTGGCAGGAATGATCCTTGGGTCAACCTTCACAAAAGTTCCTAAAATAAACTTGATCCATATAGAACTCTGGTTGGCATGGCAACAAAAAGAAAAAAAATATGAAAACTTTAAAAATCATCTTCTTCAAAACTACTGGCCAGATTTTAAAATGAATTGGTACAGATGTTCCTTGGGTCAACCTATTTATCTCAGGTGAGCGATTTAGGGCCATCATGGGCCTCTTGTTTAAATTAAAATCACAATAAAGCTTAAGCATTTGTGCAAATCATATCATATCGGTATTTTTCATTATATTGTGGGATTTACTCACAAAACTCGCTCTTGTAAGTAATAGATCTAGTAACAACCCATTTTTCTGCTGCCTTTGTTTCCTGAATCAAAATTTCGAAATATACAGTATCGTTTTATAATAACGTTAATATCGATATCGGTTATAAGCACCAGCCCCTGCGTTCAGTAATGCGAACGTTCGCACGGAGAACGTTCGTCATCACGTGTTAGCTTATTGAACGCACCGGAACAATTCCAAGATGGCTGCAGACAGCGTCCTGAGTGCTATTTTGATTGAAGAATCCGCTAATGATGATGTGTATCATTTGATTCGTAGCAGGCAGAATGTTTTGCTTGCTGCAGGTATATTGGTATATGAGACAACGACGTTTATTTATAATTTGTAAATCATTTGTAGACCAGAATCCATGGATACGTAGAGGATATTGTACCCCTGTATTCCTCTGTAGATTTTAAGGCACATTTCCGAATGCAGAGGTCTTCTTTTGAGGTAAAATCATTAAGATTTATTAATTACAAACATTGAAATAAGACACAAAATTCAATAAGTTGTTGTCATATGTTGATAAAAATATACAGCCTGATCAGGACTCAGAGCCGAGACCTTTCGTTTAAATTGCTACTAAGCAACCTTGTCTCTTACATATGAGTTTCCCATTTTTTGAGTTATTAGTTACATGGATTACTCTCACTCCAAATCTGAATTAATCCTAAACTTTCCAAATTGATCCAGAGAACACATACTACCAGGCCCCCACAATGGGTACTAAATAATACAGGTTGAGAAAAATAAGCAGCCTGGCTGGGATTTGAACCCATGGCCTTTAACTTACAGGGTGAATGCTCTGCCAATTGAACTACTAGGCCATTTACATTTGATTACCCCCTATTGTGAGTTATCATTAGCTTGACATTTTATTGAACATTATCAATTTACAGCTTATAGATTTATGTAAGCATGTATAAGCATAGTGTATATTGCAAATGTCGTCACTGCTCCAGTATACTATAAATTTTGATATGAATATTAGAATTCTCTGTGTATGTAAATATATATTTTTGAAACCACAATTAAATTTAATAATATGAAATTAGCTGTTACATACTATGAATTTTTGTTATAAATTTCTATTCAAGTACTGCATTTAACAAAAAAATTTTAAAGTGGCTGTTATCTACTCTTGGAAGCTTGGTAACCAGGAATGCTATCGCAGTGTGCTGACCGTTTTGGTATGAGCAAAGGTATACAAAAGAATTGATGTCAATGTTATCATCCACATACAATAATATATTTTAATTGGATACAGAACATATTATTTTACGCATTTACACATAACTAATTTACTGCATGTGTTCTGGTGTGTAGAATGTAGATATATCAGCTGTATGTTGCCTTTAACCCATTAACTACCTATGCACATGCTATGGTGCTAGTAACATAGTGCTAAGGTAGACAGTTTCACACATCACCGTATTGGGTTGAGGAAGTCCCAGTACTACATTGCATTTCAAAAAAAAAATTTAATAATGAAAAATTACTATGGAAAAAATAAACATAGAAATAGCAATCTTTTGAACTGAGACTTCCCCCCAACCATTTTTCCATCATTCATCTCATACATCATGTTTTGCATGAACACTGGAGATGGTTGGTTAACAAGGCTACCCTAGTGTGTAGGGACCTTGGGGCTCACCATAGTTGCTGTTCGTACATGTATTGTTCATATCATTTCATAAACATTTTTTTTTTTTTTTCCATGCATATTTCATTCATTCATACAGTAACATTGTATAATGATCACTATGAACCACGTTCCTGTAAGTTTAACTAGTTTTAACAGTATCTACAATTTTCTTTTTGATGTCAAGACCACCATGAATTTATGAACTTCACTCTATGTGGAAATAAATACTTAAATATTTCATATTCCATGTCCCTGTTGTCGAGTAGTTCAAGCATCCACCTATAAATCTGGATAATGTGCGTTTGATTCCAGGCTGCGACATAACAAAGTTGTAAAAAATGTACTGATATATATCTTTTGCTTGATTCTTAGCATATCAGGATAGTTCAAGGACTGGTTGGCTGTTTCAAAAACATGACTGGGTTTTGTTTTATGCAAAATGTCTACATTGTTTTACTTTCATTTTGACAGCATTAAACTTTTTTCAAGTATACATTGTCTTAAAATGTCTGAAAGATTGTCATTGGGAAGTTAAATCTAACTAACATACATAGTGAGTGAAATATAACATGTTAATTGTAGTCCTTGCATGCCTGAACATCATTGGGAACTTGGTTTTTAAGGTAATGTATGTTGCTTCTGCATGTTTGCTTCACCCAGCAATATGATCGTATACTCTTTGGCAATGATGTCAGTGGGTTTAACAAATGACAATTTAATTTTCATGTTTCATTTTTAGCTCGACTATTCGAAGAATATGAGAGCTATTGTAGTCACCCTGGCGTTGGCGTTGGCGTTGCAGCTTTTGGTTAAAGTTTTGCGTGCAAGTTACTATCAACCTAATATCTCAATAACCATTTATGGTATTGATTTGAAAGTTTATAAATATGTTCAGGGGCATCAGACAACCAAGGTAGATAACTCTTGACTGAATTTAATATGAATTATGGCCCCTTTTTAACTTAGAAATTTTGGTTAAAGTTTTTGCATGCAATAGAAAATTTGGTTAAAGTTTTGCGTACAAGCTACTATCTAGTTTGTATCTCAAAAATCATTCATGGTATTGACTTGAAAGTTTATGAATATGTTTAGGGGCATCATACAACCAAGGTAGATAACTCTTAATGGAATATATTACAAATTATGGCCCCTTTTTAACTTAGAAATTTTGGTTAAAGTTTTGCATGCAAGATACTTTCATGCTTATATCTCAGTATCCAGGCATGGGATTTATTTTAAATATCTTTAAATATGTTTAGGAGTATTATACTTCAGGAGATAACTTTTGATGGAATATATTACAAGTTATGGCCCCTTTTTTAACTTAGAAATTTTGGTTAAAGTTTTGCATGCAAGGTACTTTCATGTTATATCTCAGTTCCAGGCATGGGATTGATTTGAAAATCTTTAATATGTTTAGGGGTATCATACTATAAAGGAGGATAACACTTGATGGAATAAATTAAAAATTATGACCCCCTTTTAACTTAGAATTTTGGTTAAATTTTTGCATTCAAGCTACTATCCAGCTTATATCTCAGAAATTGCTTGTGGAATTGACTAGAAAGTTTAGGAGTGTCTTCAAGGGCATCAGAAAACAGGAGGATAACTTTTGGACTGATGCAAATTATGGCCCTTTTCTAACTTGGATTTTTGGTTAAAGTTTTGCATGCACAGTGTTATTGTGCTTATGTCTCAGTAACTAGGCATGAGATTGATTTTAGACATCATAAATATATTAAGGGGTATCAGACTATCAAGGTATATCATTTTTGACTATTATTATGTACAGGGAATGTGAAGGGCAAGAATTTTAATAGATTTCATTTGATTTACCAACAAGCATTTTGAATAGTCGAGCGTGCTGTCCTCTGACAGCTCTTGTTCAATAATGTTCCTTTATAGTTCTTAATATCATTTTGTATCATTGTCAATTGCTGATATCTTCTATTTACTTAATATGTTATGACGTAAATGGATATGTTATTTAAAAATTAAATATTAATTAACCATTGCAAATTTTGCCTGAGTATGTATTTTTCTTAAATAATATACTAAGTGGTAATTTCATGATTAGTCCAATATGTAGAAGATAATGCGTTTGGTATAATATTTATATCCCATTATATACTTTGATGCTTTTCATTAAAGTACACTGCAATTGACGGTCATGTCAGTGTGTCATACACTGACAGACATGATGGATGAATCATTTTGATTTACCGAAACTAGGCAGAAAATGGAGTAATTATGCTTACAATTAAGAAACATAATATTTATTTAATTGGCGAAATTCATATATTTTTTCAGGTACCCTGCATCTGACTGTAATGTCAGTGTGTCACGTATTGGCGGGGATTATGGATGACATTGTCAAATTCCCAGAAACCAGACAAGAAATGGAAGTCATAGCTGAGGGTTTCCAGCAGCAATGTGGAATGCCTGGTGTCGTTGGTACCATCGACGGGACCCACATACCTATACCAGCTCCAAAGACAGAACATCAGTCTTCATACATCAACAGGAAAGGATATTCCAGTACTGTTCTACAAGTTGTCTGTGACAGTAATTACATATTTTTCCTATAGCCTTTAATTGTATGAAATGTACTCTTAAAATAGTGTGAGATATATACAGTAGAACCTCGTTAATCCGAATTCATAGGGACCGGGCTGAAAACTTCGAAATAATGATAATTCATATTAAAAATCCAATGATAAATTTCGGTTTGTTTGCATGTATGTTTGCGTTTTCATTACCAGCGAGTATCGTGAAAATCGCTACGTCGTAAAAATGACTACTGGTAGTACGAAATGAAAAACGGATCCTGTACGTAAGAGGGTCTTCACAGAAATACAGACACATACAATAATTGATATTGAAATTTCTTTAATACATGTATGCAGATACGTATGGAAATAATAAGAAAACAAAATAGTTCAACAGTAATTTTGTCTTTCTGTTTCAACCAAGTTGATAGCGTATTTGGTTGATGATTAATCTCTGCTGACTAAATTTAAATTCACATAAAAAAACAACAAGTACTCAAGATCTGACACCTGGGTTTATCTGCTGACGCGTGTCTGTTACTCAACCTGTAAGACATCGATTAGAAGTAATCAATAATTTCCCGTCAGACACGTGCTGATAATCCCTACCTGGAAAAAGGTGCGAAAAACTTACTTGAGCCATTATTCCAGTGACGCCGCAAAATAAACTGACCCGTGTACGATTGAAGTTAAGGGCAATATGTCTTCGAAAATGAATGAAAATTGACTTCGAAATAAGAATTGAAAAATATGTTTAAATAGTGAACTCGGGACCGGGATTTAACTTCGAAATAGCGAAAAAATCGAAATAGCGAAAATCGGATTAAACATTTTATTTTTAGTTAAAATAAGAAGGGGAAAAATCGGGACTGAAAAAAAACTTCGAAATGGTGAGGAATTCGGTTTAACAATGTTCGGTTTGACGAGGTTCTACTGTACATGGATTTTATTTATGTGAACTGAATGAAATCAGTGTTGCATTGTTATTATACTTAATTCAAGCTCACGATGTAATAATTTTCAGAGGACATATGGAGATAGGTTTTTAGCAACTATGAAAGACAAAAACAGTGTACTGAGTCACAATGTTTAGTTATTCTTTGACTGGATATTGGCTAGGGGATTCAGTATTCTGTTTCTTTCCTCCATTGCTGCTCATATCCTTTCACTATATGACCTCTGCTCCTCCATGAATGCATTAAACCATTGTGGAGCTTTCTGTCCTTGTGCACTCTTACGCCTCCTCTTCGATGGTGTTTCATCTAACTCGGTGTCTGGTGTGGGTGTCCTTACAGGTGATGTGGGAGCTTCTGATGCAATAAGTGGTTTGGCTAATCTTGATGATGGTGTTGATCTGGCTGCTGATGCGATTCTTGGTGTTGCTGTGGACTGTGATGCTGATGTGGATATGGGTGCTGTTGTGGATCTTGGTGCTGGTGTGGATATTGGTGTAGTCGTCTGTGTGAGTGCTCTTATCGGTGGTCTGAATGATTGTGGAGGTAGTGGAGGCTTTGCTGAAGAATAAGAAATTTTAATATCAACAAGAAAAATGAAGCATGAATTACTCGAAATATTCAGGCAATAAAATAGATAAAAACTAGTTAAACTGAAAATAAAATTCAGTGTTCAGCAGTAAAGTACCATATGTTTACCTTAAACTTAGATATGTGACCTTGACCTTTGATATCATTTATTGTAATCTACATTTCCCACAACAGTAATATTGAAATGTCTAGATATTTATAGTGGTGGAAGACCCAAATTGCACAGAGGCATCCAGTAAGAACCATCAAGCTAACAACAGCAAGATAGAAGGAATCATTACTTAAAACTTAAAGTAAACCAATCTTTAACATTAATTGAAGAGACTATGGCAGCAGGTTAAACTGATGGGTCTCCTGCCATTAGATTGTCCATACATTCAAAAAACTCCCACCGTCTTCTGCCTCTACCACTTTTCCCATTACCGCCCATGATGCTTTTGTATCTAAAAAAAATGTATTGACATATATAACAGCATTTTATGATTTGTTAAAATTGAATATGACATTATGTTTTTTAAATATACATGGAAGTACTTTCTGGCAACACCAAGGAAATATTAAGAGAGGAATCTTTGTCCATTTCATGTGAGTTTTATCCAAGAATATTTATCCCCACGAAAACTTGTCTCTTATATAGACCTCACAATTTCTAGAACATAGATCAAAGAATAAATTTACCACTAAATTTCATTAGGTACATAATAAACAAAATTTAGTGTCAGTGAAAATTAACAATTTTACAGTAATGAAGGGGCTAAATGAGTCCAACAAATGTTGTTGAGTTGAATATTACCATTGCTGCTACAATCTCTCCAATGTTTAGCATCCTCCACATAAATAATGGTGGAGGAAGATACCAAATTGTGCAAAGCCAATCCAGTCAAAACCCAATAACTTACCACTTGACAGCTAGAAATCCTCCTCACATGAAAAATCAAGTAGACCCAGTAAAACCCATAGCTGAGAGGGACATGGTGATATTAAGTCAAATTTTTGAAATTATGTATACCTGTACTTCAGTGAACGAAACTTCCGGTCACACTGAATTCCGGTGAAGTAGTGGCCCTTCTCCCTCATCTTCTCCCCTATCATCCTCCACACCTGGAATGTCTTGTATGCAGAGTTGCTGAAAAAATGTTGAAACTCTGCATATAAGGAAATCAGGAGAAGGACCTGTTCATACTTCCAGCTTATTGTTGCTTAAAAAAAAATAGAAATATATAGATATTGTTGTATTGGTAAATCATTTATACAATATTAAAAACAAAAAGGTTTATATGTTTAAAATTTACCTGACTGTCACAATGAATATCTAATTATTAGGGAATTGCATTATTTATATTCATCTTATATATTAGGATTTCACAGTATTTCAATCAATAAAACATTTCATGTTATGTAATAATGGCGTGAAATTATGTTGATACTTAGATGTTCAAAAGTAAATTAAAAAATTCTTATGAGGCTTTGAAAAGTTAACTAAACACGCAAACATTTTTGCAGTAAAAAAAAATTATTATGAAGGGTTTGATTTCTTAAATGAGTTTAAAAAGGAATGGATAAAAAAATTATGATGACTATGCCTGTCTAAGTATGTATAATTTTTCAAGAGTTTAATTTATTTATGTTCATGTTAATATATTGCTGTTTCAACAATTACTTACAATCAGGGTGGTTCTACCCGGGTACCTCTGTGTACTCGGGGTCTTCCTCTACTTGTAATTAGCTGGACGTCGCTGTATGATTGAAATACTATCGCAGTGACGGTAAACTCCAATACAACAACAACAACAATCAGGGTCAAATTTGCAGCTGGCAACTGATTCAGACTGGTCACACAATGATGCATCCTCAAGCATTGCCTGACTGGATGTACTTCCAGTTTCTATAAACAAATATGATCAGAAATATTTTCATTGTTCATACCAATCAACAGACAAAAACTAAATAGAAAATTATATTTCATCATGTAATAATTGATTTATGACTTAAAATATTTATATATTTTTGTATTAATGACTTCCATTATGGTTTAAAAAGCATGCATATGCTGCAACAAAATTTGTTCATCAATCAGTTATAAACCCATATTTGGAGCAAGCCTTAATGATTATTTACATAAGTGACATTTACTTACCTTCAGATACAGCATTATTACCAGTGTGTTTTTATCTGTAGAAAAAAATAGTGCAAATAAAATTTACAATAAAAGATTAAAGCCCATACCATACTTGCATGTATATCCGTTTCATAAAATGGGGAAAAAATCAATTGTTCCATGAAAATGAATAACCAACAGTTCTGATTTATGTATCCAATAAAAGGTTATTAAATTAAGAAAATATTAGATGATATTTTCAAAAAGAATACCAAGATGAGATAATAAAGGATAATGTAACCTGATTAACAAAAATATTGAAACGTAGATTATAGAAAAAAAATCATATTTTCAATCTTCTGATATAAGAATAAACTGTAAATATATGAATTTAGAAAATAAATTATCAAGTACCTCCTTCTACTACTGCAAGCCAGTATGTCTCCTCATCCACATATACAGTTGCTATCTCCCCATCGAGTAGTTGAAGCTTTAACTCCTTCATAGACTGACTATGGAGATAAATATAAGAGAATATCACAATATGTCAAATATCTACCTAGTGTCGGATTTTTAAGAACCATAATATGTCGTCTTTAAAATGTTATTTCATGAATAATTTCGATAAAATAATATTTAACAATGAAAAGAAAAAAAATCGTAAATCTAATAATAACATGTATCCACTTTAACATAAAATATATAAACTAGAATGTTTTGAAGATTCGATTACTTTTACTTTCGGATTTAAAAACAATAAAAATAATGATTTATTATTTCATCAATTAGTGAAACATACACAATTACATTATATCATTTATACTTAACATCCAGAAAGATAATAAGCTTTTATGTATGAAGATATATTCCAACTGGAGTAAATTATTCACAAAAAACATAATTATCGTCTGCTGTTTATTTACCTTTCCGCCATTTTGTTCGCTAAGTGAGCTATGTCAAAAGTATGTTTGCGTTTGGTCCGAAAGTTCGTGACGAACAAATCGTTCAGTAACGCGAACTCTCAAAATTTTCTCGAACGTTCGTTTTGTTTGCGTAACTGAAAGCACTGCAGTTACATCCCTTTATAAGGTAGACGCCATTTGTAATTATCAAGCGGCAAAGTTTGATTTGGAATATACAATATATGCTTAGGATTACAGGTGATTGACACACTGATTCATTGGCTGTTATATCTTTTAATATACATATATAACAGAACCTTTGCTTAGGATAAATAATGTCTGTTCCTATTTATATATCATAGGGGCCACTGTGGTGAACAGTAATGTAGGAGAAATTTCAAAACCTATTAGAATTCCGGGTTGAAAGTAACCTAATAAGGTTGATTGAAAATGACAAGGTGAAATGTATATTTTAAAACTGTATGTTAAAAAGATAATATGAACATAAGCAATGCCTAAAGACCGAGAAAGCTCAAAGCACATGCAAATATCTCGTCTCCACCATGATTCGAACCCACAACCTTCGGATCCTCATTCATGTTCGTTATCACTGTACAGGCTATCCATACACCACTGGCACCAACATTTTTTCCTGTTCCATAGGTTATATACTATATAGAAATATGAGATATTGTTGCCTAGGCTATGGCCGGGTAAAGACCCTCCAAACCCACCAAAGGCTAGGTCGTATGGCATTTCCCTTATATCAAAATCAGTAATACCAAATACCTTGGAGTCACGGCAATATAGCCTGACAACACTCAGCAGGCGTTTGCCACCACAGCGGGGATTTGAATTCAAAACTTTAACCCTCAACTTACCTCATAGACATTCATTTAAAATATTTATGACCTATCTATATCAACAGAACATTTTAATTATGTGACAGTGTACAATTTTAATTGCTGCACATACAGTTTAGAGTCTGAAATACAAAAAATATGTGGACAAACAAAGAAGACCTTGATCAGACAGCTCCTGAAGGATCTGGGTCTGCTCTGTTTGTCAACTTGCTCACATACACTTCTATGGGGTAAAGGATTAATTTATCTACTCATACAGTCACTTATGTGATTTTATGCCCCGCCAACTTTGTTGGGGGGCATATAGATTTTCGGTCTGTGCGTCTGCCTGTCCATCCATCACACCTCCGGTTTACCTTTGCATTTAAGCTTTTTTTCTAAGAAGATGAATTCATATCTTTATGAAACTAGGTACACATTTACATCATGATATATTCTTTTTAATACTCATGCAAATTTATGGCTGTGACTTATATTTCACGGATGGATGAACATTGAAGAATCGGTTGTTCTGCCTCAGGTTTACCTTTGCGTTTAAGCTTTTTTTCTATGAAGATGACTTCACATTTTGATGAAAATATATTCACATTTGCATCATGATAAAAACTTCTTAATGAAAATATATTCACATTTGCATCATGATAAAAACTTCTTAATATTTATATAAAATCATAGCTGTGGCCCATATTTCACGGTTGGATGAACATGACTAACTTGGTTGTTCTTTATTTGTGTTTCAGATTTTTTTCTATGAAGATGTCTTTACATCTTCATGAAACTTGGCATTCATGTACATCATGATATGGATTATTTACCGGTAGTATTTATTTGATTTTATCGCTCTGATTTGATAAAATTAGTTATTCTGCCCCAGGTTTACCTTTGTGTTTAAGTTTTTTTGTTTTTTTTTAAAGGTAACTTCATGAAACTTTGTACAAATGTACAAATATTCATCATTATATTGTATTCTTTAAAAAATCAAGCAAGTATTGGGTTCTAACCATATCCTGGCAGGGCATTAATTAGTGTCTCACAGACACATTTTCTTCTTTTTTTTGTCACTTGCTTCCATTGCATCATGGTGGTGTTAATATTCCATCACCACTATGATTGTATATGAAGCATAGGGAAAGGTTATTATTCAGTAAACTATAATGACTGTAGGTCAACACTTTTGATTTACTTTATCTATCTCCGTATTATCTCTTTACAGGTTGATTGTGATGTTATTCTTGTTATGGATGACCAGCAACTTAAAAACTATATTCTAGCATATTGAGACAGAGTGGCAATAGTGGCCTTTTGCCATACTTCAGAAACTGAATATTTGTCACAGGAGTTTCACAAGACTCTAGAAAGAATCCGATTAAAAAACCAAATCAAGTCAAGTATAAAATTAAAAGGCAATCAGCATGCAAAAAAGGTTCAAAGAAGAGTGGAGCTTGGATTGAAACAGTACAACTTCTGTACCAAAGACTATAAGCAAGTCCGAACTGCAAATGGTGGTGACATTCGCCGTTTATGTGTTGACACAAACTTAAAGTTGTGTGATTTTTTGCAAGTAGGCTGTGACACTTTTTTCCATAATGGACAGGGTTCCTTTGGAAGTGTTAAGAATTTGACATAACATTATATGACTTTCAAGGAAATGCTGTTAAACTTGAAAGTACAATAGGTGAATGTTATGAAGAATCCAAATTGAAACTTCTGAGACTGTATGTGCATATAATAAAGGTAAGTCTTTTCAATGTCATAAAAGTTCTTCAATGAATGGAAAAACAACAACAAAAAAAAATACATTTCAAGTATGGGGCTGGTGATGATATTGTTTTGTGCAGGTGCATTTGGTCTGTTATTAAGACCTGAATAGTTTTCTGGAAGATAAATTGAGAATTGTTAGGCCTAGGTTCTTTAAACTTTGTCAGTAGGTTGGTCAGGACATAATTATGTAGAGATTTTAAGGTCTATGTGATTGTGAGATTTAAAAAAAAGCTATTCCAACCAATAACTAGAGAATGATTGGACCAAGACTTTTCAGACCTAAATTTTATTTGATTATGACATTTAGATGAAGCCCTGTAGATGTTTAGATCAATTGGTCAATATCACTGTGGCCTTCAATTAAAAAATCAGTTTTAGGATGATAACTAAAGTCCGGATTGACCAGTAAATAACAGTATTGCCAGTAAATGCTGGTATTTACTGCAGGCACAGTAAATACTTGATCAGTCAACCATCAACCAGTCAATATGCAAACCCTGATAGTAAAAACAACTTCATTGTCAAAACTAGTTGACTATGTCATATTGAAAAACCAACAAGTAATGTCAAATTAAATTCTTTCCTCTTAAGTGGAGTGGAATATTTTCCCTTTTATTTAGTCATAAACATTTTATACTGTCCCTATTTAATTTACAAATAATATAAATGAATTGTCCACAAAAAATGAAATGACATCTATTGAAATGGTGACATGTATTATAGATTGTCCTGTAGTTGTGTCTCTTTTTTGTCATTTATTCACTATACATACTCATCCAATGAATTAAGTTTATTTTCTCTAAACTTGGAAAGTGTGATCCTTTTCATGTTTCTTCTTAATAATGAATATCTGGTTATAGAAATGTTCAGCCACTGATGAAGTTGAACAAGCAGCTCAGGAACAAGCTGATCATGTCAGGGTAAGTGTAACTATGGTGGTACAGAGATGATATAAACATCATTATTTTGACCCTTTCTTTTGGAGAATTTGTGTACATAGACATTAAATTTAATTCGTCAGCGTGTCTGTCATTATGTCCATCAAAAACTAACCTGGCCTATAACTTTTCACACCTTACAGCTAAGCCCTTAATAGTTCAAATATACATTCCTTGTGACAATACATTTTCATTGGCACACCATCATTTTTGTTAACTAATGGCCCACCTTTAATTTTTAACTTGAAAGTGTAGAGTAAACCAGTTCAGGTTGTTCAAGTTTAATAATGCTCTTTGGCAGCCACAAAAAAACTTCAACCTTTCCTATGACTTTACACTCATTACAGTTAGGCCTTTCAACTTAATTATGACCTTTGACCTTCACTTTGAATTTTGACTTTGAATGTGTAAAAAAATAAACAACCTGGCCTAAATCTTTGTACCTATTACAGATAGACATTTCATGTTTCACATGTGTTTTCCCTGTGACAAGACCATTCTAGAAACAGCTTCATTTTCACCTCTTTAACCTTGACCATGAACCTTGAAAGTGTTATACTTTAACCTTGTCTATAACTGTGTACACTTATTATAGGTTCACATGTTATTTTTTTGTGGCAAAACCTCTCCAGTGACAGTTCATTTTCATTTTTAGCTCACCTGAGCACAAAGTGCTCAAGGTGAGCTTTTGTGATCGCCCCTCGTCCGGCGTCCGTCGTCAACAATTTGCTTTAAACGACATCTCCTCTGAAACCGCTGGACAGAATTTAATGAAACTTTGCAGGAATGTTCCTTGGGTGAGGCTCTACAAAAGTTGCTAAAATAAAGTTGATCCATGAAGAACTCTGGTTGCCATGGCTACGAAAAGAAAAATAATTTGAAAACTTTAAAAATCATCTCCTTCAAAACTACTGGCCAGATTTCAAAATAAATTGGTACAGATGTTCCTTGGGTCAACCTCTACCAAAGTTGCTAAAATTATTCCGATCCGTAAAAAAACATGGCCGCCAGGGGCGGGGCTTATTTGCCTTATATGTATATAGAGAAATCTTTAAACAACATCTCTGAAACCACTGGACAGAATTTGATTAAACTTGACAGGGATGATCCTTGGGTCAACCTTCACAAAAGTTCCTAAAATAAACTTGATCCTTGTAGAACTCTGGTTGCCATGGCAACAAAAAGAAAAAAAATGAAAACTTTAAAAATCATCTTCTTCAAAACTACTGGCCAGATTTTAAAATAAATTGGTACAGATCTTCCTTGGGTCAACCTCTACCAAAGTTGCTAAAATTATTCCGATCCGTAAAAAAACATGGCCGCCAGGGGCGGGGCTTATTTGCCTTATATGTATATAGAGAAATCTTTAATCAACATCTCCTCTGAAACCACTGGACAGAATTTGATTAAACTTGGCAGGAATGATCCTTGGGTCAACCTTCACAAAAGTTGCTAAAATAAACTTGATCCATGGTTGAACCATGGCTACAAAAAGAAAAAAAAATTGAAAACTTTAAAAATCATCTTCTTCAAAACTACTGGCCAGATTTTAAAATAAATTGGTACAGATGTTCCTTGGGTCAACCTCTACCAAAGTTGCTAAAATTATTCCGATCCGTAAAAAAACATGGCCGCCAGGGGCGGGGCTTATTTGCCTTATATGTATATAGAGAAATCTTTAAACAACATCTCCTCTGAAACCACTGGACAGAATTTGATTAAACTTGGCAGGGATGATCCTTGGGTCAACCTTCACAAAAGTTGCTAAAATAAACTTGATCCATATAGAACTGTGGTTGCCATGGCAACAAAAAGAAAAAAAAAGAAAACTTTAAAAATCATCTTCTTCAAAACTACTGGCCAGATTTTAAAATAAATTGGTACAGATGTTCCTTGGGTCAATCTATTTATCTCAGGTGAGCGATTTAGGGCCATCATGGGCCTCTTGTTAATTTTGGGTTGTATTTAGCAAAAATACACCAGCCACATTGTGGCCCATTTGGGTTTGTTGGTTTAATATAATGGCATTCAACTTGACCTGCTGATTTACTTTTATTTTTGACCTTAAAAGCAGGAGACCACAATTCTGTGAACATGTACAAGCAGTTATGTGCGCATGTACAAACTTGTGCCACCCTTAGTTGCTTGTGTGTGGTAGTTTTGTGTAAGCATTCAGTAGAAAAATATGGTAACTTTTATGCCATTGGTTACAGTCAGTTCTTAATAAGTAATTTTGTTTTACAGTACATGTTCATGTAAAGGCACTGATATAAGTTATAGAACATGAGCAACAATGTGCATCATGTTATGTTAAAACATGATTTATATTCTGTGTAAAGGAGCCCAGTAGTGCCTTGAATGGATATGAAAAATGCACTGACGAGTCTGATGTAGAGATTCTGGACCCTCAGCTGCCTGAAATTTCTTTTAAGAAGAGAAGATGTTTAAATTTGAATGTAAGTTCATTCACCTTTTTTTTGCCAGAACTCTGTCCATGATCTGGCTCATTAGGCGAGTGATTTACATCTTTGAGACTTAAATAGATTTCATCTATGAATTGCTCATTATTATCTTACATTTATTGTAACTTTTTTTTATATAATTCCAAAGTTGCATAAATTATAGGCCTTGCTATATAACCTTATGACAGTTTGCAGGCAGGGAATAATATTTTAACATCAGTCAGTTGCTTATCAGTTTTAATACAACACTGATGAACATATTTACATGCTGATTATACATGTATCTTTAAGATTCATGTGACAATGGACACAATTGTTCATTAGTTTTGTATTGTAACTGTATTGTGTTTTAGATCAAGGTCTCAGCTATTATGGTGACTGTTTGTCAAAAAATCCTTCAAACTACTATATCTTTTCTGAAAACACTTTGATAATCTTGATGAAACTCAACGGGGATAATCCTTTTATGGACCTCTACGAAATTTGTTGAAACATCCATGCAAATTTGTGATTAACATGGCAAACAAAAGAAAAAATCTTTTTCTTCTGAAAAAAAAAAAATATATGTAACAAAAATTCTCCTTCACCGACCCTTTGCCTGGATTGTTGCAACCATGTTGATTCAGTAATAAACCTGACCAACAGGTGACAGCAGTTATTTTAGCCTACCTAGAGCCTGTTATACTCAGGTGAAAGATAAAGGGCCACCATGGTCCTCTTGATAATTGTTTACATATGTGTCTATATTTTATCCAGACTTCTTGTCGAGATAGACTGCAACAATCAGCATCATTTATCAAGGACCACTCAGATTCTGGTGAAGACAGTGATGTTATGTCTGCAATTCAGGCCAGTTTGGAGAGGTGAGTTCATATATTCATGACAATGTTATGTTATTAAAGAGGGTTCTGATAAATACTGTAATTATGAAACAAAATTAAAACAGTTAAATTTATATATTTGTATATTTTTAACCAGGTTTCCAAGGAAGTTGAAACCTGGTTATTAGAATGGGTAACATCATTGAGAATGGTAGGGCAGGCATCAGATGTGGTTTCCGTCAAATATCTCCTGTTAGAATTAAGGTAGAGTAATCATACTTTATAGGTAGATGCCTTTTAGGAAGAGGAAGGTTGGGATTGATTTTCAGAGCAGTAGAGTCAAGGTCAAGGTCACTGTTGCTAAAAATAGTTTTGATTGCCTGGGGCAACACTTAAAACCTTGTTTTATGTAATTTGACAGGTTTCTTGTTAAAGGTAGTTTAACTGTTTACTAATTAATCAGCATCAATGTTGAATGAAGGCAAAACTTCAAAGTTACCTGAGCTACTTTAAAGTACTGGAACTACTGTGGCAAAGAATGAATATAATGCAAAGAGATGATGTATGTTGGCTGGAAATATTGTGCCAAAGCATTGTTGTTTTAGCATTTATCACCTGCAGTTATAATTCCAAGTTTTTTCATTGTTGTTTTAGCTTGACTATTGGAAGAGTAGGATAAGCTATTGGAGTTATCCAAGCATCGGCGCCCATGTCTGCGACAGCATCGGTGTCTGCGTCACAAGAAATGTTAAGGTTTTGTTTAACATTGCCATTATCTCCACTATTACTCAATGGATGTCCCCCAAACTTTACACATGTGTTTGTCATCATCAGACCAACCAGTAGAATCAAGAACAGTAACTCTTCCATTTTTTTTCCATATTTATGACCCTTTTAGACTAAGAAAAAATGTTAAACTTTTGTTTAACATTGATATTGCCATTATCTCCAGTTTTTCTTATTAGATGTCTCTCAAATTTCACACATGCCTTGAACATCACCAGACCATCTAGTAGAAACAGGGAAAGTAACTCTTTCAAATATTTATTATCATCATATTTATGGCCCTTTTTGGACTTAGAAAAAATATAAACTTATGTTTAACATTGTCATTATCTCCAGTTTTAATCATTTGGTGTCTCTCAAACTTCACACATGCCTTGATCATCGTCAGATCAACTAGTAGAAACAGGGACTGTAACTCTTCCAAATTCTCTTGCATATTTATGGCCCTTTTGGACTTAGAAAAAAAATGTTAAAACTTTTGCTTAACATTGCTACTATCTATAATTTCTTTCCATGGATGTCCATTATCATTTATGAAATTGCTTAACCTTCGTTGGGGTCAGACTCTGTCATGAATTTCAAAATGGTTATACCTCTTATTTTATTTAGAATCTCGGATAAGGTTTTCACACCACCTCATTTTTTCACTTAACCACTCGAGGTATTGCTTTGAAACTTTGAATACCTGTTTATGACTATCACCCTACTTGTACATGGCAAGAATGCATAACTCTGTCTTGGATTTTGACATTATTATATATTTTGATAATACAAAGATTCTCATTTTGTCTTAAATTGCAATATTTATTTTTATTGACAAAGCATTCGAATAGTTGAGCATACTGTCTTACAGACAGTTCTTGTTCTTTTTTCAGTGGGAATTCTCTCAAGGAAATTCTTATGAAACTGACATCACAGGTTGACAGTAATGGTACTGCAAACCTGTTAAATGTGGACAGGTATGATGTTCTAGATGGAGCCAGAAGAGGGTTCACCAGAAGGAAATTTAAGAATGAGTGTACAGTCAGCGTTAAACTTTCTGGGGAATACGGGATAGATGAAGGGGGACCAAGAAGAGAATTCATGAGACTTGCATTGAAAGCCATTCGAGACTCACCCATATTTGAAGGGGATGACAATGCCAAGATACGTTGCCCTGACATGCCAAGTAAGTTTCAAATGATTTAAATGATTATAGTAAAAAAAACTTCCTTAAAATATAATTGGTTTAGGGCGCTATGGTCGAGCAGTTACTGTTATGGACTACAAATATCTCAGCCTCAATGCTGTGGGTTTGAATCCCAGTTTGGACTTAAAATTCCTCTTGTAAAAAAGCTTTCCAGCTGGCTTGCGATAGGTTGGGGGGTTCTATCTGGGTGTCCTCTGTGCCTTGAATTATGTACAAATGTATGTAGGTATCCTGGGGACTTTCTCCTCCTTTAATTAGCTGGACGTTGCTTATATTTTGAAATACTGTTAAAGTGATGGTAAACTCCAATGAAACAAAAAAAAAAATGTAGGGTATCTCCGTATTGCCAATTAACAACACGCAGCTGTTTACCTAACAGTAGTGCCACTGAGCACTTTCAGCTCAGCTATTGAAAGACTTGTCTTGAAAGACAACAAGAGCTATTGTACTCTCCTCCATGTTAATGTTTATGGCAGTGTCTGTTTAAGTTTTATGCAATGTAGCAATATCTCAGAAACTGATTAAAGTAGGCCTTTGAAACTCTTTATTCACAAATATAGTTTATTAAGATACATCTCAAAATAACCTCTTGTATCCTTATTTAAGCTATTTGTCTTTTCATAACCTTAAAAGATGAGTTTTGTTTCAAAGAATCAATATTATACATAATTTACTTGAAGAAGCTATTTAAATGCACAACATTTTGCTACATCCTATGGTATAATCTTTATCCTTGTAAGTTAAGCCTAAATATGACAATAATGTAGATGCCATTTTATCAAGATAATATCTTCAGTTGTTTCTCTGAAAAAAGGTAAGCACGTATAATCTTTCAAATGATATGTCTAAAGACAGTGAGTATTTGCTCAGGTGACAGAAGGTCAGTCAGAGCTATCCATAGGTAAAGCCTCTTTTGTCCGTCTTTCATCCGTCAAAACGGTATCTAGCACAGTTTTTGTTCCACATGATAAAATTTGGGGATAGTCAAATTCCAGGGTAATGATAACATCTAAAGAAAAACTTGTGAATGCAGTTACTGCTTCACATTATGTTTGATGTTGATAAAATTTTGAACAGTTTTGAATTCCGGGGTTCTGGGGGCAAGGTCGTAGAGCTTATATAGCACCTTCTTACTCACCTCTATATACATTGGTTTTCTGTGACAATCAACTGTCTGAGCAATTTCAGGCCCACTTGGGCCTTTTGTTTTAAATGTGCAGATTAATCAATATTTGTATTTATTTATTTGTTATGTCTACAGGTGAAGAAAGAGGTGATTACTACCTGTTTGGGATGATGCTAGCATATTTCCTTGTACACAAAGAACCTTCTCCCTGTTTTTTCTCTGCTTTTATGTACAACATGATAGCTGGTGTATCTTGTCTTCCACAAGTATCGGACATTACAGACACAGAACTTAGAGCACAGCTACAAATGGTATGTTTATACAATAATAAATTAGAAGTATGCCTACTGTACCTACAATGCACAGCAATGAAGAAATATATATCCATCCAATAAATTTGAAGATGAAAATGTTTAAAATGATAATATATTGGTGATTTACTCAGTCAGATTGGCATTAGAAAACTGCTGTTGGCAGAATATGTTCCATACACGATTAATTGTTCATTGGACAGGGCTCAAATTTAATTTTTTCCCAACTCGCAAAAAAATGCGAGTGCCTTTAATTTCAACTCGCAAATTCCCAGACTTATTCGCAAATTATTTTACTTTCATGGAAATTACTACTGATGTCATGTGAGGAAGCCTTCCAGCTGGCTTGTGGTAGGTCGGTGGTTCTACCCGGGTATCTCTGTGTACTTGGGGTCTACCTCCACCTGTAATTAGCTGAACGTCGCTATATGATTGAAATACTATCACAGCCACAGTAAACCCCAATACAACAACTACTGATGTGCTTCTTTATTATTAGAACCACTGTTTCATAAATTAATGGATTTTTAGAAAGTGGTTATGCTGTTTTTCTACATCTGCTTCAATAATGGCACATTTCAGTATTTATATTGAAATTCCTTTTTTTAGCTCACCTGAGCACTTGTGCTTTTGTGATCGCCTTTCGTCTGTCGTGCGTCATCCGTCGTCCGTCGTCAACAATTGCTTGTGAACACTCTAGAGGCCACAGTTTTGGCCCAATCTTCATGAAACTTGGTCAGGATGTTTGTCTACATGATATCTCGAATGAGTTTGAAATTGGGTCATCTGGGGTCAAAAACTAGCTCACCAGGTCAAATCTTCGAAAAACCTTGTGAACACTCTAGAGGCCACAGTTTTAGCCCAATCTTCATGAAACTTGGTCAGGATGTTTGTCTATATGATATCTCGATGAGTTCAAAAATAGTCATGTGGGGTCAAAACATAGGTCACCAGGTCAAATCTTCGAAAAACCTTGTGAACACTCTAGAGGCCACAGTTTTGGCCCAATCTTCATGAAACTTGGTCAGGATGTTTGTCTACATGATATCTCAGATGAGTTCAAAAATGAGTCATGTGGGGTCAAAACATAGGTCACCAGGTCAAATCTTCGAAAAACCTTGTGAACACTCTACAGGCCACTGTTTTGGCCCAATCTTCATGAAACTTGGTCAGGATGTTTGTCTACATGATATCTTGGACGAGTTCGAAATTTGGTCATGTGGGGTCAAAAACTAGGTCACCAGGTCAAATCTAAGAAAAACCTTGTGAACACTCTAGAGGCCACAGTTTTAGCCAAATCTTCAATAGATTTGGTCAGGATGTTTGTCTAAATGATATCTTGGATGAGTTTAAACTTGTGGGTTAATTTGGAAATTTTAAAAATTGTGAACACTTTAGAGATTACAGTTTTAGACTAACCTTAATGTAACTTTGTCAGAATGTTTGTTTACATCAAATCTCGAATGAATTCAAAACTTGGCAACATAGGGTCAAAAAGTAGGTCACCAGGGCACCAATTTTCATTAAACTTGATATGAATGATGACTGCATGAATTCCCAGATGAGTGCAAATTCAGGTAGGACCAAAATGTAGGTCACTTAGTCAAATGTTAGAAAAACACTTTAGGTGCCAGATTTTTTGTCATTTTGCCTAACACAGCCATCTTAATCAGGTGAGCGACACAGGGCCATCTTGGCCCTCTTGTTTATATATAATTTCTATGTGTTTGGTTTGACGATTTCAGGTTCTGTATTAAGTTCATTGACATCACTAGATTTAATAATAAAAAAAATAAACTCGATATCTTTCATTTTAACATTGTTCAATTGATGATCAAAATCAGCATCAGGACTAGTGTAAAATCTGGCTTCCAAGGTTGATACGAGGGTGTGTAAAAATTTATTGATTGAAAATTAAATTAATATCGTAATTTAAACTTTAATTATTAGAATCATAATTAGAAACTAGAAGTCGTTTGTTTAAGATACAAACGAAGCGGCTTTCCATTTGTTTATTTCAAAGGTATTGAATATATAAGTTAAAACAAAGAAATGGAATAATGATGCATAATAATGTAAGATAAAATACGTAAATCATCATTATCATAAATTATATATACTTACGTTTAAAAAAAAGCTTTAAATCTTTTTTTCTATTTATTTTCATCATCGTAAGAAGATATTGAGAAAGCATAAATATGGATCTTATATGATTACACAACTGTTTACTATCAGTCGGAAAAAAAACAACAGGAAAAATTTAAGATAATACTATCCTCAAGAATTGTTTTCTTTTTAAAAGGTTTTTTTTTTTTATTCTTTATTTAATATCTTTTTCTTTGTAAGCATATGACTTAACATGTATTCATTGCAATTTGATCCACAATTGAAATTGTAAAAAAGAAAAGAAAACTTTAAAATCAATGACTTTTAACCTTTAAATTGATTGAGTTTTACATTTGCAAAATTAGATGGAAACAAAGGCAGAGGTGTAAGCAAAATCATGAAAATACTTTCTTATTTCTTTGTAATTAACATTATTAACGTCTTGAAACTTTCACCAGTTCATTTGCTTTGTATAATTGCTTATTTTTACAGATTTAGAAAAAGAAACCGTTAAACATTTAGAAAACAAAAAAAAATCGATAGGAAGATATTCATGTTTTTGTCATTTTCTTCAGGTTTGCAGAAAGCCGTAAAAGCAAAAGCAATAAGATATCCGTAAAGGTTTTCTGACTCTAGTATAATTATACTCATTCATCATAAATGCGACTCATTTACTCAAAAACGTATCACAATTCACTATTCAACGCAGGCATTCATTCCTGCAAAAGAACAATCGGATCTTGCTCAACCAACCCAATGACCACTTACAGTTTTTTTTTCAAATTAATAGATTTCCATGAATTAGCCCTTTTACGAAAAACATGAATAAGTCATGTTTGATAACGTAATCACTTGAAATTTTCTGGACTTTTTGCGCATGTTAAGGTATGGCATTATTACTTATCTAAAGTTAATATATACAATCTTTTAATCTTTTTAATATATTTTGCAAATATTAACCTTGCCCACATTATAAATGTGCTTCCATTCATAACCTCCAATCTTCACAAGACTTATAAGTGTATGCACATTGATGAGCTCTACCCTCCAGATCACTTAGAGGTCACAGGATCAAAGGTCAAGGTCACCTTGAACAAAAATTTCAAATATTAACCTTAGCTTTGTTATGAATGTGCTTCCATCTGTAAACCCCAACCTTCACATGTGTGTGCCCCTTGGTGCGCTCTGTCTGCCAGACCCACTTATAGGTCCCAGGGCAAAGGTCAAGGTCACCATATAGCAAATAATAACCTTGTCCATAAAATGAAAGTGTTTCCATCCAAAGCTTTTTAACTTCACATGTGTACTCACCTTGATGAGCTTTATCCAAGAGACCCACTTACAGGTTTCAGGTCACTATGACCCAAAATAGCAAAATTTAATATCAACCTTGGCCACATTATGAACATGCTTCCATCCATAACCTCCAAACCTCGCACGTGAATTAACCTTGATGAGCTCAACCCCAAGGTGACTTGACTTCCAAATGACTCTGACCCCCACGGTCTGAGGACCCCCTGTGGGGGGAATGGCGTTTATTCGAATGTAGCGCTTGATTTCTATTAACAAGCATTGAAATAGTCAAGCGCACTATCTTAGGGACAGCTCTTGTTTAATCTGGGAAATAAAAAAGTCACACGAGGCTAGGTCTGCAACAAATGCGCATATAATACCCCTAGCTGTACATCGCTTTTCACATTTCCTTGCAAATGTTCTGTCAACTCAAATTGGAGTGCACTTTTGCTCTGCATGGTGTGAAAATTTTGTGGCACACAAGACTTAAGAAGTATTTAATATATATGAACAAAACTTCATAGGCATATTCATCATGATATGTAGTTGTGCATCAAGGTTTTTATTTTGGATTCATGAAGATATTACTAAAGTTTAAACCTTTGACTTTGTAAAAATGTCCAAAACTGGAGGCATAAAATTATGTGTCATTAATAATAAAAACTGTGTAGTACTTAAAAAAAGAAATTCACATATTTTACTGTTTCCTTAACACAGACCAGATCTCTTGAAGAGGATAATTATGAAATACAATTGAATACTGGGTACATGTATTTATGCTGGAATATATAATGAAAATTGATTATTGCAATGTATTTGTTCAATGCATTTGCAAACTTGTTAGTCCCCTATTGGTGTAACCGGAGGGGACTATTGGTTTGCCCTCCATCCGTCTCTCAGTCCGTCCGTTAGCAAAAACTGGATCCCATGATAACTCAAAAAGTACTGAAGATATTTTTATGAAACTTGAAATATGGATAGATGGCTGTATGGAGATTATGCACGTCTTTTTTTAAATTTCTTCCTAGGTTGAAAAATCTGGTTGCTATGACAACAAATAGACTTAAGATATGGCAAATAAAGCAATATATTGTGATAACTCAAAAAGTACTGAAGATATTTTTATGAAACTTGAAATATGGATAGATGGCTGTATGGAGATTATGCAAGTCTTTTTTTATTTCTTCCTAGGTTGAAAAATCTGGTTGCTATGACAACAAATAGACTTAAAATATGGCAATTAAAACAATATATTGTGATAACTCAAAAAGTACTGAAAATATTTTTATGAAACTTGAAATATGAATAGATGGCAATATGGAGATTATGCACATCATTTTTGGCTTTTTTTTGTTTTTCTTTTTCTTCGGACCAGAATTCTGGTTGCTTTGGTAATGGGAAAATTATGTACCTACCAGTAGGGGACTCATGTGTTGCCTGCAACACCAGTTACTTGTTCTGTATATCAGGAGTACACATCAAGTTGACTTATATACTATAATTGCTCTAGAAGACCATAAGTAGTGCTCACCCATACTAGGAAAAAGTTAAATTTCCATCAATTGTTGCAAAACACTCTCAGGCTGGTCTCATTTTTACAAGTGTTATAGTTATTAGTTTACCAATGAATGCATTCAAAATCTAAAGTAATAAAATAAACTTGATGCATTCAAAATCTAAAAGAACAAACTTAAACAATTTTCTGTTTGTGATAATGTCATTGTTTATATGTTTAATCCTATTATAAATTACTGTTTTGTTTGTTTCTGTTTTATTAGAAAATATGATATAATACTGAAATTACAGTCTTTGAATATGAAGGTTGTAACACATGATAACTAAAAGATCTGTAATAGATTTTGTATCCTACTTCAAAACAGTAGAACAGTATTGCTTTATTTGAACATTTCATATCTATTTTCAGAGTTAAAGCACCGTCTGATAGAGACCTACATAGCTCAGTTACAGCCAGCCACACTACCAGAGGTTGACAGATTGTATGTACGGCCCAGTATGAAACTGGTGACAGATGACACAGGGGGCGGTAATGGCAACACTGAGACAGACAGATACAACATGTATAGAATAATACTGGAACAAATAATAGGCACAAGCATGAACAAGGTTTTCTTTAAAGATGAGACACAGTTTACTCGGATCTACATCTTGGGAGATGCAGGACATGGGAAGACTGCACTGTGTAAAATGCTGGTTTTGGCCTGGTGTCAGGAACATTCTGGTGATAAGATCAATGAATATATACCCAAAGATTTCTGGACAGTAGTGAAGAAGTTTGACTTGTTGTTCTGCATCACTTTAAGAAATATTAGGAAGAGCTGGATTATTAGTGAAATTATCAAAAAGCAATATTTTAGTGATTCAGACTTTCTAAACATTTTTATTAAAAATGAGTGTGACAAAAGCTCATGTCTTGTCATATTGGATGGTCTAGATGAGTGTCTTCCTCCTGATGACTACGAAACTCCCATGCATACAACTCATGGTCTGCCAGACTTATGTAATTATACCCCCGAAACAAAGTTTGGGGGGGTATATAGGAGTCACCCGGTGGTCGGTTGGTCGGTCAGTCCAGCGGTCCGTTGCATTTTCCTTGTCCGGAGCATAACTTGAAAACCACAAGTTGGAATTCAATACAACTTCATGCAATGATCAAGCACATAGAGAGGAAGTGCAGTGCACAAGAACCATAACTCCATCTTGACTTATTACAGAGTTATTGCCCTTTGTTACTTTTCCTTGTCCGGAGCATAACTTGAAAAGTACAAGTTGGATTTCAAAACAATTTCATACAATGGTCAACCACAATATGAGGAAGTGCAGTGCACAAGAACCATAACTCTTTCTATAGGAATTACAGAGTTATTGCCCTTTGTTACTTTTCCTTGTCCAGAGTATAACTTGTAAACTACTGGTTGGATTTCAAAACAATTTCATACAATGGTCAACCACAATATGAGGAAGTGCAGTGCACAAGAACCATAACTCTATCTATAGTAATTACAGAGTTATTGCCCTTTGTTACTTTTCCTTGTCCAGAGTATAACTTGTAAACTACTGGTTGGATTTCAAAACAATTTCATACAATGGTCAACCACAATAAGAGGAAGTGCAGTGCACAAGAACCATAACTCTATCTATTGTAATTACAGAGTTATTGCCCTTTGTTACTTTTCCTTGTCCAGAGCTTAACTTTAAAACTACTGGTTGGAATTCAAAACAATTTCATACAATGGTCAAGCACAATAAGAGGAAGTGCAATGCACAAAAAATTCCACTGATATGGGACCACATTTTTAGGCTGTGTACCAAATATCAAGAGACTGTGATAAGTAGGTGCTGAGAAAACTGTTACGAAAATTTCCTACCATTGACCATTATGTTGAAAATATAACTAAGTCGGTAAACAGGAAGTGGATGAGTGACAGACCTGAAATCGAATCCCACGATATGGGACCATTTGCTAATGCTGTATACCAAATATAAAGAGGCTGTGACATTCACCATTCTATAACCTGGGTTTGCACCTGTGTAACCCGGCCAAAAATCTGGAAAAAAAACTAATGTAAAAATGTCTTTTTCATACTCTTCTTCTTAATCCTAATAACTTCATCATTTCTAAAGCAGTATTGTGGGGGTATTAATCACATTTAGTGATAGTTCTAGTTTTCAGAGGTTTACCATCCTCACCACCACCCGGCCATGGAAGCTTGAGGAGTTAAGGCTGGGGCCACAGAGATGGATAGGCAAGTCCAGCTTCAAGGTTTTGATTGGTGGGCATCAAATAGATATATAAAAACATGGTAGATCTGCTGAATAAGAAGAAAAATGTCAGAAAGAACAGTGAAGACTTCCAACAACAGCTTAAGGATAAACGTCTTTTACACTTCCTGAACATACCCATCCTACTGAAACAGTTGATAATGTTATGGCATCATAATGAAAAAGAACTTACTGGAAGATCACAAGTTCATGTATACAGTACTATGATAAACCATCTGCTGAAGGATGCATGGGAAAGAAACAAAAAGAAGCCATTATCAGCAGGAAATACCCAAGAGTCAGAACTTCCCTTATGTCTAAAAGAAAAACAGAACTGCAAGATCCATAAGTGTCTACTTCTTTCACTGGCACAACTTGCCTTTACTTCAGCAGCTAAAGGGGAACTTGTTTTTGACCATGTGGAAGAAGAACTTCAAAATTTGACTGAAGGTGACATAAATTCTTGCTTAACAGCAGATTTATTGTGCCAAGAAATGTATGCAAGTCCTCTTGATGAAGAGAAGAAAAAACTTTCATTCCTCTACAGATCTTTTCAGGACTTCCTGGCAGCTGTTTTCCTGGTCATGAATCCTGAGTCTGCACAACTGCCCAAAACATGCAACACCTTCCATAAAATTCTAGACATGCGTTCTCTGGTTTTTTTTTGTGAGTGGCCTGGACTCCAAAGTCATGACATCATTATCACGTCAAGTACAGAATATCCTGGAGAATGATGAGGAATGGAAGCAATACCATGGTCAGCTAGATCTGTTTAGCTCAGAATTAATACAAAACCTGCTGTGTGAGTGTGTAGAGTAGAGTAAGAGGAGTGGACAGCCACTGCCATACTGTTATCTGAAGACAGTCGTTATTCTTCATGATCATCTGAGGACTGTAATTATTAGAAATCCATTTCTTAAGAATCTACATCACCTAGTTAGAACCAATATGTCCTGTATACAGGATGTATATGTACGTATAAATGTTGAAGGAATAACTGAGGACCTCCTAACCTGCCTGAGTCTTGTGTCAGAGTGTCGGTCAGTACAACATGTGAGTCTTGAATTAGGAAAGAGTTTATGCAATGCCAAGAAGGCCTTGCTGGACAAAGCATGGTGTGACAACTGGTCACTCATCTCTCTCAATTGAATTTCAATTATGTGAGCCATGCTATAGATATCTATGTAGTGACAGAGTGACCACATTGGTCATTTTAGAAATCAAGCATGCAAATATCTCAAGTCATATAAAATATCAGAGGTTGTTGGAGGGTGTGGAGAGGGCAACGCAGCTGAAGAAACTGGATTTGTCTTATATAAGTAATATTAAATGTAGAAAGTCTCGGAAGTCTTCCCGTCATCTGGACCTTTCTCACTGTTCAGATCTGCAGGAATTCTCTCTAGAGGACTGTGATATTTCTAAGGTTACAATCAACACAACATCACTCACAGATTGTAATGCCACTGGTACACCTGTATACTTTGTTTCACACCCACATGTTGAGACCATGAATCTGACACTGATATTTGTTGAGATAAGTGATCCACATTATCTGGATGAAATTGTCAAATTCCTACCCCACGTGACTCAGTTATCATGAAAAAATCTGATGTTAATTAGTGATGGAGAGAAGGAGTCTTCCTGTCATCTGGACCTTTCTCACAGTTCACATCTGCAGGAATTATTTCTAGATGACTGTGATATTTCTAAGGTTACAATCAACACAACATCACTCACAGATTGTTATGTCAGTGGTACACTTGTTTACTTTGTTTCACACCCACATGTTGAGACTATTGAACTGTCACTGATATTATTGGAGATAAGAGATCCACATTATCTGGATGAGTTTGTTAAATTCCTACCCCACCTGACTCAGTTATCATGCCTGCAGATGGAGTATTTAGACTTTTGTGATGGTGATGGAGATGTCAATTTGTTCCCCAAGGCAACATATCTGGCAACAGTGAAGTTAGATAGTGTTACTATGACAGACAGGGCAATGATCAAGTTTCTTGACTCTATTCTTACCATTAACCATAAGGTGGACTGTGTGATTAAAGGTAAACTTAATGAAGCAGTTGAGACTCACATCACCTCCAGGTTTGTGGTGACATACGAAGGCTATGACATGCTACACTTCCACAGCCATTCAGCAGCTCACTGAATATTCCAAGACAGAAAGTCCACACATGTAAACGGTCATTTGTTTGTCAGATATTGAATGTCAAACATGGCTAGCGATGTAAAAGCAAGCTTTTCATCAAAAGTTGAGTACCGTGCTGTACTTCAGTACTTGCATTTAAAAGGTAAAACTGGTAAGGACATACATGCTGAGTTAGTTGATGTGTATGGGTCTTCTGCACCATCTTATTCTCAAGTTAAATTCTGGGTTGGGGAGTTTAAACGCGGTAGAACGTCTTTAGAAGATGAAGCCAGGTCTGGACGCCCAGTTGATGCCATCGACAAAGAAATGTGTAATAAACTCAGATAGGCAAAGTCAAGTTGAAGAAATAGCACAGGCATTAGGCATTTCACATGGCACCATTTCAACAATCTTGCATGATCATTTAGGGATGCGCAAGCTTACAGCCCGTTGGGTCCTAAATCCCTTAGCAATGAGCAAATGGCAACGAGAGCATCAGTATGCAGTGTGTTGTTGAAGAGTTTGAGGTCAAAAGATGAATTCCTTTTGCGTCTAGTTACTGTCGATGAGACTTGGGTGCATTATTTTGAACCAGAAAATAAAGCCCAGAGTTGTCAGTGCGTAGGTCCGGGATCCCCAAGGCCAAAGAAGTTCAAGACTCAACCATCTGCTGGCAAAGTGATGGCCACAGTATTTTGGGACACAAAGGGCGTTATTTTGTTGGACATTTTACCCAAGAGAAGTACAATAACCGGAGCATACTATGCAAACTTGCTAGACCTGCTGAGGAACGCCATCCGCGAGAAACGCCGTGGTAAACTCTCCAAAGGTGTTTTTTCTGCAACAGGACAATGCAAGAGTCCATATTTGTAAAGTTGCAATGGATGCTGTGGAGCGAAATGGGCATGAATTAATACCGCACCCTGCCTACTCACCAAACCTGGCTCCTAGTGACTTCTTCCTTTTCCCAAATTTGAAAAAGGATATACGTGGACGTCATTTCCGGTCTGACGAAGAAGTCGTGGTGGCAGTTGAGGAGTGGTTCCATGGAATTGACCCTGACTTCTTCACTTCTTGGCTGCTGGCACTTGAACACCATTGGTCCAAGTGCATAGCCCTGGAGGGAAATTATATTGAAAAAGAAGAGGTAGATCTCAACCCGAAATAGGTTAGGCTGGTTATTTATTGACTCACCCTTGTATATCTTTGTTGTTTTATCTGTTAACTTTGTTATGAATGTTTTTTTTGTTCAAAATTTAATTTGTATACTGATTTTGTAGAAATATTGTTATTTTTGCATGCAGTTAATGACAAAAATACTGTTGGCTGGATGTTAAACTCATTTGACATTTTTAATCAATGGTTTCTCATTGATGAGTTTTACTTGACCTCTACATGGTCTATATCAAAGGTCATTGAGTGTCCTAACCAGGCGTCATAATCCCTAGGGCATTAAATAAACCCTGTGGTCAGATTGACACAAGTTAATGAAAGACTTTGTACACTGGTCACATCCATAGATTGAGTAAAAGACCAAGATAGCTAAAACCCAAATTGTGAGGTTTAGTAGATTAATACCTTTAGGGTTTATGATATCTACACATATTTTGATAAAATATCCATCTATATTTATTATCGCACACCCAAGAGACATGTTGTTCATCCGTCTATATGGCTTGAGACATAAATTTGCCTGTGCTTTATCTCCAGAAATATGATTGATTGTTACCAAATTTCATTAAGCATAATTATCATCATCTTTTTTTGTTCAGATGAAGTTACATTGTGTAATATCCTAATGTACCTATTGATTATCTCCAATAGCGATAACTTCATTTAGTTTGCAAGAACTATGTTTTAAATTTAAATTGTATTTATAGTATGCATCAGAAGGGTTCCAGTTTAACATCTAAATGATGGTTATTGTGAGGCAGGTTTGATATATACCTTTGTATACGGTGTATTGTTTGATTTTATTTAAAAAAATGTTAGTGAAAGTAGTAATGGTAATCAATGATGACTGACATGGACAGAGCTTATTATGTTTTGTACACATGTGTTAATGAAAGGAAGCCTTTTCATTGTAAGTCAGCTTATATTTTATTTTGACATTGTAATGTATTTATATAAAGTCAGAAATATGTAAGTAGGGACAAAGTTATACATTGATAGTCCAGTTCCAGACAGGCCAGGGATGGGACTTGGAGAAAGTGTATTGTGTGGAGCTGTTCACATTGATATCATTTCAAAAATAGGTTTTAACACTAATGAAATACTAATTCCTATTTGTAAATTTACAAAGAAATGTAAAATATTGGTACCAGTCCAGGTGGCTGAGTGGTTAGAGTGTCCACCCTTGAATCAGGAGATCATGGGTTTGATCCTTAACCGCAACATACCAAAGTCATAAAAAATGGTACTGGTATGGTATAACTCCCTTGCTCTGCACTCAGCATATAAGAGTAATTCCAGAACTGGTTGGACTTGTGTCAGGATAATGTGAGTGGGTGTGGAATCATGCTGTATTTCAGTTTAGCAGCACTACATCTGTCATATGTAGAGTGACATAGTCTCCAAATACTACTGCTTGGAGGGTCATGAAGAAATGTTGCCCCAGCTATTGTTTAAACCAACATCTGTCTGATCCAATGTCTGTGTCTATTGCCACAGGACCACAATGCCAGAATCTTGTTGTAATTATTTTTAAGGTAATTCATTCACCATTATATTATAATCATGGTCCTTCAAATGCTTAAAAAGTCTTCAGTGCAGATAGTCATGCATCAATTGACTTAGAGGTATAGGCTCTATTGCTCAGAGTCTATAAACGCTTGCATTTACTATGAAATTCCCACAATCACTTGACGGACCATGATCGCAATTTATGATGAATGGATTTCCTTAAAACAAAATAAACCCATAATTTGTCTTAACTCAATGATGCAATACAATTATTAAACAATGTATGTTTGAAATTAATTGTTGGGACTGTTGAATTTTGTTTATCTTGGATATAAATCAATGTCTGCAGAACATTTGTCTGCAAGTACCATATTACAAACTTTATTGCCAGTCAAGGTTAAATGCTACTTAATAAAAGTGGATGCTTGGAACAGGTTGGCTTTTTACTACAGGTAATTACTGAAATTAACTCAACTGTTTTGTGTTTCAGGAAGTGGAAATGACGCCAGTTAGTGATCACATCTATGGATTTGACCACGCCCACATCACAGTTGTGAAGGTCAAGATTGATATCGGGTCATGTGTCACAGTAGGTCAGGACACCACAGGTTAGATAATCATGGAGATGCCTGGCCAGTAGTCTAGGCAGGTATGTTTACACATTTATGAAATTCTTGACAGACTGAATTAAGCTAGCCCCAGTGATTCTCTTGAAACCGTATTCATTACCAATATTGATATTGACCTTTATATAAATGTATGTATCATTACGATAGCTATATGGTCAACAACAATTTATTAATCTGGTTTTCCAAATGAAAATTCTGATTATTACTGTGACAAGTTCTATGGGTGTGAAACGTTGACTTCTTTTTCTTGACCATAACTTTGTCATGGATTGAGATATTTTGAATTAATTTGGACGTTTTCAGCATGATGTGACAGTGTGCAAGCACAAGACCAATGTCCATAGCTCTAAGGTCAGGGTCAAACTTTGAGGTTGTATGATGGTAAAAACTGTGTTCTTCAGAAATTTACTCTAACTCCAGCATCTGCATCTTTTGAGCAATCATCTTCAAACTTTATGGCAATGCTTCCAAGGTTTTCGATTATGGAAATCTTCAAACTTTATGCAATGCCCAAGTCTGATTAGTTCGATTATGCTATGATCCGTCAATTAGGTCAGAGTTAGCCCCTTTTAATATTAAAAAAATGCCATATTTCACTTTGTTTCAAACTTTATGGCAATGCTTATGACCATAATGTCTTGATTAAGTTCGAATATGGCTGAGATCGGTCAATTAGGTCAGGAGTTAAGCCCCTTTTGATATAAAAAAAATGCCAGATTTTACTTTGATTACACTCTAGCATCTTCATTTTTTTAGCAATCTTTTTCAAACTTTAAGATTTGGGTTAATTATAACTGATATTGACAAGTTAGGAGTTATGCCCTTTTCACCATAAAAAAGCCAGATTTCACTTTTACACTCTAGCATCTTTATTTCTTGAGCAATCATCTTTCTCAGGTGAGCGATCAAGGACCATCTTGGCCCTCTGGTTTTATATAGGGAAAGTTAAGAAAAAAATCTCCTCTAAAACCAATGGACAGAATTTGATGAAATTTGGTAAAAATGATCTTTGGATGTGAGTCTACAAAAATTGCTCAAATAAAAATGATCCATGCAGAACTCTGGTTGCCATGGCAATAAATAGAACAAAAATCATCTTCTTCAAGATTAATATAAATCATCTTCCAGATTAATAATTTGCAGGGTTTCAAAATGATTTTAATTGGTACAGATGATCCTTGGGTGTATCTCTACAAAGTATTCAAAATTATTTGGATGTGTGTTGTAAACTCGGCAACAATATGAGGGGAGGCTTATTTATTGAACAAAATAACACTTATCGGTTTGCGAAAAGTGTTTTCAAAACAAAAAGATAACCCGAGAATTTATTAACTGGTTGAAATGAATGAGATTACATGACCGTAGATTTCCAGTGTGTTTTAAGTTGCATGATGACACTGTATTTTCTGAAAATGTTAGCGCTTGTGAATCACAACTGCACTGCTCCATAGAGTGTATAGGGATGGAATTACTACAGTGTCGACAGTATGTGGGACATTTAGGTAGAAAATTACTTCTAGGCTACTCATAGTGTCCTATATGAGACAAACGGATCCATCAACCTCCAACAATCAGTTTTAAGTCACTATAAACTGTTCAGAGTCAAAGGTGTATTTTTGTGTGATTTTTCACTCCGTTGTCTAAAATATTTTTATCTCAATGGAAGCAAGCACGTTTTTCAAAAAAAAAGAAATGTTATCCATCAACTTACAACCAGTTAACTGTTCCAAGTCAAGGGTGTATTTTGTGTGGTTTTTGACTCTGATTTATCTGTACTTGAAATTGTTTTGGCTGCTTTTTCCAGATTAACAACTGTTACTGATTTAACCTTTTCCTTAATATAGACTCATATTGACACTCTCAAGAGGAACCACATAAAATAGTCACAGTTAAACATTCCTTGTTACAGAAAACAATTATTTCATTTTAAAATGCAGATGTACTCTGGTGAGCGTCTATGGCCCTTGGGCCTCTTGTTTAAAGTCCGTCTCGGCCGACACTTCCATCACAAAAGTTAACTGGGAATTGAGCAAAAATCAATAACCAGGTGAAGTCAAGGGGCGGAGTTACGTTCTGATTGGCCTACACAATGTTTTCTTTTTCTACTGTAAGAGTGAGAACGGTCGCAGTATTATTGGAAAAGTCAAAGTCAATCGCACGGCGTAGTAACAAAGTGTTCAGTCTCATAACACAGATCCCTCGCTTAAATGTCTAGGTCACACTTTTAGATTGAAGGATAAAGATGGGTACACAAACTTTTTTCTTCTGTTTTTATTAGCTCACCTGAGCACAACATGCTCATGGTGAGCTTTTGTGATCACCTTTTGTCCGTCGTCCTTGCCTGCGTGCGTCATCAACAATTTCTTTAAACAACTTCTCCTTCTAAACTACTCACTGGCTTTTTATAAAACTTCACAGGAATATCAAAATTGTCTCCCTTGTGTTTAGTGCCAATCATTGAAGGACTGATAAGCCAAATGTCAGGATGATATTACTGGGTGTGGTATCATTCCACTGTACAGTGAGGCATAACAATATATGTCTCCTTTGCAAATGGAATAATTTCAGTAGAAGATAAGATCAGGCACACATGCAACTGTAATATTCTGTGCTATTCAAATATGAGAGATTGTTAAACTGCTTTCCATGGTTAAGTTTGCCTTCTTTTTATACATGTCTGAGTCGTCTTAAACTGAGATCATAGCAGAACTTAATGGCTCTATTTTTCAATCTTCTCCATGTCCATCATTTTCGTAAGTTTTCACTATACCGTATTATTGTTTACATAATGATTTTGCTGTAAATTTACAAAAATGAAAATGTCAGAAAACAAAGTAAGTATTTGACGTCATTGAATAAATTGATATCATTTTGCAGATTTTTATCACCAAAAAAATTTTGGAAAAAATTAACCATTTTTTTTTAAAATTCTTTTATTATCCAATTTTAACCCCTCATATCTACATTATAGTAGCTGCAAAAAATATCTGAGGTAACTCATTAAATAGATCATTTTTGCATGTTATTTCTCATCTGCTTTGCCGGTGCTTTGATTAGTTTCCAGAAGGACAGGCTCAGTAAACCTGTACAAAGGGGTTGGGTGGTTTCCGTATCATGTCACTGATTTGGACATTTCTGCCTCAATGTTTTATCCTGTCCAGTGGCTATGACGTACTGAAGTCTTTAAAATGGTACTGGTATATCTCCCTTGCTTGGTTCTCTGCAAGTAAAGGAATTCCATAACTGGTCGCGCCGGTGTCGGGATAATGTAACTGGGTGTTGTATCATGCCACTTTTATGTGCTGTGATATAGCATCATGGCAGCACTATATCTGTCTTATGTAGACAAATCCCAAATGACTGAATTGCTGTTGTAGGGACACTTAAACCAAGCATACTATTTTATGTCACAAACAAATGGAACAATGTCAAAAAATAGTTCTTGCAAAAAGAAAAAAATTCACTTTTCGCATTTCAGCGGTGTATCGCTGATTTTACTTTTTGTATTCATTTTGATTCTAGCACGATGTAGATTCTATGCACATTTTGAATTTTTCATGCATGTTTGACAGTATTTTCTCATGTAATTTTTGGAACACATTAGAAGTTACCAATTGTTATAATCTTTTTTTAAATTTTCATTTTAATACCCTCTAAAAGTGTTAAGGTCACAGCATGAGAAAAATGTGAAGCCTGGCCGGGACTCAAACCCCAGGCCTTTTGCTTATAGGGCAAATGCTTTACTGACTGAGCTTCCCAGCTGCATACACATCTTTCTCCCCTCTTGTGAGAAATAGGTACTGTTACATTATCCTCCTCCATTTTAGAATTGGTACCTGAATTCTAGGAGTTACAGGGTAAATATAACCATGTGCAAGTGGCGTTAAACATACCTAGCACCTATGCCACAGTCTGATGTTAGGCGCCAAATGTCACAGGATGAGGAAATGTGCAGCCTGACCGGTACTCAAACCCAAGGCCTTTTGCTTTACTGACTGAGCTACCCAGCTATATACACACTTTTCTCCCCTATTTTGAATATTAAGAATGTTGACATTAAGAAATAATGTTTTCTTTTTTTTTTCAACAAATTTTAGCAAAGGTGAAGTTTTACCATAAGCTGAATCCTATAAAATGAGCATGCTGACCCCCTATTTTTAATTCATATTTCCTTAATTATAATCTGAAGTACTTGTATGTAAATTTTAGAAAGAAAATCTGTCTTAAAAAAAAAAAAAAAGAATAAAAAACACTGAAATCCTGTTAAAAACAGTTCTGTTCTCTGTTCAAGAGAATTTTTTGGTGGAAAGAGTGAAAATATAGCTGTCTGTTGTAAATTTGGTCATATTCATTTTCAGGCATGCAGTTCTACAGAGCTGTCTTGAACTTCAAACTTGAGATGTAAAATCAACACAATGCAAACATGGCAGGATGACTGGAACAACACTGGGTGAGAGGACAGGTGTCTGGTTGACATGTGGACCCATCTCTGTGTACTGGGACTCAGTATCTGTACAAGGATGTGACTGCAATGGAACTTGATGCCCTCGATCATGAGTCATCCTTGGGTTAGCCAGTCACCATGGAAATGTGCAATTGTGAAATAAGTCCTTCATTTTGTTAGCCCTCTTGATATTGTCTTCAAAACTTTGCACATAGAGTGTCTTATATCACAGTTATCAACTTATATCATAATGTCTGGATTGACCTTGTTACTGTTATTGTCCTGGATGGCACTCAGTGCTATATGAGGCTTGTTTGGAAATTATTGAGATGACTTGAATAGAAAAAGATCTTGAAGGAATATAGATTACAAATTATTCCCAAATACAGCCAAATGTTATTACTATCTGTATGCAAAATAACTTTTTCCTAATGACTCCCATATAGTTTCAGAATCCGTTTAAATTATTATTCCCATTCAAATAAAAGCTTTTATGATAGTTGCTGCTCACCTTAACTGACGCTGTGATTTCGTGTACACTAACTCTAGATAATGATGTATATGTATCTATATAATGAATGATTTCAAACTTTACTAGGGTGATGTCAACATCACATGTAACCATGGCATCAGTTAATATGTTTCTGCTATTGTAACACATATGCACCACAGTTGCTTCTGTACTTTCCAGTTTTAACACCGTGCTTCAGGTAGCCCAACCTAACAGTGTCTAAATATTAGTTCTTGTTGTACTGCCAATATTTAGTATACTTATTCCATTTGCATGATCCATCAGAGATTAAAGTTAATTGAAAGTTTTAACTCTTCACATTATCTTTTTTTTTTTTTTAAATCAACCATGTCTTACATATTTTCCTAACAAGCCTTGTGTATATATTATATTGCTGTTTAGTGTTATTAAGTCATCAGTATATTATAATACAGTCCAGTCCCGTTACCTCGATATTGAGGGGACTTTACTTTTTGATCGAGGTATGACATAGAACGAGCTATACGATGTTTTTATATATTTGGGATTTATTCTATAGTTAATTACTAAGGGTATCGGAGAAAAACATTAACTCGATATTTATTTCTTACATGTATTTTAATCATATTAATCAACTAGAAAACACATTGTAAAAGAGAAAAAATATCAAAGCACAAACGAAAATGCATTAGATAATGTTTAAAAAGCACATCTTTATAAAACACATTTGATGGGCAACATTTACATTGTATATAAATGTACGTACATACTACAAATGGTGGACACCGTACAGGTGATCGTTAGATAAACACAACCATGACGTTTACCCTTAGCGGCTTGTAAACTTTACAAAAAAGTCCTTAATTGACTTCTGTCGATTGTGCGATGTTGAATCGAGCGATGGCTTCCTTGATAGACAGATTTTCTTTTGCTATTATAGTCAAAAATGTGTATTTCTGCTCATACGACTTAGCTTCAAGCTTTCGTTTTACACCTCTACGTTCAACCGATCCAGTTATGCTCCCGGGTTGAGTACCGGGCCCTTCACTGGATTGTTCAGCTGGTAGTAGTGTATTGTTGGTAGACATCGTTGAAAAGTGGAGAAATTACTGATGTCCACTGTATATAAACATATTTGACACCAGACAATAATCACTCATGTCAGCAATTAATGCGGACCGCTTGTTACCGTCTGTCATCAGTTTGTTTTCACGAGGTGTTTTTCTAACGGTGTGAAGTCTCAGCTTGGTAATTGGCTTTCACACTTCGGCGGTAGAAGCCAATCAACCTAATCGACTTACAAAGGGTAATTATGTCTGATTTATCAATGTCGGGACCGGTAAATTAAATCGAGGTATGATTTAACATCATTTAGTACGATATAGAGTTATAAAAATATTTTAATATGGGATATATAGGCAGTAAAGTTGGGACCGTCACTCCTGATCGAGGTATGCATAGAAATCGACTTATCAAAGATCGAGTTAACGGTACTGGACTGTATGTCCAATTTAAATGGATATATTAAACTTCTGTTTGTGCATGTGCCATCGGTATATAGTTTATTGTTAAAAGTCTTGATGGAGACAATATCCAGTTAGTGATCAATTTTTATGGGATTCCTTGAAGATATTGAATTTGTGTTTTGTGTTTGTTGTAAATATTTTTGCATGTGATTGGTAAGGTTTTATAAGAAATTAGTCAATAAATGTTTCTTTTTTAGTGATGTTTAAACATGTAGTTTGTGACCAACTCAACACCAAACTTGTTGGTCTTGGCACTGGACATTATGTTTATGCCTATTGATAGTACATGATTTTTTTGTTATATGATGTGTAGGATAATTAATGTGTAAGGTTTACCTTACTGGTATGTAACTGTAAGATGAATGTCTGGTTTTGATTTAGTTAATACAGTAAGTTCAAGTAATGAAATGTGAAATACTGAACTGTGTAGTACTGGTGCTGTTACAGTTAATTACCTATAAATCACATCATTTGAACACAAGTATATCAATAAAGCTGGCCACATCTTTTAAACAGGGGCCCTATGTTTAAGTCCAACTCTGTCCATTTTGTGTGACTGTGTTTTTTGTTGTTGTTTTTTTAATTTTTTTTATTATTATGATAATCAAATCTTATAATAATTTTTTTATCAGAAGAAATAATGAGCAATAAAATATACATAAATAAAAAAAGAAAATGAAAGTAATTGATAAGGTTATTTTTACTTTGACGCAATACAGTAATAAAGTATTTTATGATTTTTTGGGGGGACTCAAGTTAAAGATAGTAATCTTGTTATTGATATATATTTTGTATTTTTAAAATACTTCTTGTGTAGTTAATTTATATTTGCTTCCTTTTGATTCAAATACATAATATATGTATTACTTGCTGGAATGCTTATGTATTTTTATCTATTACATGTAAGACATTGGTTTAGTCAGTAATAACCAGCTGTCCTGAAGTATTAAACACACACGCCCACATGTATCTGTACATAACACGTAATTACTTTGGTCACATGCATAGCATGACAGATACATTTGTATATCTCAACCTTGTTCCAGCATCTGATTTATTTTCAGCAAACATCATACCCCATTTTTGATTCAAATGATTATATATGATTATATAACACATGTGCGAGTGTAGGACAAAATCCCCCCCGGACATAATCCCCCCTACCTGAAATTTGTCAAGGCGGACATAATCCCTCCCAATAGATTTTACAGGGCGGACAAAACACCCCTCGTGAATTTGCCAGGGCGGACAAAATCCCTTATAAGGCGGACATAATCCCCCCTAGAAATTTGTCAAGGCGGACATAATCCCTCCCAATAGATTTTACGGGGCGGACAAAACACCCCTCGTGAATTTGCCAGGGCAGACAAAATCCCCCTCGTTATTGGGGACTGAATAATGCAAAGTTTAAAATACATGTGTAAAATTGTTACTAAAAATTATGTTTGTAGGAGTGCCACAGACAGGAAAATACAAAATTATTCAAAAACATTTTAAAATTTTACTCGTGTTATATTGATTCTGTAACTTGATGAGGATAACATAAACACTGATGTTAATTCCTTCTAGCTCCCAGATAAAGAAAATGAGATTTTTTTCCTTTTCACACCCATTTAAGACATGTTAATAAAGGCCACCTCTGTCTTCATTGATTAATTAGAACAGTCCCTTAGGTGTGAACATGAAATTAATGTTGAATACGAAAAGTGTTAATTAACCAAAATAAGATGAAAAAAGGCCGCAGTGTAATATGTTTGATGTCCTTAATTAATTAACATGCACTATTATTGGAAAAGGAGTAAAATACCTATCAAAAAAAACTGCCATAAAATATCTTTGATGTTACTAAATCAGGCATTTGAGTAAAATATTTCAGAAAAATTTAAGTATATAAGCCATGCCTATTTTGAAACATTGTAATTTAATCATGGAATTCATTACCAGTAATAAGGGTGCTCGGAAACTCTGTTACCAAGGTGTTTGCTATACTAAGAAGAAGGAAAGCAAATCAACAATTTGATGGGAATGTTTCAAGAGAGCGGCTGAAAAGCATATTCAGTCTAAGTCGTAATATCTTATATATATCACTTATACAAATTAAAGAAAAATATAACATGCATTATTAACTGGTGTAATTAGTTAAGGGATTGTTCAAATGAACCAATTAAGACAGAGGTGGCCTTTATTAACATGTCTGAAACAGGCGTGAAAAGGTTAAAAAAAATCATTATCGAAGCAAATATTATAACGAGGGGGATTTTGTCCGCCCTGACAAATTCACGAGGGGTGTTTTGTCCGCCCCGTAAAATCTATTTGGAGGGATTATGTCCGCCTTGACAAATTTCTGGGAGGGGTTATGTCCGCCTATACAAAATTCCATAGGGGGGATTATGTCCAGGGGGATTTTGTCCGTCCCCCAGCTCATACAAATATCCAACTTTACCTGACCAATTTTGATGAATGCTGAAGTGTCATTAATATTTGATAGTAGGTAATACAAACATGGCAGTTTGAGAGATCTTTCAGACTGACCATGTTTTGTTGTCATTGAAAATGATTTATGGAAGTCAAATTTATTGTATTATTGACATCTTTTGGTACATGTTTTTTTTTAGGTACATCTTTTGGTACATGTTGAAAATTAAGCAGGATTATCATGAAATCAGTTTCTCAAGAACTTAGTACACTATTAATAATTGGCAAAACTGGTACATTAAATATATAGGAGTTACCTCCAATACACCACTGTCACTCATTTCAAGACTCAATCACATTGGTAAACAGTCCTGATCTCATCACTTAAAATTAATATGCTATGTTGAACTCAAGACTTTTTTTTAAGACTTTCAACTCTTTGAAAACTATTAAGAATGTTTAAGCAGGTTACCACTGATTCGGCTAAAAGGCAGCCAGGTATTATATATCACTTTCCAAATGTCTTATGTGGACTGCAATCCTACAACAATCTCTTGTGTAGATATTTTGTAGCACATCATCAAAAAGAAATATAATAAAAATACACTAACTTAAATGAAAACTTAAAAAGAATAAAAAGAATAAATTTTCTTTAATCTTAATTTTATATCCAATCATTGTACCAGAGATTTAAATTACCTAGAGGGATAAGCATTTCAAAAAATAGAAATTTATCGTCTGTATAGCCTGACTTCCTTGCGCGCACTCAGCTATTATCGGTTGTTTCCGTAGTCATCGTTTTTTGCTCCCTCGATAAACTTCAGTGATATCTGTTGATATGGTTTGTGGAAACACATCAATAACTAAGGTCAGAGAATAACATTATTACTGAAAGAGATTTACTGAGAAGTTATGCATCAGATGCATCTCTAGTACAAAATAGCAGAAATTTAATTTACCTATATTCAGTGTATCTTCGTTAATATCTTAAAATAATTTTGTAAAATGCCTGAATCTTTATAAAGGTGTGATGTTTTCTGTTCATACTGAAATTGTCAACTTTAGTTATGAAATATATGTATAATGTTTGTATCAAAATTGTTTTCTTTGAGTTGACATGCTGTCATACTTGTTAAATCACTTTATTTCTATAGTTTAATTAGATTTTATTGTGTAATGTTTTTTCACAAGGATTTTCGAAATTGCTGAGAACAAATGGGGATTAAAAGCAATAGAAAAAGCAATATATGAATATTTAAATAGAGCTACCGATAATTCTAAATTAATGTATTGGGTAGTATTTGATGTTAAATATTAATTGAGACCTGTTAAAAATTATTCTAGACCAGTTAGCGGTGTCTTATTCTCACGAAATAACCCCACTTATTATTAGCTCACCTGAGCACGTGTGCTCAGGATGAGCTTTTAGGATCGATGAATGTCCGTCGTCCACAATTTGTTCGTTTGCACTCTAGCATCTTCATTTTATGAGCAATTATCTTCAAACTTTAAAACAATGTTTATAACCATAAAATCTCGGCCAAGTTCGATTATGGCTGATATCGGAACATTAGGTCAGGAGTTATGCCCCTTTTAAAATTCAAAAAAGCCAGATTTCACATTGTTTGCACTCTAGCACCTTCATTTTATGAGCAATCATCTTCAAACTTTATGGCAATGCTTATGACCATAATGTCTCGATTGAGTTTGATTATGACTGAGATCAGTTTTGGAGGAGTTAAGCCCCTTTTTTAAAAAAAAAGCCAATTTCACGGTTTTTACACTCTAGCATCTTCATCTTTTGAGCAATCATCTTCAAACTTTATCAATGTTTATGACCATAAGGTCTCGATTGAGTTCGATTAATGCTGAGATCCGTCAATTAGTTCAGAAGTTATGCCCCTTTTAATATTAAAAAAATGCCAGAAATCACTTTGTTTACACTCTAGCATCTTCATCTTTTGAGCAATCATCTTCAAACTTTATTACAATGTTTATGACCATAAGGTCTCGATTAGTTCGATTAATGCTGAGATCCGTCAATTAGTTCAGAAGTTATGCCCCTTTTAATATAAAAAAGCCAATTCACTTGTTTACACTCTAGCATCTTCCTTTTTTTAGCAATCATCTTCAAACTTTATGAAATTGTTAATGACCATAATGTCTTGATTGAGTTCAATTGTGGCTGAGATGGGTCATTTAGGTCAGGAGTTATGTCCCTTTTAATACAAAAAATGCAAGATTTCACTTTGTTTATTCTCTACCAACTTCATTTTTTTAACAATCATTTTTAAACTTTGAGACAATGTTTATGCCCATAATCTCACAATTGGGTTCAGTTATAACTGATATTGACTTGTAAATTTAGGAGTTATGCCCATTTCACCATAAAAAAAAGCCAGATTTCACTTTTACACTCAAGTATCTTTATTTCTTAAGCAATCATCTTTCTCAGGTGAGCGACCAAGGGCCATCTTGGCCCTCTTGTTTTTAGTAATAAGGTCTTTGAAAATCATCAGAAATTTTCTTGAAACACTCATATTTTATTCAAATCATGGATATAAACACTGTTGTTATCATGTTTAGTTTTGGGGTGTTGGAGTTACGCAGAGTATTGTTTAGATTATATGTCTAAAACAAACTGAAATTATGTTTGTGTTATCTAATACCGATACCGGAAAGAGTCACATATGGTTGAGCATATGCTTCATGTATATTTTTTATTTTCTCAATTTATATGTTCTGAAGTTATTAATACTTCAGTTATATCTGCGTTGTGTTTATGAGAATGGAAAAAAAAAGGACAAAAAGTATCAGCAAATAATAATGTGAAGCATAAGAAGATTGGAATGTGAAAACTGGAAATTAATTTGGACCAACTGAAAATCTAGCATAATGGTGGATGGAATACCTTAAAAACAGCTATGGTTGTGTTAATCATATGATAGCAATTAATTTCATATTTGATATTTTTGTTCCACACATTAAAGTTGTAGAAGTACAGGTTATGCAGTTGTTTTTAGATTATCTTCCTTTACCCATAACTTGTCTGATTTCAATTGGCTATGCAGATGTTTGATCTGGGTCTGCTCTGCTGTTTGTCATTGCTTGAAAAAATGTGATTCATCATGAAGGAACAACTCTTGTGTATCCTATATATAGCCCCCATTTCACTTTTTGAAACTTTAATAATTAAACTCCTTTTGCAAGATCTTCCTGGACTGATTTATCACACACTTGACATGACTTGTCACTCTCCTATAACATATCAGACTATTTTAGTTCTCAGCTATTTTAGATTGTTTATCCTATGAACAGTATTTAGAGACAATGTCATAAAAGTTTGTGTGTGTGTCTTAAAATTTATATCTGTAGACAGTCTACTGTTTAAAAGAGTTGTGGTAAGTTATATATAATGCTGCCTTACTGGTGTTATCTAGACAAGTAGCATGATACCACCTTTGGGTGCATGGATAGCTTAATGATAACATACTTCACTTTTCACCAATAAGTCCTTGGTTAAGTTCCTGGTCCCGTACATGAGAAGGTACAGTGATTGAACCCACATCCTCCTTGTACCAAGGGCAGCTGTACTAGATGGTTCCTAATGATCTGGGACCTTGGTTCTGTGATACCTGCAGACACACTTCATCAAGGTGTGTCAGAACCTTGGCTAATACAAACCCAAACAGTTCATCATTAACTTCCTTGTAAAGGAATGAAAACAAGCCTAGTCCTAAAATGTATTTACATAATATAAACAGATATTTAGACTTCTATTTGTGTAGTTGAAAAAGTTCCTACCTGGTTTTCTATTTTCAGTTTTCTGATTTTAATTGAATATCACTAATTAATAGTGTAGATAAGTCACTTTTGTGTGAAGGGGGGTATACACGTTCGAGAAACTCATATTTCTTACCCTATCCCCTATTAGCAGAAGGAATAATGCCCTTTCATTAATATCAGTGTCCCAGTCTGCCCCATCTTTCATCTCCACCATTGCTGTTATAACTTTTTGGGCCTGTAAATACAACTGTAGTCAAATATTATTGCTCAACAGTTTTTCAGTAACATGGTTTTGTGGCAGGTTAAATAGGTAAAATATCGCTCTGGTTGAAGGCTTAGTCCCACTTGGATTTTTTTTTTTTTTTTTTTACCTCAGGGATATACTCCCGATGGAAATAGATGAGCCTCGGGTGGTGTCGGGAACAGGTTCCACGGTGTCATGGGAAAACTTCGGAAGCATTGTGAACCATGTGGAGTCATTGGGAGAACTGCTTCCAAAAAAAAAATTCATTGCTTGCATTTATTTTTTTTTTCCTTTGTCCCCAATGTTTTTCCGGGAAAAGGCCAGGGAAACATTCGCGGAGCTGTCCTGCGGGGAAGCATTCACGGAGTTTTCGCAAAATATTGTTTCCTCCGAGAATCCCCGAGACTTTGGTGATGTCTTGCCGAAGTAAGGTCGATGTTAATGCAAGTTTTCAAGTTCATAGCTCTCTCGGTCTAATAATTATAATGGAGCAACATGAAAAAAATGAAAATTAACATGGACAATAAATCGAAAAAAAAAAAAAAACGAATTGCAAAATAAGGTGATTAAAAATTAGAAAACTTTATACAAAATGGACATCAAATGATTTTTCTGTGAAAACATGGTCACAATTACTTGATAAACGACATGAGATGTATGCTTAGATGTGCTAACAACAAAACTGTTTGGACAAAATTGGCTCAGAAATATTTGGCATCAACATTTACAGAAAGAAGAGAAGAAGAAAAAAATTAACATGAGAGTGTAGGCACAAGTGATTTATACATGTGATATCTGACGACTTTAAGTTATCTAACTAGATCTCCATTTGAATTTTCTTTCACATTTTGGACAATTAAATCTTTGACTTTCATGCTCAACCCTATCCTGCTATATCTTGCGGAGGAACACTACGTACAAGCGAAAGCACTGTGTGTTGGCAGTGATATCAGTTGTTTTTATTTTTTGAACCCTTTTCAAAGGGGTTGATGTCACTGTCACTTTTTTTTCAATAAAACTTCCATCAACGCCAACGATTTCAAGGGATTCGTCTGACATTTTTACCACTGGTACCAGGCCTCGAATGAATAGTCAAAATACATCAAATATACCTTTGAACAGTGTTTAATCTCTGGGCACTCTTTGAGTTGAAAATTAACCAAAACAAGAGCGTGCTGCAAATCAATCTTAAACCTTCCAAATAATCACATCGCTGGCCTCAAAATAAGATAGAACATACGCTAATGATAAATAAAACAGTGGCTAAATCTGTTTGTTGACATGTACAATTTGTTGTCGAGTTTCTCATTTTGAAAGAAATAATTCATGCAGAACGTAAAAACACTATTTCATTTTAGTGTTTGAAATTATATTTTGTCCAATGAGATCATTCCAATTTTCAAATTTTTGTCTCCATTTAATTCATTTAATCGGCATAAACTTGTCACTTAACACTATTCCGTTAAATCAGCCAGCTTCAAGCACCTTCAGTGCGCATGTGCGGCAAGGTGTGTCGAGAGCTTTATGTGTTTACCAATATCACGCATATGTAATGTGTTACATGGTTTTTTGATGGGGACGCATGAAAATCGATATAAAAGAAAAGCACATCATCAATAGTGAACCAGCAATCTGATTTATCCAAAATAACAAAAGAACTCTACCCTTCCACTTAGTTTAGTTTGGACATATTTTATTGCCGTAGATAATGATGATACAACATTGAAGATTTTAGAAAATAATCAAAAGGGTCTGACCAAAAGTTCTAACAACATTAGTATCGGCCATCTCCTTGAAAGTATTGGTATAATTTCAATGTCTACATATGCTTACATAGAATAGGCAAAATAAGACAAAGCAATTAAGTAAATATCTGATTCAATTTTTGAAATAACAGTACTATTGTTGTAAATGAAAAAAAAAAGAAACTGATACATTTTACGAGATGAGATGTGTAATAATATGAATGAAGAGATTTAAAAAAAAATAATTGAAATATATAAATAAATAATGAGAAGAGAAGAAAATATGGCTAACAAATAAAGGTTACTAAAACGGAAAAAATATAACAATGTCCAATTGCAAAACACAAAATAACATATACATGTATATAGGTGCAGATAAATGAACCTTTCTAAACAGTATAATAATAATATATACATCTTTCACCACTTTTTTGCCGAAGAGATCAAAGTCGGGGTCCGGTTCAATGCTCATTTTTTCAGCCTCCCCGAGCGTAGCTCAACACAGCTAGAGCAACGCATTGACCTTTGACATATCATGTTACATGTCACGTGATGTAATTCACGCCGGGAACACGTGGATAGGGCGGAGTCACAAAAATCAATACTATATTTGGAATGTGAGACTGCATTAAGTTGCGCCGCGCCAGACCGATTTAATTTCATTAATGCTTACTAAAAAACACTAACCTATACAAAATAAAGTGGACATATGCTTAGTACATCCGCTGTTGGGCAAAGATTAGTTGTAAATCTTAACTCCCAGCTCGTTCTGTTTTACTGTAAGCCTT
>CM037787.1:14671709-14721709 GCA_021229015.1 Solen grandis | reverse complement strand
TTACATTTATGCATAAAAAGAATGCATCAGCTCATAAACAAAACCAGAAATATGTCTTGGTAGCTTTATAAAATGCAAAAAGTTACATTAAATTACAAGGCCACTTATTAAAGAGAGAGAAGTCTTACAGAGAGAGAGAGAGAGAGAGAGAAAAAAACCCAGCTAGAAACCAAAAAAAAAAATAAATTGTACCCTTAGATGAGATAGTCCACTAGTGTGATAGGTCATTTGGGTGATTCCACTACATATGCAGAGGTGGAGAAGATAACATTACCACAAATACCATTCCTATAGCTTAGTCTGACCTTCTGGCAGAGGTCACATTTTCTGGACTGTGTTGCCCCACTGAGTTAGTGCAAAACTATATTACCTGCTACTATGTATATGAGATACTAGGCTAGTTTTACACAAAGCCACCTGATAGAGACATAAGTGTTATTCATACTATCCTAAATCAGCAGCAGCATCAACATCATCATTAAAGTGATTGTGGGGGGGGGGGGGGTGAATATGCAGATTGTCTGCCTTTACTTTGGTTCATGTCAGTGTTCCAGTACACAGGGATTACCAAACACCTCTTAAAAACCACAAACGAATGATTAAAAACACTTTGTAATAAATTGCAACTTATTTCATAATAATTAACCCTTTTCCTCATAAAGATCTATAAAATACCTATGTGAGTAGCATAAAACCTAATCAGCCTGCAAGTCCAACTGTTACTCGCAGGCTGATCAGGTTTTATGCTGTTTGCTGCTCCTTAGTGGTCTGGGGATGAGGATTTTACAATAAATTTGGAAAGGTTTAAGTGGGGCTTTCTGCAGATCAGAATTTATGTGGTACCTATAAAGGGCGTCATAATGAGTTTTTATGAGGGAAAAGGTTAAGGACCATCTCTCTTTTTGTCCATTTTCAATCAGCAGTACCACACTGAAATCTCATGATCACTGTTTTTTTTCCATACTATTGCTAAAATGGGTAAGAAAAACTGTCAAGTTCCTGAGAAACATGTATATCAGTATGATACATGTATACTAGGTTGCATATAGAGCAGTGGTACTCAGGTGAGCGATTTGAGGCCCTATGGGCCTCTTGTTGCTTTTACCGTTTAACTTTATCAAGACTATCTGACATGGCAGAGGAACATAAGAAATGGTTTCGATTGAGTGATCACTCCCTGTTTTTGTACTATTTGAGTGAAACCCTTTTCTTATGAGTACTTTTTACTGTAAATATTTTCACTTTTTGAGTGAAACTTATTCTTACCTTAAAAAGGTGGCTTAATCTACAATACATATTTTGGTTACTTGTAAGGGATGGTTTCCTAGGACTTCATTTTATACCTCGAAGTGACATTTTGTTTTTGCCAGAAGGTAAAGATAACAAGGTCTAATTCACGAGACAAATGTGGCATAATTGAAAATAAAGCAATAATCTTTTTTCATGAAAAGAGATATATATTCGCAATTATTTTATTCTTTGCTTTTCATATAATTAATTTCTAAGTTGCATAAGCAACTTAACATTAAAAAAAAAATAACCCAACAAAGATGATATTGTGCATTTTAGCCTAGTCCACTATTGATGGACTGGGGTACTATTGACAACCCTGTTAAGTCATAAAGGTGCGCCAGATGCTTTTGAAAGTTTGAATGTACAAACGACAAATGATCAACGGTTCTTGAAGGCGATACACTTAAAAGCAGGAAGTGACAATGTTGTTAAAACATAGGCAGCAATGGAACTTGATACACAAGGGATTAAATAGAATTAAGTGAAGCCGTTTTTTCATGCGTAAATGGTACGCACAGAATTGAAATGTTTAGCGTATTGGTCTATTTTATTTGCGTAAAATACGCAAATATGTAGCTTAGCTTATCTGTTCCTCTGCATGGTAACAGTAAATGTGACAAATCAGTATCTGGGGGTGTTCATCATCTTCAATGATAGTTCTTGTTATCTTTAAAGTTTGATATTGGTTTATGTGATTGTTGGCTTTTTGTTTACAGCTGGAGACCTCATCATTTGAGATAACTGATGAGAATATCACAGAGGTCAAGCGGATGGCATTATTGGCCATACAGAATGAAGGCAGCAAACAAGTTGAGGCATTAAAAGAAGAGGGTGAGAAACAGAAAAAGGTGGTAGAATCCAGTGGTATGCTGACAAGGAAGAGGGCTCTTAAAGAAGGTGATAGACAAAGGAAAAGGATAAAAAATGATGGCAACCTGCAGGCAGGCAAAAAGGGGAAACAGAAAAGGTGGTAGTATCAGGAAGAGGGCTCTTAAAGAAGGTGATAGACAAAGGAAAAGGATAGAAAATGATGGCAACCTGCAGGTCAGGGCATTAAAAGAAGAGGGTGAGAAACAGAAAAAGGTGGTAGTATCCAGTGGTATATTGACAAGGAAGAGGGCTCTTAAAGAAGGTGATAGACAAAGGAAAAGGATAAAAATGATGGCAACCTGCAGGTCAGGCATTAAAAGAAGAGGGTGAGAAACAGAAAAAGGTGGTAGTATCCAGTGGTAAAAAAAAATCGAGGCATTAAAAGAAGAGGGTGAGAAACAGAAAAAGGTGGTAGTATCCAGTGGTATATTGACAAGGAAGAGGGCTCTTAAAGAAGGTGATAGACAAAGGAAAAGGATAAAAAATGATGGCAACCTGCAGGTCGAGGCATTAAAAGAAGAGGGTGAGAAACAGAAAAAGGTGGTAGTATCCAGTGGTATATTGACAAGGAAGAGGGCTCTTAAAGAAGGTGATAGACAAAGGAAAAGGATAAAAAATGATGGCAACCTGCAGGTCGAGGCATTAAAAGAAGAGGGTGAGAAACAGAAAAAGGTGGTAGTATCCAGTGGTATATTGACAAGGAAGAGGGCTCTTAAAGAAGGTGATAGACAAAGGAAAAGGATAGAAAATGATGGCAACCTGCAGGTCAAGGCATTAAAAGAAGAGGGTGAGAAACAGAAAAAGGTGGTAGTATCCAGTGGTATATTGACAAGGAAGAGGGCTCTTAAAGAAGGTGATAGACAAAGGAGAAAATGATGGCAACCTGCAGGTCAAGGCATTAAAAGAAGAGGGTGAGAAACAGAAAAAGGTGGTAGTATCCAGTGGTATATTGACAAGGAAGAGGGCTCTTAAAGAAGGTGATAGACAAAGGAAAAGGATAAAAAATGATGGCAACCTGCAGGTCGAGGCTGTGAATAATGCTGGAGAAAAGCAGATAGAGAACATCCAGCAAACTGCCACAACCCAGGCAGATGCCAGATACCAGGAAGAGAAAAACAGTAATTAGTCATTTTATTATGCTGTAGATCCATCTAGATCACTTGTCACTTTCAGTATATTCACTTTCATATATTCCATTTATTGAAACTAGGTACTTACTTGAAAGATAGGAAAAAACAATACATTATACATTGTAGATATATTATGGATTATTTCTATCTAACTCTGACACTCTTTACCAGACTAGAATGCAATGTTTACAGGCACAATATATGTGTCAATTGATAATCAGCCAAGGAGTCCAAGTAACTCCAGAGTTAAAGCTCTGGAATTTATAGAAAATGACAAAATTATAAGTGTTTACCTTCTAAATATAGGACATGTAGACATTAGTCAGCGTCAAATTAGGTCACATTATAAATTTGCACAATGTCTTAGCCAAGTTTAGTAACCATGCAGATAGAAAAATTCAGTAACCGTAATGTCATAGAATTTGAATTGGTAAAATGCAGAAAAGACAGTGTCCGTTTTTGTGCCCCAACTTAAATTTAGAGAGGGTGATTTTGACCATTCGTCAGTCCATCTGTCCATCACGAAGTTTGTCAGTCTTCACTCATGTTTTGCAAATTTCTATTAAACTATATGAGCCAATTATTAAACTTTAGTGATGTTCACCAGCATTAGAAACATAAAACAGAGGTTGTGTTGCAAAATTCATGGCAGAGTTATGATCCTTAACTTTGCAAAAATATGAGACTTTAATATTGCATCTTAGCTCTCAAGATGTTAAGATCCATGAAACTTAATGGTAGTGTGCACATTGGGTTTTATTAAAAAGTTTGAAAAAAAAAAAAAAATGATACTATAATATGGCTTTGTGGTACAAATGACTTAAACTATATTCAGTACAGATCAATGAAACTTCACAGGTATATTCACCTTGATTGTGTAATTGTGCACCTGTTTTGATATGCATTGTTAACCAGCATGCAGCATTGGACACCTAAGATTTTGATTGTCAATATGGCTTGTGAAAAATTTACTTAGGAAATAAGCTGAATTGCATATAACTCACAAAACTTACAGCCTCTAAAACAATTTAAGTAAAAAAGTGTTGCATATCTCCAAACCTGTATGAACCAGTATCAAAGTTTTACAGGAATGTTCATCAGATGTTTTATTCAATACAGATTAGTTGTATATATCTCCAAAATTTTGAGTAATATAGCCCATGCTTTTGTTGCAAAGGCTAAAGTGGGGACAACTGTATCTGAAACTTACCATGAATACGTTGACAATGGAATGATGTATGTCAACAAATTTTTACATTTACATTATTCCATTTTTCTGGAGCCATATTGTAGGTTTGGATAGGCATATTCTACTTTACTTGTACATATTGACTATTTTTTATGCCCCCAAATGGGGCATATAGTAATCGCACTTTCCATCCGTCTGTACATGAGGACGTACGTCTGTCTGTCCTACTTTGTGTCTGCTCTGTAACTCGTACATGCATGGCTTGCGGTAGGTCGGTGGTTCTACCCGAGTACCTCTGTGTACTCGGGGTCTTCCTCCACCTGTAATTAGCTGGACGTCGCTATATGATTGAAATACTATCGCAGCGACGGTAAACCCCAATACAACAACAACAACATGAGTGGATTTTAAAGTAACCTGGTAGAAATGTTCACCACATTAAGATGATGTGTCACAATTGTTATGGCCAATTTGATGAAATGGCGCAACAAAGAAAAGCCAGCAACAAACTAGTTAACTAAATATATTTTAATCATAAACAAGTGACAAATATCAATATGAATATCACACCATACAGTGTCTTAAAATTATTATAACAAATTAGTTTGATCCTTGTCTGATTGATACAATTTAAATTTAACCTGAGCAATCCAATAGATATGTCCTTTATCCAAATGTAAGTCCGAAATTAATTCCACACTGTTGAATGACCCACACTTGATGAATTGCTGCCAAAAACAAGTCTTCTAAAACGAGTCTCCTCAACAACAAGTCTGCTCTCCCTAAAACCCCCTTCATTATATATACTTGAGCAAAATATTCTAGAAACAACCATACTATTCTCCAAAAAGGAATGTTCTAAAGTGTAAACAGGTTACATAAGACTTCTAGAATTTTCCATAGAAAGAAAGAAAGTTCCAGTAAACAAATATACCAGTAAACAAGTTATTTTTAGAATAGGGATCGCCTAATAGATCACTCCAGAACAAAACTAGTAAACAAGTTATTCTTAGAATAGGGATTTCCTTCTACAGTGTTGTGTATATATAACTAGTTTAGGTGTAATATGTAACACAATTAAGACCTGGGTTGGTAGGTTAAAGGTCAAGGTAACAATCTAGGGTGAAAGATCAAAATGGAGAACATTTTGTCGTATTTGACTTGCTCTAACTCTATCATGCATTGATGGTGCATAAATATTTTTCTACAGAAGATGGTGTGTTGTGTGCAAGACCCAGGTCTGTTGCTCAAAGGTCAAGGTCACAATCTGGGGTGAAAGATCAAAAAGGGGAACATTTTGTTGTGTCAGGGCTCTACTTCCATCATGCAAGGATGGATTTTAAAATGACTTGGCACAAATGTTATCCATGATGAAACAGTATGTAGTGACCCAGGTCAAATGTTAATAAAGGCATTATTTTGTTGGTGTCTGGGCATGGATGGATTTTGAAATGACTTGGCACAAATGTACACTAGAAAGGACAATAAGTCCTGTGGAAGATGCAGCTTGTCTGTAGCTCAAAGGACAATGTCACAATCACAGGTTAAATGCTGAAAAGTGACATATTTCTCTGCCTTAATATTTTAATATTGTTTTACATATAACGATTTTGAGATTACTTGGCATTTAAAGGCTTCAAGATATGTGGTACTTAGGACATGGTCACAATCTGAGGTCAAAGGTCAAAAAGGGTATTATTTTGTTGTGTCCGGGCTCTTACTCCATTATGCATGGATGGATTTTGATATAACTTCGCACAAATGTTCTTCTAGAGAAGACAATGTGTTGTGTGCTAGACTCAGGAATGTCAAAAAAGGGGAACACTTTGTTTGTGTCAGGGTTCTAACTGCATCATGCATGCATGTATTTTGAAATGACTTGGCATGGATGTTCTTCCAAAGAATACAATGTGTCCTGCACAAGTTCTGTAGCTCAAAGGTCAAGGTAACAATCACAGATCAAAGGTTGAAAGACAGCAATTTTTTTCTGTGTCCGGGCTCTCAATGTTGTTTTACATATAACAATTTTGAAATAACTTGGCACAGATAGGTTTCCAGATATGTGGCACATGCAAAACTCACGTCTGTAGCCTTAAGTAGGCAAGGCCACAAATATTTTTTTGGGGGCATTTTTTATGGTGACTGTAACAGGTCTTGTTAACAACTTCTATTGTTGTAATTTGCCTCATGTGGATTGGGATATCAATTCAATGAATTTGAAAACTGACATGTGGTAAAGTGTTAACACATTTGTTATATTTTTTACATTTTATAGATTGATGTAATTAAGAATGATGTAGAAGCAAAATATGTAATGCTGCATGCATCAACCATATATGTATGCTTAAAATGTCAGTGAAGATTGGGGATCATAACCCATTTCCATAATTTTCTTGTTTCTCTCTGGCAAAAATTCTTCCTGTTTTTTTTATCTGATGGACACTCCTGACAGTTTTGCTTGCTATACTGACAGCAGCCTTGTTAAACTTAAAATGTAATACTAGATTAGAGTATGGAAATTTGTGGCACAAATGATTTTTAATCTATATTCAGTACAGATCAATGAAACTTCACCTTGATTGTGTTATTGAGCACCTGAGTTTTGTTTGGATATGCATTGCTAACCATCATTCAGCATTGGACACGTAAGATTTTGATTTTGTTTGCCTAATATGGCCCTTGAATAAATAAGCTATAAAATAGCTGTATTGCAAATATCTCACAACAAAAGTATGAGCCACTGTTACAAAACTTATGGCCTCTAAAAAAAAATTGAACAATGTTGTATATTTCCAAAACTGTATGAGCCATTTTATAGATTGTTGTAATTAAGAATGATGTAAAAGCAAAATATTTAATGAATAAATGACCCATTAAGTTATTAAAACCTTATAAAGTCTTGACTTTTTTTATAAGCTCAAAAATTTGAAGAATAAGGGTAAGGATAGGTATTGTATTTGTATGTGTTGGTTTTGGTATAAATTTTCAATCAGATTTATTTGTATTAAATATACATTTGAAACTTCACATACCAATAGTGCACCATACTTAAGCAGACAAAACTAAAGACAGGTGGTGGAGGATTAATTAATATAAAACCTCATTTCAGATAGATTCTACTTTATGACTTTGCACTGTTTTATAAAGAAAATACATATGTTTTTGTGTAAATACACAAAGTGTGCAATTCTTTAATTCTAAATCTTCCAATATTTAGCAAACATATCAATTTCAATTTTTGCACACTACATTTTGTGTATATTTGCCATCGATCTAGCCCAAAACCTCCCCATGCCTCATGGTAGATTTTTGGTTATACAGACATATTTCAAATCAGATTAATAAGTGCAAACTTTCTTTCGGAACTGAGTGTATAGGTATCCTATCTTAAATTACTGTTTTGTTTGTTTCTTTTTTATTGAAAATTAAAAGCTTTATGTAATTCTGAAATTATACTATTTGAATGTCACACATGATAAATAGGTCTGTTATAAATTTCTTATCATATTTCATAACAATATAACAGTATTGTTACGAGCTGGTAGCGTGCTCTATCCATGTCTTGATGGTGGTTATGACCTTTTCAGTCAGTGATGTGTGCTGCTGTGCAGTTGGAGAATTCAGCTTGTCTGTGTTGACAATGTCTTAAAGACCTTTTTATGTTTTAAATAAAATGGACTCCACAAGTTTAAATGGATAATCAAATTACCTAAAAGCTGAATACTTAATGTTAAAATAGTAGTGGAAATCAATTAAACAATCAATACAGGGTAAAGTTCCCTCGCTTTATTTCTGTACTCTTGCTATACAAGGGAAACTGATATATAAATGCATGAGTAGACACTAAATATAAATATCAACCACAAAATGTCATACAGTAGACAAACTGACATCAAACAAGGAATTCTATACTAAGTTCTAAAAAGATGTTAAATAAGTCTTAAATATATACAGTCTTTTATCACATGAAGATGATAAAATAGAGACTTAAGTCCAAATAAAGGATCAATTCCTTATATAACTACTTATTTCTTATTAAAAATGGAGGAAAATCTAATATAACTTGAGTATAGAGCTTACTTAAATAAATTAATACTTAAAGTAACCAAATGTAATTAAAAGAAAAATAACTTAAAGACAGTGGTATGTACCTTAAGAGAGTCAGGGGTGGAGTCCCCGAACTCAGCTGCGTTCCACTATATAAAGTGCAGCAACGCGCATATAAATAAGTGCACTTTTAATGTTAAACCGCGCAACAGTGAAAGTGCACAACTGTGCACACAGAAATATGTGCGCTAAATCATCAAAACAATGAAGAAAGCCGAATACTCTCGAATCCTGAACTAGAAATGTATAATTAACAATAACTTACCAATAAACAATAGAATTTCTAATGATTACTATAAAAATCAATAAGATAAAAAATTGGTCTAATCAGAAGCTTATATTTAATAAAACCGCTACACTGTAACCATGGCAAATATCCCATGAATCAGTGTGACACAGCATCCAAGATGGCCGCCAGAAGTAAATTTACAAAAAGTAAACAAACTTGACGAAAGATGCACAAAGTTAAAAGTGGGGGAATGTAACCAAAGAGAAAATAATTCTTAAAAGATGAACTTCTATGAAGGTAACAATAACAAAGTTTAGAAATAAATAATGACAAGTGATCGCTGGAATGCCAGCACATTACAGTATTGTATGTCTTTGATTGTTTCATTTGAACATTTTATATATCTATTTTCAGAACTAAGGCAGCATCTGATAGATACCTACATAGCTAAGTTACAGCCAGAGTCACTACCAGAGGTTGACAGATTGTATGTACAGCCATGTATGAAACTGGTGACAGATAAAGAAAGGGGTAGTGATGGCAAAACTGATATAGATGATGTTATTGATAGCGATTCATCATATGATTTCAAAATGTTACTTAGAGAAAACGTTGTGTGTTCATCCATTGAAGATGAATGTACAATTAGTAATGTTTTCTACCAAGATGAGACACAGTTTACTCGGATCTACATCTCGGGAGATGCTGGGCATGGAAAGACTGCACTGTGCAAAATGCTGGTTTTGGCCTGGTGTCAGTTACATTCTGGTAAAAAGATCAAAACGTATATTCCTGGTGATTTCCTGACAGCCATGAAGAAGTTTAACTTCCTATTCTACATCCCTTTAAGGAATATCAGGAAGCAGTGGACTATCAGTAAAATTATCATGAAGCAGTATTTTGAGGATCAAAATTTCCTAAATATGTTTATAAAAAATGAGTGTGACAAAAGCTCATGTCTTGTAATATTGGACGGTTTAGATGAATGGGCTCCTATAGACAATGACACTCCCAAACATACAACACGCGGCCTGCCGGACCTGAGTCATTTCACAAAATATACAATCCTCACCACCACCCGACCGTGGAAACTAGAAGTATTAAGACTGGGGCCACTGGAGATGGATAGGCAAGTTCAGCTTGAAGGTTTTGATTGGTGGGCATCAGATAGATATATAGTGAACATGGTAGGTCTGCTGAATAAGGAGAAAAAGGTCACGAAGGGCAGTGAAGACTTCGTACAGCACTTGGAGGAAAAAAAACTGACTCACTTTAGGAACATTCCCATCCTACTGAAACAATTGATAATGTTGTGGCACCATGACGAGAAAGATATTACTGGAAGATCACAAGTCCATCTTTACAGTGCTATGATAAACCATCTGCTGAAGGATGCATGGGAAAGAAATGAAGGGGAGCCATTATCAGTAGGAAATACCCAAGAGTCAGAACTCCCCTTGTGCCTAAAAGAAAAACAGTACTGCAATATTCATAAGAGTCTACTTCTTTCCCTTGCACATCTTGCCTTTACATCAACATTTAAACAGCAACTTGTTTTTGACCATGTAGAAGCAGAACTTCAAAATTTGACTGAAAGTGATATAAAGTCCTGCTTAACAGCAGGTTTGTTGTGCCAGGAAATTTATGTAAGTACTATTGATGATGAAAAGAAAAAACTTTCATTCCTCCACAAAACCTTTCAGGACTTCCTGGCAGCTATTTACCTGGTCATGAATCCCGAGTCTGCACAGCTGCTCAAAACATGCGACACCATGAAGAAAATTCTTGACATGCGTTCTCTGTTTATTTTTGTGAGTGGTATGGACTCCAGAGTCATGACATCATTATCACATCAGATACAGAACATACTGGAGAATGATCAGAAAGTGCAGCATTACATCAGTCATCTAGATTTGAAATACTTTAAACCAGTACAAGACTTGCTGTGTGAGTGTGTGGGGGAGGGTAAGGAGAGTGGACAGCCACTACCAGACTGTCATATAGAGACTGTTGTAATTAATCAGTCTCGTTATAATCCTCCTAACTGGAAGAATCTGTCATTTCTAATCAGAACCAATATACCTTGTATAAAATATGTACATGTAGAATTACATGAAGATCTATCTGAGGACCGCTTCACCTGCTTCAGCCTTGTGTCAGAGTGTCGGTCAGTAAAGCATATCAGTCTAAGCTTACAATGTTTGTCCCAGGACATGGAAGCCAAGTTAGACAAAGCATTCCATGACAACTGGTCATTATCATCACTGGCACTTAGAGGATCAGTATATGAGCTATACTTTAGATATCTGTACAGTGACAGAGTGACCACACTGGAGATGTTACACATCAGGAGAGTGGAATTCAAAAATCAAATAGAGTATCAGAGGTTGATGAAGGGTGTGGAGAGGGCAACAATGCTGAAAGAACTAAATATTGGTTACAGTACTTTTACTATTTACAGTAATGGTAATATTTGTCATTATGACCAAGACCTGGACTTGTCTAAACTTTCACATCTACAGGAGCTAACTCTAAATTGTGCTAAGGTTACAATCAACACAACATCACTCACAAATTGTGATGTCCATGGTACATCTGTATACTTTGTTCCACACCCACATGTTGAGACCAGGATACAGAGCCTGAAGTTAGAGAATATAAAAGATCCACATTCTCTGGATGAGATTGTCAACACCCTGCCCCACATGACACAGTTAATATTCCTGGATCTGTATGGTATTTCTGGTGGAGAGGAGGAATGTTCCCGTCATCTGGATCTGTCTCAACTTTCACATCTAGAGATACTATCTCTAAAGGAATGTAAGTTTACTAAGGTTACAATCAATACATCACTCACAAAATGTTATGTCAGTGGTACACCTGTATACTTTGTTCCACACCCACATGTTGGGACCAGGATACAGAGTCTGACGTTAAAGAATATAAAAGATCCACATTTTCTGGATGAGATTGTCAACACCCTGCCCCACATGACTCAGTTAACATACTTGGATCTGCATAATAATATTTCTGGTGGAGAGGAGAAATGTTCCCGTCATCTGGACTTGTCTAAACTTTCACATCCACAGGAACTAACTCTAAATTGTGCTAAGGTTACAATCAACACAACATCACTCACAAAATGTGATGTCAGTGGTACATCTGTATTCTTTGTTCCACACCCACATGTTGGGACCAGGATACAGAGCCTGAATCTGTCATTTATTTCTGGTGGAGAGGAGGAATGTTCCCGTCATCTGGATCTGTCTCAACTTTCACATCTAGAGATACTATCTCTAAAGGAATGTAAGTTTACTAAGGTTACAATCAATACATCACTCACAAAATGTTATGTCAGTGGTACACCTGTATACTTTGTTCCACACCCACATGTTGGGACCAGGATACAGAGTCTGACGTTAAAGAGTATAAAAGATCCACATTCTCTGAATGAGATTGTCAACATCCTACCCCACATGACGCAGTTAATATTCCTGGATCTGTCATTTAGTTCTTTGACATGGGGGTGCTGTTCCCGACATCTGGATCTGTCTCAACTTTCACATCTACAGGAACTGTCTCTATATAACTATAACTGTAGGGTTACTAAGGTTACAATCAACACAACATCACTCACAAAATGTTATGTCAGTGGTACACCTGTATACTTTGTTCCACACCCACATGTTGAGACCAGGATACAGAGTCTGACTTTAAAGAGTATAAAAGATCCACATTCTCTGGATGAGATTGTCAACACCCTACCCCACATGACTCAGTTATCATACTTGTTTCTGTTAAATATTTCTGGTGGAGATGAGGAATGTTCCCATCATCTGGATCTGTCTCAACTTTCACATCTACAGGAACTTTCTCTATATAAATGTGGGGTTACTAAATATACAATCAACACAACATCACTCACACAATGTTATGTCAGTGGTACACCTGTATACTTTGTTCCACACCCACATGTTGGAACCAGGATACAGAGACTGGAGTTATGGAATATAAAAGATCAACATTTTCTGGATGAGATTGTCAACATCCTACCCCACATGACTCAGTTAACAATCCTTGATCTAAATGGTATTTCTGGTGGAGATGAGAAATGTTCCCGTCATCTGGATCTGTCTCAACTTTCACATCTACAGGAACTATCTCTAAAGGAATGTAAGTTTACAAAGGTTACAATCAACACAACATCACTTAAAAACTATAATGTCAATGGTACAACTAAATACTTTTTTTCCACAGCACCCACATGTTGGGACCAGGATAAAGAGACTGAAGTTATGAAATATAGAAGATCCACATTCTCTGGATGAGATTGTCAACACCCTGCCTCACATGACTCAGTTATCATACCTGACACTGGTTTGTTTAGACTTTTGTTATAGAAATGTCTGTCTGTCTCCTGATGCAAAGCATTTAAGATATGTTAAGTTATCTAGCGTTACTATGACAGATATGGCAATGATCCAATTTCTTGACTCTATTCTCACCATCAACCAACATGTTGTCTGTAATATTAAAGGTGGACTTAATGAAACAGTTAAGGCACACATCACCTCCAGGTTTGTGGTGACAGAGAGAGACTTGGATATGCTACACTTCTACAGCCATCTGGCAGCTCCCTGAATATTCCCAGACAGGAAGTCCACACAGAAGAGACATTTTATCTGTCAGACATCTTGTCAACCATTTGTATATCTCACTGATGAATGAAAGTGGAGTTGAGATAAAAGGATGACAGTTTTTGTTTTTGTTTTTTTTTTTAAGAATTTTCTCATAATTTACATTTTACTCTTTTTTTAATTTATGAAACTATTTTTTTTTTATTGAAACTTACATTTTAAGAATATTGATTTTTCTGCTCCTCACATTATAAGTACATGTCATTATGGAGAATTATAGAAATGTTTAATATTGTAATCATGTCATCAAAGCCGGTATATTTAGAGGTCTTTATTTCATTGGAAAACAATCATTCATCTCAATCACCAAATTTACCCAATAATCACTGATTGTTAGCAGTATATTGAATCAAATATGATTTGCTTAGATAGTAATATAATGCATTGATATTAATTCAATTGGTCCAAAATGTGTGTGGAATTTATAAATATGTCTTTAAAAGTGGAATGATGATGGGAAAAATGAGAATAAAACCAGACCTGTCCAAGTGACTAGCTTTCTGATCAGGATTTATACGGTTACTTATGATCAAAATCTCCATGGCAACAGTCTGACCATGTTAAACTCATTTGATATCTCTTTAGTCTGTGATTCCTACTTGACCTGTCCAAGTGGCTATCTCTCTGATTAGGATTTATATGGTTACTCAGGGGTTTACTTAAGGATTTGACTTTCACTTGTCCAGGGGGCAAGTTACTTTGAACATCTACTAGCCCCCAGTGAAAACCAGTTGCCCAATCTTGAAGTTAGTTGGTGTTTGTTTAAAACTAAATATGTGTAATATTAAAGTGGATTTTAGTTAATATTTATCAAAGACAATTTGCAAGCATTTTACCCCTGATATATAATACTAAAGAAAATAAAACAAATTGAAAGATTTCATTTACATAAATGAACTTGCCTGCTGGGCTATCTTCTTTGAAAAGTCACTTGCCCACAGTGATTTTAACCCGGCGCGGGCAAGTGGGCGTCCACTTAAGGAAACCCCTGTTATTTAAGATCAAAATCTCCATGGCAACATTCTGACCATAATATATAACCTAATCATACTGAACAGTGAGATACAGTTGAAAACTGGACTGGTGTAGATATGCATGGACAGACTTTTATATATCAAGTTGTTTTAGGTATACCTTTGTTGTTTTATCTGTAAACTTTGTTATGAATGTTTGATCTGATTCTTAATCTGTGGTTTCTACTTGACCTCTAATGGTCATTGTGTGTCATAACCGACAGTCATAGTGAGAGTACATAGACAACATTCCCTAGGACATTAGTAGTTCCTATGGTCAGAGTAACACAAGTAAATGAAAGACGTTGTACACTGGTCACATCCATAGAGTATTATCCCTGGATAGCTTGTGAGGTTAAGTAGATTAATACCTTTAGGCTTTAAATATCTTTACATATTCTTAAAGATATAAGTTAGATAAAGTATTCATCTACATTTATTATCGCCCACCCATAAAGAAGTTGTAAAGAGACATGCTGTTCATCTGTCTGTATGGCTGAAAACACAATTTTGCCTGTGCTTTATTTCCAGAAACATGATTGATTGTTATCATACCTTATTAAACATAATTATTATCATCACATTTTGCTCAGATGAAGTAATATCCTAATGAACCTATTGATTATCTTCAAAGCCGCTGACTGGCATTGGATAAAACATCCCAGGAGTGACTGTTACTAAGCTTTTTTGTGCATATTATCTGCAAGTTGGTGTGAAATGGTTTTGCATACAATATTGACTTGGCTATCAGTGTCATTCTATGTCTAATTCTTCCATCACTGTGTGTGTGTGTGTGTGGGGGGGGGGGGGGTTTATCGCCTGTATTGATAACTCCAGTTTGTTTGCAAGAACCATGTCTAAATTTTAATTGTCTTTATAGTAAGCATCAGAGGGGCTCCAGTTTAACATCGAGATGATCGTTATTGTTAGGTGTTATTGTTATTTTGATATACATATGTATACTGTGTATTGTTTTAATAACATGTTAGTGAAAATAGCTATGTTGATCAACGATGACTGAAATGGACAGAGCTTGTTATTATATGTATTTTTTTTTGTTAAGAGGCAAGCTTTTTCATTGTAAGCCAGCTTTTGTTCCATTTGACATTGTAATGTATTTATATAAAATCAGAAATATGAAAATAGGGACAAAGTTATACATTGAAAGTCAAGTTCCAGGCAGGCCATGGATGGGATTTGGAGAAAGTGCATTGTGTGGTGCTGTTCTCACAACAAATTGTAAGTTCATATGATTATCATTATTTCAATTTCATTTCAAAAATATTTAAGAACTAATGTTATACTAATTAATATTTGTAAATTTATAAAGAAATGTAAAATATTGGTACAAGTCCAGGTGGCCAAGTGGTTAGCGCATCTGCCCTGGAATATACAGGTCCTAAGTTTGATACCCAGATATTGGTATAACTCCCTTGCTTGGTGCTCTGCATATAATGGTAATTCCAGAAACAGTTGGCTCGTTGTGACTGGGTGTGAAATGGTGCCGCGTGATACTGGAGTGTGGCAGCACTACATCTGTTTCAAGTAGAATGACAAAATCTTCAAATGACTGAAATACTGTCAACGGGACATTAAACCAGATAAACACACTAATAATATTGGTCATGCTAAGTCCCTTTTTATGCTTCTGGAGTTGGACCAGTACTGCTGGTTGGAAGATCATGAGGAAATATTGACCCAGCTAGAGTTCAATCCAACAACTGTCTGATCCAAAAGTCTTTGTCTTCTGCCACTGGACCACCATGCCAGAATGTTGTTGTAATTAATTGTTTAAGGTAATCTATCCATCATTATAGTATAAGCATGGTCCTTCAAATGCTTAAAAAGACTTCAGTGCAGAAGGAAGCATCAATTGACTTTGGGTTATTGGCTTTATTGCTCAGATTCTATATACGCTTGCTCTTACAATAAATTTTAGACAATCACTTGATGGACCATGATCACAATTTATTATGAATGGATTACCTTAAAACAAAACAAACCCATTATTTGTCTTATCTTGGATATTGGTCAATGTCAGTTAGAACATTTGTTTTCAAGTACCATATAACAAACTTTATGGTCAGTCATGGTTAAATGGCCAGGGTCATGGTTAAATGCGGCTTAAAGAAGGTGGCTGGAACAGGTTGGCTCTTTTTACAACAGGTAATTTACTGACCTTAACTTAACTATTTTGTGTTTCAATGGGTGGAAAAGAAGGCGGTAAGATCACATATATAGATCAGATCATGGCTGTGAAGGTCAAGATTGATATTAGGTCATTTGTCACAGCAGGCCAGGGCACCACAGGTCGGATAGTCATGGTCAGGCTGGGCCAGTAGTCTAGGCAGGTATGTTTACACATACTTACACATGGGTTTACAAAATTTTGGACAGACTAAGCTAACACCAGTGATTCTCTTGAAACCGTAGTCATAACTAGTGCTGATATTGATCTTCATATAATGTATATATTGTTATGTTAGCTATATGGCTAACCACAATTTATTAGTCCCCTACCAGTGTTTACACCAGAGGGGACTATAGGTTTGACTTCCATCTGTCCTTCCGTACGGATGTCCAGAAATCTGGATCCCGCGATAATTAAACGCTGTTTGAGATAATATTATGAAACTTGGTACATGTATATGAATATATGGCATGGAGATTCTGCATGTCACCTAGTTTTGTTTTTTTCTTGGACCAAAATTCTGGTTGTTATGGTAACAAAAAAATTATGCATCTCACCGGTAGGGGACTCTTGTGTTGTGTGTATCACCAGTTACTTGTTAACCAGGTTTCAAAATGGAAAATTTGGTCATTTATTTGGCAAATTCTGTTGGCAGGAGTGTTAATTTACTTTTTCTGGACTATAACTTTGTCATGCATTGAGATATTTTGAAATAAAATGGCACAGTTGTGCAGCATGATAAGACAGTGAGCAGGCACAGGACCAAGGTCTGTAGCTCTAAGATCAAGGTCAAACTTTGAGGTTACGTGATGGTAAAAGAGGATGTTCCATAGGCCTTTCCAGGCTGTTACTTCCTCATGCATTGAATGGTTTTATAATTGTTCATTAGGATATTAGTGTTCAGGTCTTTCTTATGCTTTTATCTGTAAACAATTTCAAACAAACAATATATGAATATATTTTTTAAAATGTTTATAGAAATTGCCATATTCTGATTCAGTTTTGAATAGACTGCCTGGATGCTTATTGATTTGAGCGTCTGCCTGGAGAACATGAGGTCACTGGTTAAGTCCCCAGCATACCAAAGTCCTTAAAACTAATTCTGGTATGTATCCCAAGTTTGTGCTTTGTGCTCATTGTTTAAGTGTAGTTCCAGGACTGATTGACCAAGTGTCAGGATGATGTCACTGGGTATGGCATCATTCATGTCCACCAGTGTGATACCACATTGAAGCAGAACAATATATGTCTCATTTGAAAATGCAATAATTTCAGTAGAAAATAAGTTAAAGCAAACATGCACTGTAATATTGTATGAGAGGTATTATGTGCTATTCAAATACGAGAGAAAATGCCTTCCCCAGTTTAGCTTGCCTTATTTTTATAAATGTCACCAAGATCATGGCAGAACTTGATAACGGAGATATTTTCAATCTCTGCTGTGTCAGACATTTTTGTACAATTTTACTTAAGCGTATTATTGTTTATATATGGTTTTGCTGTGAATTTATGGAAATGTCAGAAAAGAAAACAACGTAAATATTTGACCTCAATGAATAAATTAATATCGGTTCACAGAATTTTAAGTTTTATATTGAATTTAAATTGACTTTTCATTCTGGTTTTTAGATTGTGCAGGTAATCGCTTATATATGTTTGTTGTTGTTGTTTGTTTTTTTTGTTGTTTTTTTGGGGGGGGGTTATTAAAACAATAATGACACCTTTATTTTCCACATGTTTTTGGATAACCCCTCGTATCTACATTATAGCAGCTGCAAGTTAGCTGGAAAAAATCTTATCTGAGGTAACATATATCATGAAATAGATCATTTTTGCATGTTATTTTCATCTGCATTGCTGGTGCTTTCATTACAATAACCAGAAAACAAGGCTCAAAGTGGTTGTTTGGTTTCCATATTGTCCTACTGATTTGGACATTTCTGCCTCTATGCTATATGCTCATGTCAATGGCTACCCAGTTTGATTGGAAAGTATTTTTTAAAAAGGGTTCCGGTGTGGTATCTTGCTACTTTTCTGCACTGTGAGGACTACTCAGTAGACAAAGTCCAAAAATGTTTTTTCATGATATCCCAATAGTATCTCTTGTGAAATAACATCACTTGAAAACTTCCATGGCATTTTGTACAATAGAATTTGTTGATGAGATGCAAAAATATAACTAAATCTTAAATCATATTCATTTACAGGCATGTATTTCTGCTGAGCTGTCTTGAACTTTAAACTGGTGATGTAACATCAGCACAATGCAAGCATGGCGGGAATGTTACATGTATCTGGTTGGCATGGAGATCCGTCATGGTGGACTGGGTTTGGCTGTGAAAAAAGCTGACCTTGAGATGGTTCAGCCGGTCACAATGGAGGTGAGATATCAGAACAATACTGAAATAAAGGCTCTCAATTATAGGACTGCATATTTACAAATATACGATCATCAACGTACAAATAATTAAAGATAATCATAATAACCACAGCAAGTCCTTATTATAGCCTTTGTGAAAATTATTTATCACAATGTAATTCAAAGTGCCTTCTCTGGAATCAATCACAGCTCTTGATTGCTTGGGAAAATTACATATATATTTTAGAAATAAATAATGAAAATTGAATATCAATCCATGTCAACATCCTCAACACTGATTTGTAAATAAGATAAACTATCCATAAAAACTCATGACCTGAAACAAGTACATTATGATATGCCTTATTATACACACTCATCTGACACAGTTTATATACTGACAATTTTGCAAATTCTGAAATTAGTTTATGTTAATTAGATAAATGTTAAAAAAACACTAATGAGATTTTGGACTGTGTATTTCAAACCAAAGGAATTATTTAAGGTAATCAGATGCACATTTGTCCTTTTTAGGACACATATATGATATAAATATTTAAAAATAATGATAATCGAAGTTGCCTTTTTTATATTGAGAAAACATACTAGACATACTTTAAATTTTGAATATAGGTCAGGCTTGTGCATATGACTTTTTTCTTCAGCAGTTTAACACAATGGGCTTTATTGTCAGTTTTGGTAATTTATCTTTTGAGCGTCCATTCTTTAATGAGTCCATATCTATTTTTCAAAACAGATACCGACTGGATTACACCTTGCCGGGACTTTGATAACAGGGAGACACCAGGCTCTGTATGGGAAGAACGGCATTATCATTAAAGAGGGACGAGTCGCCCTGGCTACTTGCGCAGACCCAGTATCTGGACTGTTCCACATTTAGCCCAGACATTCAGCCAGTGATTTCTGGGAGGAAATTTCAGTCTAAAGTCTCAGTTTGGGTCTTAACAATGTTATGAAATTGATCTATATCCATCAAGTCATGTATGCGGTGAGCTATTGATATCATAATGAAATTCCCATGATTTTGGATTTTGCATGTACTAGGCTATTGTTATCATACCATGGTATTTTATTATGACGATAATTATGAGAGTCATGAGGAATTGGTATCATACATTAGCATTTCATGATTTTGAAATTTCTATGCCCTAAGGTATTGTAACATACCTTGGTATTTAATTATGACCATAAATATGATAGTCCTGAGGAATTTGTATCACACAATGGAATGTAATCATGATTATGATTATCAATGTTTTGTGTTGAGGTATTTGTATCATACCTTTGTATTTATTAATGATATTAAAAATATTTATGTGAGGTATTGTATCATACCTTGATGTGTCATGGTTACCATGATTATAAATGTTTTGTGCCTTGGTATTGTTATTATACTTGTATTTTTATTATAAAGTTTGAATATGCTTAAGTGTTTGTTTCATACCTTAGTATTGTATGATTATCATTATATGTACTGAGATACTGTTTCAGACCAAAATGCTGGATAAATATCATTGATACAGACTTATGTACATCTGTTTAATACTAAATTATGTGTATATTTTTGGCTAGGTATTGATGTCATATTTGTGCCATTGTTTGATGAATTATTATTATTCCATTCTTAGATCAACTATTCAAGAATACGACTGCTATTGCAGTCACCTATGCTTCGGCGTCAGCGTTTGTTGCAGCTTGGTTTTAGTTTTGCATGCATGATTAATATTAAAGGTGTTTCAGTGGGTTTCTTCTGACAGATTTTTCTAATTTTCTTTAGACTATAATTAAAAGATATATCATGCTCGTTTAAGAGATTTAGCTTATTGTAAAAATCACTGTTATGTCAAACTAGTTGAAAAATTAAAAAAGAAAAAGGAAAGTTTCCGGCAGCTTTTTTTTTATTGAATTTTTAGCCTTTGCAGTTCCAATTTGTGGTATTGACGTGAGATTGATAATTTTTTATTATATCTTAAAAGGAAATATGTCTCCTTTTTAACTTAGATATTTTGGTTAAAGTTCTGCATGCTAGGTACTTTCATGCTTATATCCCAGTAACCAGGCATTAGGTTCATTTAAAACTTTATTAACATTTAACATGTTTATTTTAATATGATATGATACAAATTATGGTCACTTTTTAGCTTGACTATTGCAGACACCCTTGTGTTGGCGTTGGAGCCTTTGGTTAAAGTTTTGTATGCAAGTTTTTATAAACCTTATATCTTACCTTATATCTCAATAACCATTCATGGTATTGACTTGAAAGTTTATGAATATGGTCAGGGGCATTAGACAAACAAGGTAGGTAACTCTTGACCGAATTAATTACCTTTTTAACTTACAAATTTTGGTTAAAGTTTTGAATGCAAGCTACCATCCAGCTTATATCTCAATAAAAGTTGATGAATATGTTAAGGGGCATCAGACAATGGAGGTAGATAACTCTTGTTGGAATGTATTTCAAGTTATGGCCCCTTTTGAATTGAGAATTTTTTTAGTTTTAAATGCTAGGAATTTCTTGCTTATATTTCAGTAACCCAGCGTTGAATTGGTTTGAAACATCTAAATATTTTTAGGGGTATCATATTATCAAGGCAGATAACTCTTGATGAAATATATTGCAAATTATGCCCCTTTTTTATCGTAGAAATGTTTTGCATGCAAGCTACTATCCAGCTTAAATATCTCAGAAATTGTTCATTGTATTGATTAGAAAATGTGTTCAGGGCCATCAGAAAACCAAGGAGGATAACACATTATGGTCCTTTTTTAACTTGGATATTTTGGTTAAAGTTTTGTATGCATAGTGGCTAAATAACTAGGCATGGGTTTAAGACTTCATAAACATAATCAGGGGTATCAGACTACCAAGATCATTCTTGACTTATTCATGTAACAGACAAGAATTGAAATAGATTTCATTTGATTTACTAACAAGCATTTCAAATAGTCAAGTGTGCTGTTCTCTGACAGCTCTTGTTTACTTGGCCTTTATGATTAAAGTTATGTATGCAAATAGAAAAATTGATCAAAGTTTAGTACCCGGTATACACATTTCATGAATCCAAAAGATAATGAGTATATTTAAGAGTATTAAACAACAAATTTAGATAATTCTTGGTTTAATCTAATACACGTTATGGCCCTTTTTGAACTTGGAAATTTTAGTTATTAAAGTTTGCATACAGCATACTACTGTGCATATATCTCAGTAATCAGGTATGGGATTAACTTGAAACTTCATAAATGTTTTCTTGGGCACCAGAGCAGCAAGTCAAATCTTACCTGGATTTATTGTTAATTATGGCCCCTTTTGAACTTAAAAATAGCATGCAACTAAATTTGATTTAAGTTTGCATGCAATTCATTTTTATGCATACATCTTAGTTTTCAGCTATGCTTATTGATTTAATACTTTATCTAAGGTCTTCAAACAAAGGTAAGGTAACTCTCGACCTATTAAGTGCAACTTATGGCCATTTTTGGACTAAGAAATTTTATGGAACAAACTTTCTTGCTTATATCTCAGCAATCAGTTATTTGTTTGACTTATAGTTCTGGGGCATCAGAGAATCAAATTAGATAAATCTTGACTGAATGTATAATGTCCCCTTTTGAATTTAGAAAATCTGGTTCAAGTTTTTGGTTAAACTAATAAGTGGCAGAATAGTTGAGCAAGTTAAGGAGTTTAATGTGTTGGGCTAAATTCATTTATTTCTCTATAATTTGTTACTCATAATCATGTTTATCATTTTGTTATTAATATGTGAAAATAAACAGTGTCTATGTTAGGCAATGAGATTTGAGTCAGCAACCTTGGATGCCATGGTTGTATTGTTAATTTTTTCCAATGCACTCTGTGAAGTAGGTTTGATTTAATTCATTATACTTTAATGTATGTTTTTACTTTTAAGCTCACCTGAACACATATTGCTCATTTGAGCTTTTAAGATCAATGGCTGTCTGTCTTCCACAATTGTTTCAAATGACATCATCAGGCATGTGATACTCATACTCGAGTATTTTGAGTACAAGTACTATTTTACCAATACTCGCCAGTGCTCAGTACTCAGAAAAAATATCAGTACTTGTACTTATTCAAGTACTGAACCTTCAATACTCATGAGTATTTTATGAGTACTGCAATGTTTTAAAAAATAAATAATTTTATTAATAAATCAAGCACAGTGTCCTCCAGTACATCAGTAAGATTTAATATATCATAACAGGCAGTAAATATGTTAAACCTTCACATTATAGTCTTTTATGAACATACATAACAAAACAGTTGTAGCTAATTATGGTCTTAAAGTTTGTGAACTGGCAATTATGGTATTACTATTTGCATTAGATTACTGTCAGTTTGAACATTGAAATTCAATGAATTGTCTGCTCACTGACCCTAGAGATTGAGCAGAGATTGAATTGAATAGTACATTTGAACAGTTGATGATGATTCGATGATGATTCGATGCCACAATCTGTGAAACTTGAGTTACTCGACTGGCAGAAGACAATATTCAGAAGTCTGAAAAAAAATTTCTGAATGTATATAGTGATGATCAGTATTAAATTTGAGCTGTATTTTTGTGACCAACTTATAAATTATCCTGTACTTACAAATACTCACAAGTACTTCAGTACTACTTGAGTACTGCAACAAGGCCTGTAGCTAAAATTTGGTGTGTGTAATTATCTAATGATCCTTTACCAAGTTTGTTCAGTTCATGGCCCTGTGGACAAAATTGGCCATGCTCAATGTTCACTTGTTTTACATAGACTTACAGAGGAACGTATGGCCCTCAATTTTGGACAACTTGTACATTTTTTAGTGGAATTCAAACTTGGCATTGGATGACCTTGAAAATGATCCTGTGATCTGCTGTTGAATTTTAAAGCTATGATCCTCAAATTAGGACAACAGTGTCTGGAATTGAACTTTGACCTTAAATTACCATGGCACATTTTTTAAGCTACAACTTTCAAATTAGGATCCAAATACTGTTTGGTTTGTAGAATTAAAGCAGTCTTGCTATATTTCTGCATGGATTATGTATTCAGTAAGACTGTGCTATAAAAAAACAAACTTGAACAGACAAATGAAGGCAGTGTTTCTCAGGAAAGCCACGTTTTAATGATCTCCCCTTAAAATACTTTATCATTTTCTTTAAATTTTACACATATGGGAAATTTGTAGTACAAAATAGCTTTTTTAGAACAAATGCTTATTCAGGGAGCATCCTCGATTTTCTTGTATTGAATTATGCATTGAGCAATGTATTTTTTAAACAACATTGTTTAATTAATCACCTCGTTATTTTTGTCGATAATTAATAGTTTCATTTTATGCTCCTGTATTTTTGCCTGAAGAATTTTCACAGCCATGGGAAACTGTAGCACCATATTCATGCTGTCTATACATAAACATATTGTTCTCTTGAATTTATGTATTGCCAATAAACTAGATTTCTTCATATTGATATTTGTTTAATCATTAATATCCACCAGTCCTGATTATTAAATATGCACACACAAACTTCTACTTGTACCAGTTAAATATTTTATTGAATAATTTATGATTTGTCAATAAAACTAACAAATATCCGCTGTCATATATGACATTAAGTGGTGCACAGTGCACATTGTAACAGTTTACTCATCAAAAGACATCACTTAAACTAAAATGTAGCCAGAATATATAACATGATAATAAACAGTTCAGAGTAGTTACACTATATCTGTGAGGTTGTTTTTCCGGTGATGAGAAGGATGTCAACATACATCAATGGCAATGCAAAATGTTATCTTTCAGGTGGGGGGAAAAAGCCGGTATCTTCTTAAGAAAACCCAGTACCCGGTATCTTATTAAACATATAGTAGCCTGGGATTGGTCCACCTGTCATTGGTGTCGGTGTATATTAGTGATCGGTACATGCCTATTATTATAGATATGCATGTAAGCATAATCGAATTATAGAATCTGGTATATATTACATGTATAATCACTTAGGACTGAATTTGTAGCAGTGACATTTGATACAGTTATGAAATCACGTACGTCTTTAATTAATATAATTTACATCAATAAGTTAAACTGAAAATTGTATTTTTTAATTTTAAGACGTTATGAATAGAATATGGTATTTCATGATATGTTTGAGTATACATGTGTTTGATATAAACATTATTGAAAAATTAAAGATAATTATACGTATCTTTGAAATTATATTTTTTGTTGCGCACAATTTGTCGTATGTAACCGTCCTTGCTTTTTTAATAATTGTTTTATATGATTTTTTAGCTCAACTATTTGAAGAATATGAGAGCTATTGCAGTCGCCCTGGCATCGGCGTTTGCGTTGCAGCTTTTGGTTAAAGTTTTGCGTGCAAGTTACTATCAACCTTATATCTCAATAACCGTTTATGGTATTGACTTGAAAGTTTATAAATATGTTCAGGGGCATCAGACAACCCAGGTAGATAACTCTTGACTGAACTAAATATGAATAATGGCTCCTTTTTAACTTAGAAATTTTGGTTAAAGTTTTGCATGCAATAGAAAATTTGGTTAAAGTTTTGCGTGCAAGCTACTATCTAGTTTGTATCTCAATAACCATTCATGGTATTGACTTGAAAGTTTATGAATATGTTTAGGGGCATCAGACAACCAAAGTAGATAACTCTTGATGGAATATAATACAAATTATGGTCCCTTTTTAACTTAAAAATTTTGGTTAAAGTTTTGCATGCAAGATACTCTCATGCTTATATCTCAGTATCCAGGCATGGGATTGATTTGAAACATCTTGAATATGTTTAGGGTATCATACTTTCATTGTAGATAACTCTTGATAGAATATGTTACAAATTATGGCCCCTTTTAACTTAAAAATTTTGGTTAAAGTTTTGCATGCAAGGTACTTTCATGCTAATATCTCAGTATCCAGGCATAGGATTGATTTGAAACATCTTTAATATGTTTAGGGGTATCATACTATCAAGGTAGATAACTTTTTGTGGAATATATTACAAGTTATGGCCCCTTTTTAAACTTAGAAATTTTGGTTAAAGTTTTGCATGCAAGGTACTTTCATGCTTATATCTCAGAGTCCAGGCATGGGATTGATCTGAAACATCTTTAATATGTTTAGGGGTATCATACATTTTAAAGGAAGATAACACTTGATGGAATATATTAAAAATTATTACCCCCTTTTCACTTAGAATTTTAGTTAAATTTTTGCATGCAAGCTACTATCCAGCTTATATCTCAGAAATTACTTGTGGAATTGACTAAAAAGTTAAGGAGAGTGTGTTAAGGGGCATCAGAAAACTAAGGAGGATAACTTTTGGACTGAATTTATACAAATTATGGCCCTTTTCTAACTTGGAATTTTGGTTAAAGTTTTGAATGCACAGTGTTATTGTGCTTATGTCTCATTAACTAGGCATGGGATTGATGGGGTTGGTTACCCTATATCCGGATGATCAAAGGTCAAGTTCACATTGACACTTAGTGTAAAATCCTTGTCCGCACAATATGTTGAGAAGGAATAAGCATAGGTTATGGAAACATTGTAGAGAAATTGTCCATTGTCACATGAAGACCCCTTTTGATTTTAAGGAAAACTTGTCCGCCAAATTCCTTGAGAATGAATAAGCCTAAGTTTGTAAAACTTGTTATGGACATTGTCCATGGCAAGTTCACAACCCTTTTTAACTTCTGAGGTCATTAGGTCAAAGGTCTGAATCAAAGTGAAACTCAAACTTAATATAAAATCTTTTTTTTATTTATTACTTGAGAAGAAATAAGCCTATGTCTGTGAAACTTGATGGGGACATTGCACACGGCCTGTATATGACCCCTATGATTTTGAGGTAATGAAGTCAAAGGTCAAGGTAACAATGACACTTAGGTCATTAGAGCAGAAAGCCCTATCGTTTGTTCGGGACAAACGAAATCTAGTTAAAAATTAATTTTGTTAATTTATTGATTTTTTTAGCTACCTTGTTAGCTGTTCATATGTAAGTACGCCATTAAGTAATAAGCGTTCTCACTTTGCTAATTGGCTTAGATATCTATAAAGTAGCGGTGTTTATTTAACACCATACGGAATGTGTGACTCCCTGCTGGTCAGTTACAAAAGTGTGTCCAGTACAAACAAACTGCATGTGGCAAGTTCATGACAGACATATACATAAAGTTTAATAGCAGACAGACAGACAGACAGACAGACAGAAATTTTTATTTCGACGTATACATAGTACATTGTCTTTTACATGATATTCACATATCTTTTACAAAATACAAATTATGAGTACATAAAAATTTTCAATGTGAATATCTATTGCATTAAACAAATGTTCACGAGTCAAGTGAGAAACAGTATGCGAAAAAAAGAAAAAAAGAAAAGAGAAGGAATTCCAGTGAAAAAAAAAAAAAAAAAAAAAAATGGAGATAGAAAGTCACACACACACACACACACACAACACATAACACAAAAATACAATATTATAAGCATTACAATATTAAATAGCATTGTATGACGTCCATATGTCCATCAAACTATACATCAATTATACTCATGTACGTAACAAACACAGCACTCGCATTGGTACCGGTGTTCAATTTTGGTAGCCGTAAATTGACAACTGATCATAACACGATCATGTGACGTTATTTACTTCCGGTCCAATGCGATAATAACACACGTGTTACAAAAGGAACATTTTCATAATAAATATGTGTTAGTATTGTTTTCCAAGTGGCTTTAGCCTCAGGAATGATATTGTTTTATATCCGGATTTATTAATTTCTACATACAATGAGGAAAATCACTCTAGGCTTATTGGAATGTCGACAAAAATCTACAACTAAGCAGGAACCTCAGATAAGTAAACTTTCTTCACTATATGCAATTTTTATATTATATACATATAATCTTCTTGAAATATATTGCATACACATAGCATATTTATGATTAAAATTCAACATTAAATAACGAATTTATTTAACAAAGCAAATAAAACTTTCAGTCCTGTATATTAGAGTATATTAACATGTATTCTTAAGATTAAATCGATTCTTTGTGGAGTATCTTATTTTCCAGGGTCGACGTGTATCGATGAAAATTGAAATGACTATGCCTGATACTATGAGGCGAAGGATCTCTTTTGGGATGGGACCCCAAGGGGGGGGGCCCGGGCCCGGGTCCCATATGGGCAGCCCACCAAGATCCAATACGGGCCCCTCAAGGGTCCCATATGGGCAGCCCACCTAGATTCTACATAGGCCCCATATTAAATAATAAGTGCAACCTGTATTGGCCTGGGTCCCATATGGGCAGCCCACCAAGATCCAATATGTGCCCCTTAAGGGTCCCATATGGGCAGCCTGCCTAGATTCTACATAGGCCCCATATGGGCTACCCACATGGGACCCATGTCGAAAGTGCAACCTGTTTTGGTCTGGGTCCCATATGGGCAGTCCACCAAGATCCAATATGGGCCCCTTAAAGGTCCCATACTTGCACCCCATTTGAATGTAATATGGCTCCATACCACTGCACTGTCTGAATGTGCAGTCAAATGTGGAAAACTGGTACCAACAGCCTCTGAAAATTTGTCGCTCCAAAAAAACATTACTGAAAATCAGAAAATTGGTCCCTCAAATACAACATACAGTTTTATTTTTCTTCTTAATTTAATTAAAACTTCAATTTAATCACATGCTGAGAAAATACAATTCGAAAAGTCATAATTCATTCAAATACAATTTGAATACAAATGGATATTTTTCATTTTCAATGTGCTATTTAAAGTTTAAAATTTATTTCCAAGCCATAAGACAATTTCTTATAAAAAAACAAAAAAAAATTGATATTTTAACACTACATAAATAACCTTAAAGTATTGAATATTTAAAAAACTGTTAGTTACAGAACAGATTCTTTTAAAGCTTAATAAAAGAAAAAAATAGTATAGTATACTTAATTCAAAGTTTGGCGTGTCTGAAAAATAATGGACTGATATTCAACTATTCAAAACTATATTCTAAACTATTCACTATGAATCTGTCCCTCCACTTATTGAGAGTGTCTCCTGTTGGAATTCCTACATTGAAGACTTGTCTGACTTTTGCTGCACTGTTTTCTTCCCCCTTCCCTGTTCAGTACCACCTGCCAGTCATTTATAGACCTCTTACTCAGCGTCCTCAGTGGTGTGGTTCTGAAAGTTCAAAAGGTATAAAATATATCTTAAGGAAGCAAACCAAACAATGTTGGGACTGTTAAACTTGGCATTGAAACTAAAAAATATAACTGATTAGAATAAAGTATCATTTTTTTTCATATGTGTTCCACTGAATAATGCATTTTATAAATAAATCATAATGTAGGTGATGTGTGTTATCAGCTCAAACCTCTGGGTTCTATTTAGTCTTAACATAGCTTTCTTGTAAATGATATAAAAATTGAATAATTCCAAGGCATTGACTATGACTTCATTACATTTAAGACTTGGCTAGAGTTTATTGCAGCATATCTTACTGTAAAATTCATCCATGATATGCAGTTTGGTAAATGGCAGCATCCCCTTCAGTCCATGGAAGTTGTAGTTTACATCCAGCTCATTTCCATTCAGAAAACTCCTCACAACGTCCCAGAGATTTGAATTAAACAGGTTGACAGGTATTCTGGTATTCTATCTACAATTACACAAAGCATATACATTATGAATCATCTAGTTCTATATGTCAGAGATGTGAATACCTTAATGTAGCTTCATGTATATCTGTAGCAAGTTTAAATAGCAAGGTATACTTTGATCTAAATTTTGGAATGGAATGTATACCAGAAAATTGCCAATGACAGTACGTAACGTTATCATTATTATTCAACAATACAGTAAATAATGCAAAAAGTAACAATAAAATTTATCTAACTTTTGATCGAAATTATTGATCCTTTGGTCCTCAAACTAAAATTTATAGCAGATAAAAGTAAATTCTAGACTTAGACACCTTGAATTTGAACTACCGGTACATACAATATACGATAAACAAGTCGAACTCAACTCGCGAAAATACGTTACAAACCAATTCCTTATTCATAATAAGAATTATTTTCAAAAAAAGCAAGACTTAATTATTAGAAAGGCATCTTAATCAATGTTATACATACGTATTTCACGTTTTGAATAGGCTAATAATGTTCGTCTGGCCGTCACTCTGAAGAAAAGCTAAGTAGGTTAACATCGCGTTGTGTTGTTGACCGTTGGTTTGAATATTGCGGTTAACCGGAAATATAGAGTGCGCATGTGTAAAATAGGGAAATATGTAAGGGACCCAAAGGGTCCCACATGTCGAACCCATATGGCATACCCAGATACAGCCCATATATATCCCTTATGGGGAAAAACTATATATATATGGGACCCATATGGGTCCCACATAGTCGAACCCATATAGGCATACCCAGATACAGCCCATGTGGGTCCAGTATGGGAAAAACTCTATATATGTGGGACCCACATGGGTCCCACATAGTCGAACCCATATAGGCATACCAAGATACAGCCCATACGGGTCCCATATGGGTAAAAAACTCTACATATGGGACCCACATGGGTCCCACATAGTTTAGCCCATATAGGCATACCCAGATACAGCCCATATGGGTCCCATATACCCTTGCTATCTGGGATAATTTACCATTTTAAAATTTTACTAAAAAGAAGAAAGCACTTTCCTTTGATTACAGATTACATGGACAAGCTTTAGAAACAGTGGATAATGCCAAATACTTAGGAGTTACAATATCAAAAGATCTCTCTTGGAATAAACATATTGACAACATTACTTCTTCTGCTAATAAAACTCTTGGTTTCCTCCACAGAAACATCCAGACAAAGAATAAGGAAGTTAGAGAGGCAGCTTACAAAGCATTGGTTAGACCTCAAGTAGAATATGCCTCTACAGTCTGGAGTCCTCATACACAGACATATATAGATAAAATAGAAAAAGTACAACGCAGAGCAGTCCGATGGGTTAATAATAACTATTCTTATTACGACAGTGTCACCAGCATGCAGAAGGAACTTGACTGGAAAACCCTTCAGTACAGACGTGATGTCACCAGACTTCTTATGTTTTACAAAATAGTAAATAACCTTGTTGCTGTCCCATTACCTGCATATCTTGAAAGACCAGCGAGGATATCCCGCCACTTACACTCTTTATCTTACAGGCAAATTCATACTCCAGCTAGCTACTTTAAATATTCCTTTTTTCCTTATACAGTGATACTTTGGAACAGCTTACCAGAAAATATAGTCTCACAAAATGATCTTTTAGCATTTAAACAAAAGCTCCTCTCGTTTCAGATAGTAGACCGTCCCTGAATCAACAAAAAGATGTTTTTACCAGATCTTAAACCTAACATATTCACCTTTTTTTCAGAAAATTTTCTCACCCTAACAAAATTTTTATTTTAACAGTTTTATCCTTGCACAGACGCGCACCTGCCAGTAATACCCGAAAGGGGAGTTTGTGCAGTATATAGATAGATAGATTTGTAATGGTTTGTAATGGTGAACTTATTTTACTTGTATTCTACTTGTTAACTGTGGTACAGTTCAGAATTGTATTTCTAAGTTCTAGTGCTCTTTTACAAAACAAGCTAATTTTCTTTATTAAATTCATGTTAGATGTTTTCATCAACTCTATGAATTTAGACATGCTTGGTCTAACTAAATAATATTTCTTGACGAAATAACATCTAAATTCACTGTATGCAGGACAGATAATTACAAAATGATACTCATCTTCTACATCTCCTGTAGCACAACACTGACAAATTCTCTCCTCTCGTGAAATTCTATTTCTAGTATATCTACCTGTGTGTACCCGTAGTGAGTGTCCACATAATCTCAACCTCGTAATATAATGTCTAAGATGTACCGGAATACTCAAATAATTTTCATATTCAAAATTTACCTTACAGTTTTTATAAATCAGTAATACATTATTTGCATTTACATTTGCTGTCCATTCTTGCACAAAACAGTCTGTTAGGACTTTCTTAAACATGATAACAAAATACTTAGTATTGACACTATAAGGATTTTCCCAAACATATCCATGTCCATAAGTAAAAAGTAGTATTCTCAGATTATACACCCAATTTTTTGCTCCTTTCTTAAAATCTTCCACAGCTAGGTTGTATACTTTTTGTAATATAATATTATCTGTGTATAACAATTTAAACCAATATTTAATTATTCTCATCCAATGTGAAATATAAATAGGGTATCTTCCAAGCTCGCCATACACACCTACATTACTTGTATTAGTTCTAACCTTTAAAATTCTTTTACAAAATTTTAAGTGCAGTCTTTCTATTTGCTTATATTTCTTAAAGCCCCACACCTCTGACGAGTAACATAAAATGGAGCCTACAAATGCATCAAATAACTGGCACAATATTCTTGGTGCAAATTTAAGCCTTCTGCAATAATTAAGCAGCGTGTTCATAGCTTTCAATCCTTTACCTGTCACATATTGTTCATTTAGATTAAAATTATCAGTATGATGAAATATAGTCCCTAGGTATGTAAAATTATCCACCACTTCTATTTCACTCCCATCGTATATCCACCTTTCATTTTCAGATAATTTACCTCTTTTCCTAAAAACCATAATTTTACTTTTTTCTGTATTTACTTTCAGTCCCCAATTTTGGCAATATTGATACAACAAATCAAGATTACGTTGTAGTTCTTCGGGCGATTTTGCAAGTATCACCATGTCATCAGCAAATAACAACAAAATAAGAACAATGTCATCAATATGTATATCTTCTGGTAACTAGGTCTTCAACAAATAATGAAAATAAAATCGGCGACATGATCTCACCTTGACGTAAACCTATATGGCATATTCAAAATAGTCACTATGACTGTGAGTATTACAACTTCTTACACATGCTTTTACTTTTTGATACATATCCTTTATTATACGTAAGATTTTTCCTTTTATACCTGCTTTAAACATTTTCATCCATAATGCATTTCTATAAATTGTATCAAAACATTTACTAAGATCAATAAAAACACAATATAACCTTTTTTTTCTGAAAAATATAATTTTGCACAATACTAGACAATATAAATAATGCATCCACAGTAGATTTACCTTTTCTAAATCCAAATTGAGCATCAGAGATTACATTATTTTCTTCACAGAACTTATTGATCCCATTATTTAATATTGTTGTAAATAGTTTGGAAAGACAGCTCACCAATGTGATACCTCTGTAATTATCAACATTATCTTTATTTCCTTTTTTGTGTAAAGGTACAATGACACCTTCCATCCATTTTTCAGGAAAAAAACCTGAATTTAAAATTGCATTGAATATGTCACAAACATGAGAGCCAATAATATCCATGCTCTCAATTAAGTATTCATTTAGTATTTTGTCACTTCCCATAGCTTTATTTCTTTTTAAAGTCTTTGATGCTGTAATAACCTCCTCTATTGAAATATTCATGTCCATTTCATCAAGCATTTGGCCTTGAATATCTTCAAAATTATGTTCTTTACAAAAATGTTCAGCCTCAATATTAGTATTTTGTGAATCTAGATTACCAAGATTTGCAAAATAGTTTTTAAATTCTTCTATACTTATATTACTAGAAGTCTTCGAAGTCTTCTTAAAATATTTCCAAACATCCCTTGGTCTTGCATGTTTTAATTGTTCAATTTCCTTAATTTTCTTACTTTTATTTTTTTTTAAATTTAATTTTTTAATTTTTGTCTATTCTCATTTGAATTTACATATTGAAAACATTTCAAGTCATTGATATATTTATCTCTTGCCCTTTCACATTCCCCATCAAACCAGTCCTTGTTTTCAACAATGGGTTTGTCATTAAATTGATTTTTTTGTTTATATTCATATTTTTTCATAAACAAAGGATCCGTTACATCTCTCAAAACCTCAGTGAAATCATTTAACACAGTATTGATAGAATTCCTACTACTTGTATCAATATTTGTGACCAACTTATTCAAGTTTGTCAACTTTCCAATTATTCCAGCTCTAAATTGCTGTTTAAAATCATCATTCCATGCAATCTTAGTGCCTTTATTAAAACTGCAATTGTTTTGATTTATTGTATTACATTTAACAGAGAATAGTAGGCTAGCATGGTCACTGTATTCATTAAAATCACTTATCTCAAAGTTTGACATAAAATGTATATCACACTCTCTACATATTAATAAATCTATGACTGAAGCCCCTCTAGAATTTGCAAAAGTGAACTTGCCTAGATGATCATTGTATAATCTGCCATTTGCAATTCTGAAACCTGTTGCTTTGCAAAGTTCTAGTAATTTATAACCATAACTATTACTAACTTTGTCTGAGGAAGACCTAGGATTATGATTATCAGGGCTATATTCATCATCATCTAAATCTTTATTGAGTGTATCATTTAAAATAAAATCATGTCTTTCTCCTACTCTACTATTCCAATCTCCAGCTATATATACTGCCCCTAAAGCAGCAAAATCATCTATATCATTTTGAACAGTATCAAATAAATCAATGGTTACTGTGTTGTAAATTGGTGAATCTTCACACCAAATATAAACACCACATATAAAAATGTCAGACTCTATATGAAAAAAGGTCTTATCCAATCTAATCCAAATAATAGCATCATGATGGTTGCGTACTACCTCGATGCCTGCTTTTAAATTATCTTTAATATAAAGAATTGTGCCTCCACTATTTCTTCTGGCGCGCCTATTTTGAAATTTTCTGTAAAAATTGTAACCAGTATAACCTTCCAACTCTATATCACTATCTTTTGATGTCCATGATTCAAACAAATATATAATGTCATTAGATGCAATAATATTTGTAAAATCATCAGAGTGTTTTTTTTCTTCAGTAAAACCACTTACATTCCAGGTAATGATATTCACCACATCCTCGGCGCACCCCTACTTAGCCCCGGCATCCTTCACAGGTCTACCATTCACATACAGAGTGTCATATGCCAGCCAGGCCCGATTCCCCTTCTTGATCTCCTCCTTCATACGTGGGACAAGCTTCCTCCGGATATCGCTCACCTCCTTTGGGAATTGTTCATACACATAATGACCTGTACCCTTCAATGCACTGGATTGTCTTCTAACAAGCTCTCTTTCTTTGAACAAAGTGAACTTAGCTACAATGTTTCTACACTCCCCACTCCTCTTCTGACCCATTCTGTGCACTCTATCAAACTTGATACTGTCAACTAAATCTTGGGCCATCTTCATCTTTGTCTTCAAAAACTCTCTGATCACTTTCTCACAGTCCTCTGTGTTGACACTTTCCCCAAGGGCCTCTGGGATTTTACTAAATATGAGATTGTTTCGCATTGATTGCGACTTGAGATATACCATCTCACTCCTCATCTCCTCCACCTGCCTTTCCAATCTCAATACCTGTTCTGACATCTTTGACAAATTAAAATCAGATGACTCCACCCTCTCTTCCACCCGATCAAGCCTCTCACTTGTCCTTTTTAGCTCACCTGAGCACAAAGTGCTCAAGGTGAGCTTTTGTGATCGCCCGGCGTCCGTCGTCGTCCGTCGTCCGTCGTCAACAATTTGCTTTAAACGACATCTCCTCTGAAACTGCTGGACAGAATTTAATGAAACTTGGCAGGAATGTTCCTTGGGTGAGGCTCTACAAAAGTTGCTAAAATAAAGTTGATCCATGAAGAACTCTGGTTGCCATGGCAACAAAAAGAAAAATAATTTGAAAACTTTAAAAATCATCTCCTTCAAAACCACTGGCCAGATTTCAAAATAATTTGGTACAGATGTTCCTTGGGTCAACCTCTACCAAAGTTGCTAAAATTATACCGATCCGTAAAAAAACATGGCCGCCAGGGGCGGGGCTTATTTGCCTTATATGTATATAGAGAAAACTTTAAACAACATCTCCTCTGAAACCACTGGACAGAATTTGATTAAACTTGGCAGGGATGATCCTTGGGTCAACCTTCACAAAAGTTGCTAAAATAAAGTTGATCCATGAAGAACTCTGGTTGCCATGGCAACAAAAAGAAAAATAATTTGAAAACTTTAAAAATCATCTCCTTCAAAACTACTGGCCAGATTTCAAAATAATTTGGTACAGATGTTCCTTGGGTCAACCTCTACCAAAGTTGCTAAAATTATTCCGATCCGTAAAAAAACATGGCCGCCAGGGGCGGGGCTTATTTGCCTTATATGTATATAGAGAAACCTTTAAACAACATCTCCTCTGAAACCACTGGACAGAATTTGATTAAACTTGGCAGGGATGATCCTTGGGTCAACCTTCACAAAAGTTGCTAAAATAAACTTGATCCATGTAGAACTCTGGTTGCCATGGCAACAAAAAAAGAAAAAGAAAGAAAACTTTAAAAATCATCTTCTTCAAAACTACTGGCCAGATTTTAAAATAAATTGGTACAGATGTTCCTTGGGCCAACCTCTACCAAAGTTGCTAAAATTATTCTGATCCGTAAAAAAACATGGCCGCCAGGGGCGGGGCTTATTTGCCTTATATGTATATAGGGAAAACTTTAAACAACATCTCCTCTGAAACCACTAGACAGAATTTGATTAAACTTAGCAGGAATGATCCTTGGGTCAACCTTCACAAAAGTTGCTAAAATAAACTTGATCCATGTAGAACTCTGGTTGCCATGGCAACAAAAAGAAAAAAATTGAAAACTTTAAAAATCATCTTCTTCAAAACTACTGGCCAGATTTTAAAATAAATTGGTACAGATGTTCCTTGGGTCAACTTTTACCAAAGTTGCTAAAATTATTCCGATCCGTAAAAAAACATGGCCGCCAGGGGCGGGGCTTATTTGCCTTATATGTATATAGAGAAACCTTTAAACAACATCTCCTCTGAAACCACTGGACAGATTTAGATTAAACTTAGCAGGGATGATCCTTGGGTCAAACTTCACAAAAGTTGCTAAAATAAATTTGATCCATGTAGAACTCTTGTTGCCATGGCAACAAAAAGAAAAAAAAATGAAAACTTTAAAAATCATCTTCTTCAAAACTACTGGCCAGATTTTAAAATAAATTGGTACAGATGTTCCTTGGGTCAACCTATTTATCTCAGGTGAGCGATTTAGGGCCATCATGGGCCTCTTGTTTCATTATCATGAATGTATGTCCAAAGTTTTTTAAGTCAGATTCAAAACTGCTTACTTTGGATTGAACATTTTTTAATGTTTGACACTGGCTTTTCAATCCTTCTTCAACTTTGCACAATTTATTGTTTATATCCCCTAAACACTGCATTATATCTGCGTTTGTGGGTCCTTTGTTTACATCTGCCATGTTTGATTTTTCTGCAATATTCTCTAAACCAAAGCACACGACATCACTCTCTTGAAACAAATAGGGAAGAAAACCACAGCTATCTAGAAATGCATCATCATTTTCATATATTACAGCGTTGGCCTTATGTAACAACTGACTTACGCACGTATTCGATCCCTCCGGTGATTTGATGCATTTTTCCCGCTTTTCTTCAGGCTCATTGTCTACACTGTCATCACTTCTATTACGTTTCTTTTTTCCTCTTCTCCCCATTTATTTTCACAGTTTGTACTTTAAACACATCCTAGAAACTTTAAATCCATAAATAACACATAAAAGTCCATCATTTTCACTCAAATCCAAAAGAAAAAACAAAAATTGTCCGAGCTTCAAATACACGACCGTTTCTCACTCGATCACGTGACCCTCCCCCAAGCAAGTGTTTGATATGTATGACGTATATCATACTAAAAATGTCATTAATGATAGGCAAATACACATTTGTTTCATACAGTTATATGTGTAAAGTTTACACATTAACTGACTTACAGTGTGAACATTCCCATTGCCAGCTTGAAATGCACCTTTTATTACTAATACCAACACATCTTAAATGAAACCATTTATTACATATGCGATTTTCACAGTACTGGCAATAGCAAAAACACCACAATCATACGAATTTTGTTGTATCTGAACCCTTGGTAATTAAACAGACAAATTATGAACATTATATATCTGACATAATTGAATCTGCACACTGAATTTTAAGCGTTTTAGTTTTTCTGACATTCTGAACAGAACTAACTAAATCTTCTTTGATCAGCATTAACACCTATGATAGCGGCACACAGTTATTAAAGCATCAATGAATTTGCCGGGTCACAAAACATCAATTAGCGACATTTCTTTAAAATTATAAAAAAAAAATAGTATAAGGTGTTGAGTATTTACAAACACTTTTTGATATTATTACCAAATAAGGTTAATTTACAACTGCTAAAGTCAGTCAAATCAACAAACTCACTATTTTATTTTTACAAAAACATTATTTTATTTTGCAAAAAAAAAATGTTTTCCCATTAATTAAGCATCGATCTTAAACGTAAGTGTGAAAATGTTTGGTAAAATCTTCTATCTATGTTTTATAACCCCCTAACTATGACACCTTTCACAACGATATACCGGTAATCCATTTCACTATATGTTTAATACGATACTGGGTACCGCGTACCGGCTTTTTCCCCACACCATGGTATGGTCACACTGTGGTGGTACATTTTAAATCCTGACTCAAATTCAACCAACAATGCACAGTGGCATAAAGGCCCGGTGTATGATTCAAATTATATATGATAGATTAAATGGCCCGCAAAAGCAAGCATGTAAAACCAAAATTTTGATATGTACATTGCAAAAGAAGAAAAAGCTTTACCCATAAATTTTAACAAAACATGTTATAACACAACATCCTAACCCCTCCTTCGAAACAGAAATACATGTGTATATATATTCTATTTATATACCAAAATTGAATAAATCTGTAAATTAAATATCAGCATGATAACGATGTCCATATATAATTTGACGTTCTAATCTGATCCTACTCAACAGAATACATTAACTATTTAAAGCCAAAATGCAGATTGATCTATGTCAAAGTTAAACAGCAAAACCTTAACAAGTGCTTGAACATATTTTTACACAATGACAAGTTCAGTTACAAAATCTCACCAAAGTTCATCACATATTTAAACATATTTAAATTCATTCTGTACCTTTTTTAAGCGCATTTGTATCAAAAGGACGTCCATTAAATTCGTTTTTGTCCATTGTCTAACAGACTACAATCTCACTATTTCGCAACAATTACATTTATGTTATGTGTTTTTGAGAGGAAAAAAATGAACCATAAAGAGTTATAAAATTGATTTATGAGATAAAAAATGATTTAATTGTTGAACAGAAATCTTAAGACTCGTCTTCACTGCATCTCTTCATAAAACAGGTATTGATTGATGAGTTTGTTAACACTATAACAACATCATTTCTCAAGCTATCATCTTCAAACTTGGTGACATCGTGTGTTGTCAGTCAAGATTGATTATTGCTAATATCCGCCAAATGCGTCAGGAACTAAAATATGCCAAATATTGGTATTAATCGTATAACCGGTTCGGCTACATGCGAATTAAAGACATATACAGTTGTATTAGCGGTCACCTGTACTAAGCTGTCAACCTTTATTTAGCGGTCAATTTTCATATTACCAAACTGTAGCATTATTAAAGTATTTAAACTTCATTTTAGCGGTCACCTCTGTTAAGCGACCACTGTCTCTTGTTCTCCGACTGTCCGCATAACACAGGTTTAATTGTAATCATAGCAAATGTTTGTCCTTTTCTGCCTATAATTCGTCCTCTTAAGCTATGGAATAAAATACAAATCAAATTACTTATACGTTTGAAAATGATAAAAAATTGAATTTAAATATAGGCCAAATGAAAGAATGTTCAAACAGTTTACAAATATTAGATTTGTTTGAAATCCTGTCTTCTGAACTGAGAAAAAATGAGACATTTCTCTTGACAACATGAGTTGGAGAAAATGTTTGACAGCACCCAGTGTTATACAGCACCCATTGTTTGACAGCACCCATTGTTTAACAGCACCCATTGTTTAACAGCACCCATTGTTTAACAGCACCAAGTGTTTGACAGCAGCACCCAGTGTTTGACAGCACCGAGTGTTTGACAGCATCACCAAAGATTGACAGCACCCAGTGTTTGACAGCACCAAGTGTTTGACAGCATCCTGTGTTTGACAGCACCAAGTGTTTGACAGCACCCAGTGTTTGACAGCACCAAGTGTTTGACAGCAGCATCCACTGTTTGACAGCACCCAGTGCTTGACAGCACCAAGTGTTTGACAGCAACCAGTGTTTGACAGCACCAAGTGTTTGACAGCACCAAGTGTTTGACAGCACCCAGTGTTTGACAGCACCAAGTGTTTGACAGCACCTGTGTTTGACAGCACCAAGTGTTTGACAGCACCCAGTGTTTGACAGCAACCAGTGTTTGACAGCACCCAGTGTTTGACAGCACCAAGTGTTTGACAGCACCAGTGTTTGACAGCACCCAGTGTTTGACAGCACCCAGTGTTTGACAGCACCCAGTGTTTGACAGCACCAAGTGTTTGACAGCAACCAGTGTTTGACAGCACCAAGTTTTTGACAGCACCAAGTGTTTGACAGCACCCAGTGTTTGACAGCATCCTGTGTTTGACAGCACCAAGTGTTTGACAGCATCCAGTGTTTGACAGCACCCAGTGTTTGACAGCAGCACCAAGTGTTTGACAGCATCCAGTGTTTGACAGCACCCAGTGTTTGACAGCAGCACCCAGTGTTTGACAGCAGCACCCAGTGTTTGACAGCACCAAGTGTTTGACAGCATCCTGTGTTTGACAGCACCAAGTGTTTGCAAGAGACGTGTCACATGAAGCACAATCTACCTTGTTGATATTTCTCTATTATGGAGTTTAATATAATAACGCATGCTGTTCGGCCTTATCTGCGAAGGAGTTGCCTGAAAATATAATAAAACCCTAAGTATTAAAAAATATTTAACTGACAATTATTTTGCAAAGAAACAAACATTAAAATAATTTTGCCTAAAGCTATCTGCATTAGGAAAATTAATTTCATCAGTTCTTTCTTGAATCGAAATGTTTTAAGATATATGTACATATTGGAATAGCAAAATTAGTAGAATCGCTATAATTTATTTATCCTTTTACTATTTACATGTTTAAATCAAATTATGCAGAAAAAAATCCACTTGCATGGAAAACACATTTTCTACGGCGGTAACGTGAGGGGACAAGACAAGGACGAGCAACATATTACTCACATTGAACCATGATATGTCATAGAGCCCAGCATCCCAGTATGAGGCGGGCGGTTTTAATAATAGGTCATCGGTTTCATTTCTTACATAAAGTGTATACGTACCATTTTAACACAGGGGGTCGAGCTTGAAGGTCTGCTCTAGGCAATTCCATACATACAATCATGTATTTACACCATCTTACATAGCATGATTCATTAAGCAATAAATGTTTGCAATAATTATAACAAACATATACAAATCACAGATAATATATCGTACAGTCAAACACTCTCCATCTTCTGTCAAAGCCAGACAATTTCAATGGAATTTTTTCATAACATCGTGTGTACTGAACACAAACGTGATGAACCTTTCTAACGACGGTCTATGTATTTTTTGCAGAAAAGAGAGAGAGACTTTGTATCACTTATTCTTTAACTGTCTGTTTGTGAAACCTATTTTATTATTTGTTGGAAAACTTTTTAAGTTCGTAATCGAAGCATGTAAAAAGGAATACCACGAAATTACTTTTAAAAATATCAGTTTTGCATATCTTGATTTTTTTTAAAGTTATGTACTTATGTAATATGATTATCTTTGAAGCAAAATAGGCAATTTGGAAATATAGAAATAATTTTAAGTTTGATACTAAGAAAAGAAGCATGATAAGCATTACACCGTCATTAAAATTCTCAATTCAGGACAATTTGGATTTAAAAGAAAAATTTTTTTTAATTTAATTAAAAGCAATATATAGGGCAAGAGTGTATCAGATAATGTTTTAAATACTGTGTATATTGTTTTAGTTGAGTTAGAGGTTGACTTAAAATGTACGATTTAATTATCTTCTAACGATAGCGTGGAAGAACATAATGAATAATGAACAAATTATTTTATTTATCATGATGCATCAAGTGATGTTATATTAATTCAGGAAAAAAAAAACTGTCATACAAAAATATATATCAGTGTAAACTATAAAAATACAGTATGTATTTCGTGAATGCATGCAGTATTTTGTAAGGGTACATGGGGATGGCCCCGGCCCCATTATCCTCTGATACGGGGAAATAAACGGTTTCAATTTGAACCTCAAAAAAAAAAAAAAAAAAATACACATGTGAACAACCTTTGTGCGCAAACGTTTAAAGGTGGGATTAGAGGCATGGCTATAAAATCAATATTCCGACTGATTAAATGCAGTAAAATGAAGCAACGAGAACTGATATGAATATAGAAAATATTATTTATTGGGTACAGTATTTCAGTCATATGGAGAAGATGTCTACTTGAGACAGATATACATGTAGTACTGCCACACTGCAGTATCACACCGTAGAAATGTGGCAGGCTACAACACCCAATCACATTATCCTGACACCGGACCAACTACTCATACCAGTACCATTTTTATGACTTTTTACAGTAATCTTATATGACTCGTAAAACAACAAAAAAATCGCAAATATAAGTGAATAGCATAAAGTATTCTTCACTCGCTCAATCATTGCTTATTTTTCCCCTTCCGATCTGACTATCACAGTGCCAAGATAGACATTTTACGAGATGAGATGTGTAATTATATGAATGAAGAGATTAAAAATAATCTAACTGAAAAATATAAATAAATAATGAGAAGAGAAGAAAAGATGGCTAACAAACAAAGGTTAGTAAAACGGAAAAAAATAATAATGTCCAATTGCAAAACACAAAATAACATAAATATATAGGTGCAGATATATACTTTTTTGCCGAGGGTCCGGTTCAATGCTATTTTTTTCAGCCTCCCCGAGCGTAGCTCTACACAGCTAGAGCAACGCATTGACCTTTGGCATATCATGTTACATGTCACGCAAGGAACAGGTGGATAGGGCGGGGTCTCAAAAATCAATACACAGCTAGAACGACGCATTGACCTTTGACATAACATGTTACATGTCACGTGATGTAAATCATGCAGGGATAGGGCGGAGTCACAAAAATCAATACCATATTTGGAATGTGAGACTGCGTTAAGTTGCAAAACATAATTTCAAACACTAAGTAGGTAAGTGTTAATTAGTAAGCATTAATTCCATTAAATCGGTCGCGCGGCGCAGCCGCGCCATACCGATTTAATTTCATTAATGCTTACTAAAAACACTAACCTTTACATAACTCATTTTATACTTTAGCATGGTAGCAATATGACGTAATATATAATTTCATACACTTTAGTTGTCTCGCTAAGTTGATTTCATAATTAGCCGTAAAACATAATTATCTACGTAAGTATGTATGTCTAAGAAGATTTAGGATTAATAAATAATGCGGATATTTTGTTAAAGACATAGCCTATCTCAAACTAACTTAGTTTTAGCACTGTTCGTGCATACCGGAAGGCAAAAGTACGATAACGAAAACGCGATCACGAAAACGCGAAAGTAAGCTGACGAAAACGCGAGGACGCGTAACGGAAACGCGTGGACATGAAATAGCGAAAATACGATGACGAAATCGCGAAAACATTATGACGAAAAAGCGAGTTACGATGACGAAAAGACGAAATCATATCACTTTTTCATCATCATGTTTGTGCGCTTTCGCGTTTTCGTCACCGTACTTTTGCTTTTTCAACATCGTGATTTCACGATTTCGTATTTTCGCGTGTCAGATTTTTTTTCACTCACGTGCGAATATGCAGATGGCCCTGACGGAATTTCGTAATCTTTACCATTTATTTATATACATTGAACTATAATGAAATAATTGTTTGTCTCTGTATTTTTTGTTTGTAGAAGTTTTACTTTTTCCTTTTTACGAGAGATCCGTGTTTTAGCTTTTTATTAATTCATAATTCATCAAATATTCTGCATTTCCATATTCAGGGTAATCTTTAAGGATGGTTGATGTTGTTGTTGTTGCTTTACACACACACACACACACACACACACTTATTCAAGTATACATTACAGAATAATCAAAATAATAGATGTTACATATACTTACATACAAAGTACATGATTATCTGATATATTTTCTTACATGTGCAATGCTTAGACAGAACAAAGCAATTTCTAAAGTCGACAGAGTGGGAAAAAATACAGTTCAAAATATATAAGCATTAGCATCCTAGATGAGGTCCATTTTAGTCCCAAATGAGAGCGCAGACTATGGTACTGTTTTCGAGCTACGTAAAAGGCTCAAAAGCAGCAGGCCCGGATTCAGCGAGGGGGCCTTGCCCCCCCCCCCCCCCCCCCCCAGCTGGCCTGGTCATACATTTTTTCTAGACAATAAAATCCCCTGAAAATCCTAGAGAAAATCCCCATCGTGGGCCCCATACTGAACCATCCGCATAACCACCTAACCAGTCAGACTCCTATTGTCTTATGCCCCCACTGCTGTTAATGTGTAGGTAATCCCAATCGGCAGTCGTCCATGACTGTGTGATAAGCGTGTGTTTAGGGTACTGCGGACACGTTCACTGATTGAGAGAAATTTACATGTCGTCTGCCGAGCGATCTAACAATTGAAGAAAAAAAGGGAATTTCCAAAAGTTTGTATCATTTAAACCATAAACTTTTCTAGATAGATGCAGTTTTAAGAAATGGTATAACAAATAGGCATAAAATTTGCCGCTAAAAGCGACAACTAAGCTGAACATTAAAATGTAATTGGCATTGCTGATTTTGTTTTTGAAAAAGTTAAGAAGGTTGTTTTTTTATAAGCAAAAAAAAAAAAAAAAAAAAAAAAAATCTTAGTATTTGCAGAGTAGACGTATACCTTGTATAGCCATGTAAATTAAACTTAATCAAAAGTGGATTGTGTTGCTAAATGCTATCAGCTTTACTATTTTTCATAGCTTTTGAAGTATTATTTTCATGAAAAAAATATTCTTAAATAACTCCTCTCAATATTTTTTCTGAAAGGAATAAATGCAAACAGTAAGCCTATACATCAACATTTTCACTTTTTTTTAAAATTTAATTTTAAATTTTTTAAAAGGAAATGTATATTTGATTATGATCACTAATTCAAATCAAAGCCATGTAATCAGTCATTTAGCAATGTTACTGATAAGTCAATGAATACGAAATACTACTGCACAGAAAACACAATTTATGAGCGAAATACAACGGATATTAAAAAGTTCATATTAAGTATCAAAATCTAATTACTTAATATTTTTTATTTTAAGAATGATTAAACATTTAGAAAAAAAATGTGTCAATTCAAATTAAAAATGTACAAAAAATCGACACGCGAATAGGACCCACACCTTCGGCAACCGCCCGATCCTAAAATGTGCGCCTAAAGATTTTTCTAGGAAGTCCCTGTGTGTGAAGACTGCTTCCAGATTGACAATTAATCAGTCAAGATTAAAATGTTCGAACTTAATACCAGCACATATTCCCTTCCAGATTTTTGACAAATTATCTTTAAAGTGGAAATTGATTTTTTTCTCAGTCTTAAACAAAACTGTCTTTTACACGGTTGAGTCCAAAATTGATGATATTTCAATGCAATCACTAATTGATAGTGTATACACAGGTCATTTTTTTTTTTTTTTTTTTTTTGGGGGGGGGGGGGGGGGTGTCCAGAAAACACTTATTAAATATTTTATGCCAGTTTGTAATTGAAAATTCACAAGAAACCAATATTTCTTACTCTAGTCATCATTACCGAAAGGAATAATGCTCTTTCAATAATATCCGTTTCCCAGTCTGCCCAACCCCCCATCACCGTTATTTATTTTTTATCTGGGCCTGTACATACAACTGTAGTCAAATACAATTGTACAGCGGTTATCTAATATCATGGCATTATACAGGTAAAGGTAAATTATATCGCTTAAAGCTTAAGGCTCTGTCCTACTTTTTTTTTTTTTTTTGCCTCGGGTATATACTCCCGATGGAAATTGATGAGCCTCGGAAGACGTCGGAAACAGCTTTCCTCGTTGTCCCGGGGAAGCTTTGGAAACGTCGCGAGTCATGTGGAGTCATCGGGAGAACGGCAAAAAAAAAATGCATTGCTTGCATTGACATTTTTCCTGTTGCTGTTTATGGTAATCTTAGACTGAGACGGTCAAAAGGCCAGTGCATTCTTATGTACCCCAATAAGTCTTCCCTTGATTTTGTCTTTTAATTCCACCATTAAATTCTCTTAATCTCCATAATTTTCCCCGAAGCACCAAGGATGGTTCGCATATACTCAACGATACATCCCCCTATCTGCCGGGATGCTTCCCCGATGATGTTTGAAATTCGGCGAAGCTCCGATCATCGGAGAAGTCCCGAACATCGGGAGCCATCCCCGATAATTCATGGTATCGTACCATAGCCGAAACAGTAAACGTTCAACGGACCAATCCGATGCCCAATCAGTGCCATTTCTCATGGGACTGCATCGTCTTTTTGGATCAAACACCGGGAGCCATCGTGAGAAAATTTGTGTATTTCCACATCGCCGTTGATTTTTCTCCAGTGGGACCTAGGCATTAGGTCCATGGCCTTCAAATTTCAAAAAGATTTAAACAAAAAATGAAGAAAAAGAAACTCTTTCACTTTTATCCCCAGATACCCCTCAGAATGCATCTTATCCCTAGATACCCCTCAGAATGCATCTTATCCCTAGATACCCCTCAGAATGCATCTCCATCATATTAAAAAAAATCTGGATCCGGGCCTGAGCAATGTATATTCTTCGGACAGAAAAGCAAAATGTGTGCTACAGATGCAGTCGGTACATATTCGTTGACGACAACATTACTGAAATGCATAAATACAAAAGAAACATTTACTTAAGGTCATTCAATTGTTTTCAGAAATAACTAGTTTGTATATTCCGCAGATTTTCAATTTTCCATAGACATTCCGTTTACACGCCTCCGTGAACGAATCTCAAGTACATAAATTGATGACGTAACTAATAAACAAACTGTGATCCGATGACGGTTTTTCAAATTCAAATTATTCATTTTCCAAATCCCGTTTAGGAATACATGCCAATACAAATTGTAAACAATGAGAGTATTTTGACATCCATCTAAAATACTACATTGCGCAATTGATCAACATTTTCAATGCGTTAACAGGACAGATTTGCAGAATATGTAACATTTGTGTTAGTTTGATTTCCGGGCACTTCTGTATGGAATGATTTGTCTGATTGTATTAAAACGGCAACAAATGTGCAGCCATTTAAAATTTGGTTCATCATTATTTCATGTAATGCCTTTAAAGTTAATTTAAAGAGTTTGGCAAACTATGATAGAAATAATTGCCATTCCTGTTTGAGAGACGTCCATTTGAAATAAATAATGAATGTATATATACATACATGTAAGGACCATCAACTGAGGACATGTCATATTTTACATTCAAATGAGGACAGTGCTTTCTACTGATTTTTTATGCTCAAGCCTCATACCATAATGTAACGAATAAGTACTCATATAGATTTTGATCGATTATATATCTTAAAAGTCAATAATCGTATTTTTCAAAAAGTGCCGCCTTTTGAGGACGCTATACACTAATGGAACTGAGGACAGGCACTCCTACTGGGGACATTACACACTCTGTTCCAAATAAGGACACACCCATCTACTGAGGACATTACACACTCTGTCCAAATAAGGACATACCCATCTACTGGGGACATTACACACTCTGTTCGAACGGAGGACATACCCATCAACTTGGGACATTACACACTTTGTCCGTACTAAACATGTTTTATCAAATTGTACTTACATATAAATTCAGCAATGTTTATACTCTTGCTGTTCGCATCTATACGGGGCTTGGTTCCCTGATTGCATTATATACGCTATGATCCAACACTTACGTAAGGGACTTTTAAAGACAACTGAATACAGGGCTGTTCACAGGCAAACCTCGGTTTAAAATGTCAAGTGAAAGTATTTTGTTGGAATCGTTCACGGGTGTGTTCGGTAGTTGTCTGCCGTCTCAAAATGTTTTCATCCATTCCCCAACAGGCAACTTTAAAATATATATGCAGGCATCGACTAAATCAATTTTATGGATTTTATTAAACTGTACACATATTGTATGGATTTGGAGATATAAAATTAATTATCAAAATATTATTTTAATCATGTAAATAGACTCACTCACTCAGGAATAACAAAGTTTTCTTTTCTTTTTTTTTTTCAAAGTGAACTGAAGGTTGAAAATAATGAAAATAATAGAAGCATGCTTTTCAGCATAAATGCTTGAATACCTTGTTTGTGACTACATGGAAACCCCTATTTTTGTAAGTCAACTTATATAAGTATATCAAAAAAAAAAAAAAAAATAACAATCATATTTGTTACTGGAGTAAAAATTATAACATAAATCATAAGCATTTTTAACGAAAAAAAAAAACCCATAAAAGGAGGAGGGGTCATTTGTAAAAGTTTTTAAATTGCTGGGAGAGGAAAGTTAAATCGTGGGAAAATGCGAAATAATATTGCTTTTTCATCATCGTGATTTCGCCTTTTTCTTCATTGTATTTACGCGTTTACATCATCGTACTTTCAGGTTTCGTCATCCTTCTTAGGAGTTATAGCCTTTTTGCCATCATACTTTCGTGACTGAATTATTTCATTTGAAGGCGATGTCTCTAACGAATTACCATAGTTGTACGCTATGAAGTGACAAGAACTACAAGCAACACTGGTCCCAGACCACAAACCTCTCGCAGACTCCATAACTCCGACCTAAATCATCGTGTTTTTGAGTCGATTCGTCGATGGATTCCTGAAATAATTTGCAATTACATGTCTAAGATTCGGTTGCGCCGTGTAGGAGGTCAGCGGAATGCAGGTATTAATTCGTCGTCTGCTAATCCGTCCTAAAATGTGTCAGTCCGTAACGCGGGACTTCCGACTGAGATCTATATATTAATTGCTATAAAAAGCTGGGACCACTGCGTAAAATTTTGTAGCAGTTTTGACATTCACCGATATCACACTTTAAAGTATCGAAAGATCAATGGTTATTGTTATTCAGCGAATAGTTCGAGATGCCCCGACTGACCGCTGCACGAGAAACATGACAAGTTATGACTCTGTCAAAGACTACGTAACTTAGACTTAGCACACACCGTGCTCATAACTATTTTATATTTCTTTAATCCTGTTCAGGCGCGGATCCAGGATTTTGGGTCAGTGGGGGCGTAAATCCAGCAACTACTTACATTGTACATGTATTAATAATACATTCTTGGCAGATTTAATACGAATAGTTACAGGAGTAACGAAATTCATATCAATAGAAACTCTTTTAGGAAAGGTTTGTGGGGAAAATTTGTCTGAAAGAATGCGAAAGCACAAATTAGTCCTTTGATTTTAATGCACAAACATTTAGCCCCAACTTCTCTGTCGTCTTAGTTAACATGAATACACATACTGAACGATATATAATAATAATAATTATTCTGAGACTCAAGCGGCATATATGCGAGAACGACAAATTGTTTAAATCTTTTCTTCCGTCCTCAATACGGGATTGGAATGACCTTCCATTAGAAATACGAAATTCAACATTCCCTACCATCTTTTAAGTCATGTTTAAACGTAAATTGTCCCAAAACCACATTATATTATTATGTAGGTATAAGGAAACCACACGTTCTTC